>JAODUD010000001.1:32352984-32365479 GCA_026784285.1 Stomatorhinus walkeri | reverse complement strand
TCCCCACCATCAGCCAAATATATTACGGCGCAAACAAAAAAGACATGTGTGTTCATATGTCTCCATATCACATTCATTCGATTATATTTCCAGTTATAAATATTGTGTGGGGAGTGAGGGGGGCTCCACCAAAGGTTCCGCAAAATTGCAACCATCTTTTTAGAAAGCGCATGGGGCGTTTATGGGGCAGGGCATCGTTAATTGCGTCATCGCGGGGGATCACATTCCGTGCACGGATCGTGCATTGTCATGGTTCTGCCACGGACCCGTCACGCTCCAGGCGGCTATTTGAGGTGGCTCCCTCTGTATATGAGAGTAAATCCAGTCCCAGTCGCATTATCTGGGTGTCTTATTAGTACAATTTCAGTAAAACTACTATGTTTACAAGTACATGTAGTCTGGTTTTATTCAAAATAACACAATAATTCAATTTTCTTAGCGTGCATACAAACATACTGAGTTTTTTCAGTGCCTATAAAGGTATTCTGCAGTCCGCCTTTATTGACAACTAGTGCTATCAAACGATTCAAATTTTTTATCAGATTAATCACAGGGTTTCGGTGGAATAATTTCGATTAATCAAAATTAAATATTATTCATTTTTAATCTACAGTGGGTACGGAAAGTTTTCAGACCCCCTTCAATTTTCCACTGTTTGTTATATTGCAGCCATTTGCTAAAATTATTTTTTTTCCTCATTAATGTACACACAGCACCCCATATTGACAGACAAAAAAGAATTTTTGAAATTGTTGCAGATTTATTAAGAAAAACTGAAATATCACATGGTCCTAAGTATTCAGACCCTTTGCTGTGACACTCCTATATTTAACTCAGGTGCCTTCCATTTCTTCTGATCATCCTTGAGATCACCTTCATTTGAGTCCAGCTGTGTTTGATTATACTGATTGGGCTTGATTAGGAAAGCCACAGACCTGTCTATATAAGACCTTACAGCTCACAATGCATGTCAGAGCAAATGAGAATCATGAGGTCAAACGAACTGCCTGAAGAGCTCAGAGACAGAATTGTGGCAAGGCACAGATCTGGCCAAGGTTACAAAAAAAAATTCTGCTGCACTTAAGGTTCCCAAGAGCACAGTGGCCTCCATAAACCTTAAATAGAAGCAATGTTGGTTGCAATCAAGGGAAAGATGAATGCGGACATTGATCCTAAGCACACAGCTAAAATAACAAAGGAGTGGCTTCACAACAACTCTGTGACTGTTCTTGAATGGCCCAGCCAGAGCCCTGACTTAAACCCAATTGAACATCTCTGGAGAGACCTAAAAATGGCTGTCCACCAACGTTTACCATCCAACCTGAAAGAACTGGAGAGGATCTGCAAGGAGGAATGGCAGAGGATCCCCAAATACAGGTGTGAAAAACTTTCCCAAAAACACTCTGTATTAGCTCAAAAGGGTGCTTCTACTAAATACTGGTCTGAATACTTAAGACCATGTGATATTTCAGTTGTTCTTTTTTAATAAATTTGCAACTGTGATGATCCACCCGTCCGAGCCTCGTGTGTATGCCACGCCCCCCTCGTTACCTCGTGTCTGATCCTGATCGAAACCACCTGTCTATCCGTGCCTGCCTTACCCGTCTGTACTTAGTCTGTGTATGTATCAGTCTTCCCTTGATCTGTCATCTGTTATTCATGTGCGCATCTGTGAGTTCTGCCCCATATCACTGTCTGCTTGTTTTGCCCACCTGCCCTGCTCCTGTCCTGTTCTCCTGCCCCGGCTTCCTGAATAAACCCGTTCCTCTGCCTCACGTCTCCAGCCCCATTCTGTTCACCCGCCTGCCGCCAGACGTGACACAATGACTGATCTCCCTGACAAAGCACCGCGGCAAGCCGAGGACCAACGTTTCGGCTTGCTGCACAAGGTGCTATATTGGATCAAGCAACCCGAGATCCAGGAGGACCCCCCAGCCATGTGGATAGTCAGTCAAAGCGCTGAACTCCTAATCCAGGCTCCCCCTGCCGGGATGGCGTAGTCCCTCGAGGAGGGGGTTTGCCTGTGGCCGTGGGGCTCCTGGGTCTTGCTCACCGGTGGGGGGCGTATGGTGGCTCCCCCCTCTGCCTCCTTGGGCATGCGCGCAACTCTCTGGTGGCGGGGGGCCCAGGTGCTTGACCGCTGTGGGCCAGGTGCGTCTGTGGTCACTCAGGACTCTCTTGGCCGTCTGGGGGGGCAGCGTTGTTCTGGCACGTGCACTCTCATTGGGAATCATTCCATGTTAACCTGCATACTCATACATACACGTACATATACACAAACACACGTACATCTGCATACGCACATACATACACACACTTTCACATCCACACACATACACTTAGAACGCGCACACACATAAACACGCACGTGCCCATTCGCACAAACGGACACACACACAGATACAAGAGCCCAGGGCTTTCTTGCCCTATTTTCCATATTCCTCTCTCTCCCCATCTGGGTGTGTGAGTATGTGTGTGTGTGGCTTACATTCATACTTCTCAGATGTAGATAC
Organism: Stomatorhinus walkeri; assembly: GCA_026784285.1. Taxonomy (NCBI): domain Eukaryota; kingdom Metazoa; phylum Chordata; class Actinopteri; order Osteoglossiformes; family Mormyridae; genus Stomatorhinus; species Stomatorhinus walkeri. Next base: position 32,362,966 of record JAODUD010000001.1, on the reverse strand, counting down.
TGGTGTGGCAATATCCAGACCGTATTCCTGTTGGTCTGCTTATGTATTTTTTTTTTCATTGGTATTAATGTGTTTAATTCCAGAAGCAGATACTGGCACAAGCGTATTCCCTATCATAATGGTTCCATTAGTTTCTGTGTATGTGTACTGTTTGTGCATGTACCTGGATCTTATATTTCGGATACAGCAGCTGGTGTGATGACAATGTCCAGCAGTAAGATGCAGAAGCTGTCCTTTTGTTACTCTTTCCTTTTTGTTCTACTTTTTGTTAAGTCGCTATGTATGATCTTTCTTACCCTGTTTTTCCTCTATCTATCTAACCCCCCCCCCCCATTTTTTGTATTATATTTTTATTATTTATTTCTTCTTCTGTCTCTCTTCTCTCTCTCTCGCTTCAGTTTTTCAGTTTTTTTCCTTGTCAGCTATGGCTTTGTGGCGCAATAATATAAAATGGTCAATAAAGAGTACACCTCAAATAACAAGAGGAGCTTAATCCGAAGCTCCACTTGGCAGAACAAAAGTGTCGGCACAATAAAGAACCCAGACTAACATCCTGCCTGCTAAACTGCCGGACACGACAAGCTGAAGAAAAAGTAAGTAAGTAAGTAAATTAATTAATTAATTAATTAATAAACAAATAAAAAGAAATTGACCAACATGAGGGGCCTATACAGAGTTTACAGAGCTCCTCATGGTAAAGCAAATATGTCTGACACAGCAGTGCATTCAGACCATTTTTCTGCTTGCTAAAGCTGCTGGACAGGACACACAAAAAAAATCCATAAAATTAAGCATTTAAACTGTGCTCATATATTTGTGTCTATGTGTGTATGCAACTGTGTCAGTTTAAGGAGCTGCTCTCCCATAGTAGACACAATTCTGGTTGTGTATATGCACTGTTAATCATCTGTCAGATCATAATGTTACCATCTGATATTTATTTGCCAAGCAGGCTAACTTACATCACCAGTTCACTCTCACTTCAATGCTTTATAAAAAAAATACCTCTTGAAAGTAAATAAACCTGGTATCAAAAACTGTTATGTAAAAGTGGAAAAAATATACATATCAATTTTGAAAAGTAATCACTTGCGTCAACATGTCAAAGGTTCCATTAGCGATGAATGGGCTTGAGCATATAGATGAAAGAAGTCACAAATCCTCTGCTTGTGAATAAAGAGGCCTGGCATAATACTGGCTGCTTTTTCCATTTTCTAAAATGCCAGGAGATTCTGATTTCATACTGAATGCATTTGAAAAGTGGTATGCAAGCAAAAACACGAATACTTTCAAAGTGAAATCAAGAATTTTTGAAGCATAGAATAGAACAATTGTTAGCATTCAAATCTACTTTATAGATCTACTCTGATTTGATCGCATTACACCGGTCTTATCCTCCCTTCATTGGTTACCAGTTAAGTGTCGGATTGACTATAAAATACTGCTATTAACCTATAAAGCACTGACTGGCCTTGCACTAGAATATCTTAGTGATCTGCTGACCTCATACAACCCCCTGTGCTTGCTTCGTTCTCAAGTCATGGGATATCTGTTAGTACCTATAGCTACGGCAGGCTGCAGAGCTTTCTCCTATAGAGCTCCTCAGCTGTGGAATGGTCTTCCATCGGATGTGCGGATTTCAGTCTCACTCTCAATATTCAAGTCTAGACTAAAAACACCTGTTTAGTTTAGTTTATAGGGACACTACTTCTAGCTGTAGCTAACTCCTCACTCCCAGGCAGACCTATAGTGTGAGGTGTAGAGCTGGGTGGGGATTGGTGCCATTGGCTTTGAATCAACTGAATTGACAGTGCTGTCACTCTAGCTTCACAATCGCGGTGGGATTGGAGTGCTGACATTTCAGGGACTCCCCATGCCTGCATTCCCACCTGCCTCTCCCTCCTACTTATGCTGCCATAGCCATATCTGCCGGAGCTTGCACATTGCACTTCATATTGCACTCATCTAACCTTTAGCACTGCCTATAGTCTCCCCTACTTTGACTAAATGCATATTTTATGCTACTCCTACTCCTCCTGGGGGTGCTGCCTGGAGACCTCAATCTATAAAGATGTCCAGCACACCCTGCAACATGTGAGGTCACCACTACCAATGAAGTCGTGCATCCAGCTCGCCGTTCTGCCTATGTCATCTTCCGTGTATTACTTGCTGCCTAACTTGTGGTTGCCTGGCGATTGGAGGGAGCGTTGGCACCGGCTTGTCACCTTCCCCCTGCCCCCCGTTTGTGTCTCAAATTTTGTTTGGACAGTGTGACTTGGCACTTAGCCAGCTCTCCAATTTGACTCTCCATGCCAGCCCCTGGAGGATGGGCTTCCCCTTTGAGTCTGGTCCCTCCCAAGGTTTCTTCCTTCTCGGGAGTTTTTCCTTGCCACTGTCACCTATGGCTTACTCACTGGGGGCTTTGGGTGGGGATGCTACAAGCGCTTTGAGACGATGTAACGTTGTGATAATGTGCTATACAAAAATAAATGTGTTTGTTTGTAATAGTTTCAATAATCAACTATAATAGCATGGGAACACCATAGATAGGATTCCAGTTCATCACAGTGAACACAAACTATGTGCAATTTAGAGATGCCAGTTCACCTAACTGCACGCCTGTGGACTGCAAGAGGAAATTTATGCACTTGGAAGAAATCCACAAAAATATGCAGACTCCACACACAGGCAGCGGGAGCAGGATTCAAACCCCAATAGCAGAGGCGTCACATACAATGTTACCCACTGTGCTACAGTATTGCCCAACCAAAATGGTCTTTCCTCTGTCTTCTAAAATAATTAACAAGAAACAAACAAACTGACAGGTATAAATATGCAGCATTCTTGTAAAAAAAAAAATCTGAATTTACATTTCAGTCTACAGTATGTCATCTTAAATAATATTTGTTGCTTTTTGTCTTGGGTTTTTTTGATAACAGAATATTTCTTTTGACCTATCCTCCCAGTTTCCCCTGAGACAAGCACATATAAGTTTTTAATGTGTCAGAAAGCAATAAAATTGAGTAAATTGTGAGTTGTGGTTTTCTTCTCTGGAGCACTCGGTGTAACAAAATTATGTGTATACAGAAATGAAATAAACCTCCATGGATCCCCACATAGGCAGTTTAGTGAATAAAATTTTTAAATATATGAAAGTGCAATGGACACGGTCATCAAGCATACTTGAATAACTGCCTATGTATAAGTCAAGTGGACAGACGACTGCAGCCCCGAAGAAAGGGCAAGGCAATACTTCAAAAAGTTGTGTGTTAAGTGGGAAAACAGCTTTTGTTTCCATTTTGTATGTTGTATTTTTCTTGATCTTAATTACACAATGTTTATAACACAAAATGCAAACCATTTCTACAGTACATCTTACCCAATCAATAATACTAAAAGTCTTTTAATAACATAATACTTGAACAGCTATATAGTACAGCCATCCATTTTCCAGAACTGCTCGCAGCATGCAATACAGGGTCAAGGCAACCATAGAGCCTATCTCAGGTAGCCTGGGGAATAAGGTAGGATACATCCTGGACAGAATGGTAAAAAAATTTGGATAGCAATAGAATAGGGGTCCCTGTTACTCCTATCCTAAAACCCAGGAAATGGATGGTGAGGAATTAAAGATGTACATTCAAAATGGCATTACAACATTTTATCCTTCACCTTTTAGAAAGAAATAATACACATATTAAACTGCCCTGATGATGACCGACATATTACGCCCAAATTACTTCCCCAACTGACTGCAAACTATAATCATTCACCAGAACGTCCTCTTTTCAATTTATTATTATACATAGTGACACTCTAATGTGATTCATAATAGCATATATGTGACCCCTTGCCACGCAGCTCACTTAAATGTATATTGATTATGCAGAATAGACACCATAAAAAAACCGTAGAGCGCTCTACTTGAAATAAGAGTACAGACCAACGCACAACACTGCAAATAAGTCTGCAGTGCAAATATTCTACAATGTGAAATGTGCATAATGATCTAATTTTAAATAGGAGGAATACTTTTTTTTTTGCATATCAAACAGATTCGTTCGCATGCTGAGACAATAGACCAACTCAATATTTTCAATCAATGAACAGCAAGGTTCTGGAGAATAGATAGTGGGCACTGAACAGGGTTTGCACTGCGCATTAATATTAGGGAATGAGCTACATCAACTCGCAAAAGTATATCATATGTAGTTCTATGATGGCACTGAGAGATGTATGCAGGAATTTGGGATGTACTTCTATTTTTATGTTGTTTGGAAAAAATGCCATTGACTAGTTTGACTTTCAAAATTATAACCCAACCATCACAAGGGGGTACAGACCACATATGATACAAGGCAGGGCTACACCTGGAATGGGATACTAGTCCATCCAAGGGTACATTCAAGCACACGCAATCCTACATTAGAAGGAAATAAGAGAAGCCAGTTAGCCTAGCTGCACATTTTTGGATTGCAGAAAAAACCCACAGAACAGTGAGAAAACATACATACTTTTTGCACTCACACACAGTGGAGGCAGGACTTAATCCCTCATGGGGTAGGAGGCAACAATACTGCCCACTGAGCCACCCCTCAAGCTGATAATGTTTTAGAAAAATACATTTCCGCAGTGCTGGCAATTTCTGCCTTTTCCCCAGATGGAAACCATATGTATGCCCTGTTTTTAAAACTGAAATTACTACTAAAAACAATACACCTTTATTTTGTACTTTGTCTGTGCATTTAAGTTCCATATTTCACTGAAATGAGAGACATTGCTGGGAGCTGACTTTGAGTGGGAATATTACATTTATTCAGTTCTTGCACTAGGAACAGAACCAGGTGTTCCTTGCCATACTCATAGAAAGTCAGGTTTCAATCAAAACCTCATTCTAGCAACTTGCTCACTTCCTAGCCTCTGTTTCCTAGCACCAGCAATCTAAGGCCCATAATACAGGGTATTCTGTAATTTTTGATAAAAACTAAATCAAATGTAGTATTAAATATACTGGAAAATGTTTTTCTGGTCAGGGATTTAATTGACATTAGCTTCCAACTGTTCCAAGGAACCAACCTGTTGCAATTCACTGGGACCGGTCAGAGTCTTTCAGACAGATCTGCCTGCCCCATTCACCAGGTTTCCTGGAGGACCCATTTCAAGACCGACAAGACTGAATGAAAATACCAACATGGCTGCAGTTTCTTCTGGTACCTACCAGTTTTTGGTACCTAGCAGTTTTAGCACATCAAATCATGACAATGTGTTGGACATCATTCAGCAAGCAATTCATAAATAACCTGAGTCGATTATTTGATTCTAATAAGGAAACATACAAAAATTATTTAATGGGAACACTTCTTTTGCCATTTTTTTCTACCTTTCCTCTGTTCTGTTCTATGATTCCAGTCCTCTTATAAGATTACATTGTATCAGAAAAGCATTCATGCAAAGGCACATTAAGCAAAAACTAATTTCATGCAGTGCTAGTTTCATAAATATTCCAAAAGGGTTATATTCAGTGTCATTTCATTAAAAGCAATATACACAGCTACAAAATGACGAGAGACATAATTTAACCTTCTCCAAAGAAGTGACAATTGCACACGGTAGCACTGTTACCCATTAAACACCAGTGGCCCAGGTTCAAGCCTGCTTGCTTGAAGTTCGTTGAAGTTTCTTCTTCTATATGTCTTTTCTATATGCTGCCCAGGTTAACTTCCTAGGTGCACCTTCCATAAGACAAGAAAACCCTGCATCAAATACACATCAAAACACAAAGTAATGACAAATGAAATGACAATGAAAGTTGTCATTGGAATTTAATTTACTGAATAGTTACAATATTGATGATCCAATAGGTTTACTGATTACCTTGTATATTTAATTTTTCCATCCATCCATCCATCTTCTATTCCCTCTTATCCTACGCAGGGCCATGGAGTTCCCATGGGGGTCTATCCCAGAAGCAACAGGGACAAGGCAGGAAATAACTTTCGATGGGGCACCAAAAGAGCACACACATAGTCATCAGTTAAAGAAGACAATATGTGAATAACTGTCTAAGGCCCCTTCTGATAATAGATCTTATGAATAATAAGAAATTATTAGTGCAATAATGATGGAACTTAAAAGCTGTCACAGGCTCACTATTCATATCCGCATTCTGAAATCCAGTCTCATGGCTGATAGTCTATGGGAAAGGCTCATGGGCATTTTAAACAGTGGCAGCTTGTTTGTCAAGAGATATATAAAACAATAATATGTCTCACTTCCATTCTTTTTCCAGCTTGCTTTAGATTTATTAAGCAAACACTTGAAAAGTCTCCCAAAGGTAAAATTTTAAAAAATATTGCATGGTTGAAAATAAATGGCTAAGCTTTTCTTTTTCATAAGCCTGTAATGTTATTCTCTATGCTAAGAGGCAGCACTTTTTCCAAGTGGACAATTTTCTAACAACAGAGGGTGACTGAAGTATGAGGAGACTGAGATGGGTCATATTTCCTGTTGGGATCTCTCTGGCTAACTATTTCAACTAATTGTTTGAGCAATTTATCAGATAATAATTTACATATATCTTTTATTGGTGTCTGTCTGAATACATAAGTATTTGCGATATTCCTTTGCCTGTCCTGATGAAAGAACTCACCAGATTAATGTTTTGAAAAATGCTTGTGCCCGACATCCAAACAGGCAGATATACACAAAGAAAAAGCATTCTGTGAAGATCAAAGTTATACGAATAGCATAAGTAAATGCTATGAGAGAAAACTCTTTTCGATTGATTATCGGTGGTCAGGGAAAAAAATTATATCCCCAATCTTTACTGGAGATACCAATATTAATCGCCAATGAAATATTCAAAAAATTATTCAGAAATTAAAGTATCATAGCATGCATAGAGAGGTCCATTCTATTCACCACCAGTCTACAGAAACAGAAGGAGTGTTGAATCACCTCCAGCAACTGAATTAACATAGACTGCAACCAGGGGAAGCATGTCATAGCCTAACATTACTCAAAGAAAAGATAATATTTACCAGCATTTAACCTATTAATTATTCAAAATATGTGCCATAGTAATGGTAAGTGCAGGTGTTAGAATATCAGTTTATTCATTTTATAGTTTTTAATTTATATTTAAGCATCTGAGCTGGCTTAGCTAGGACCAAAATTTGAAACAAGCACCTTTATGTTTTAAGAATGCATTTTGACAGTACCTCTGTGACCAGCAGAGAGGTGCTGCACCTCAAATAATAGCCACCTGTGGAATATCAGGGCCATTCAGCCATAGGGCCACGCCTACAATAGGCATCAACTGGAAACGAATGATCGCACCAGCTGCTGCCACTCTCCGGGCACCAGTGTTCGCTGTAAAAATGACCTTCCTGACTGTGCCAGAGACCAATCTGGACCTTGTCTGAGTCACCGACTATAGTTTTTGATTGCTACTACAGTGGTACCCCAGTTCACGAACTCAATAAAACTCGAATTTCTTAAAAGTTGAACAAAATGCAGACAGACAATACAATGACTGAATTAGGGAAACAACTGAAATGTGGACTAAATACAGAGTACTAAGGACAACAACCAGAAACAGCTGATCACACGAAGATTCCACACGGGGTTAACGAGGGGGCGTGGCAGACGGAAGGAGCGGACGATCGGGGCATGACAGTGTTTTTTTTTTTTTTACTTTACACATTTGTTAGGATACATTCATTTTCTTACTTTAAAAATTACTGTTCTGATATATTTGCTTAGATGTGTTTAGTACAGTATATGCTTTTTTGTCTGGTTCATTTTGTGTTTAAATGCTAAAAAAAAAAAAAATTTCTTGTTCTGAGGTACCACTGTACTTCAGCAACACTTTGACACTCCTTTATCTTTCTGTCTGTTTTTGGTAGGTGTAATCTGCCCACCGTTATTCAGCCATTCATACCATTCATCACTCTCAGAATCATATGAACCTGTCACAGCGGTAGGACACCAGCAGCCATCTCCCACAGTGCTGGAGTCTGCAAGTTATCCCCTTCTCTCAGCTTCAATTGGGGTGTCAGTAAATACATTCAGCTTCATTGGGGCTTATGCTCATACCGCCACTCTTACCTGACTGCTTTTTAGTTCAACAAAACAAAAAGAACATCTTAAGGAAATTACTATTGAGTAAGTAATGATAGCACTTCGTATAGAAAGGGCCATGTTTCTACATAAATTAATTTTACATTTTTGATGCTGAGTCCTTCTTACATTGATAAATGCAAACCAGCACTCAGTAGCCACTTTATACATTAACCCAATTTTGTACCTGATAGGACCACTTTTTCTCTACAGAACCACTTCAACAATAGACAGGTCGTGTGTTCAGAGATGCCTTTTTGGACACCACTGTTATACTGAGGTGTTATTTTTGCAGTTGTGGCCTTCATTTACTGTACTTTAACGAGTCTGGCTATTCTCCTCTGATCTCTCTAACAACTGTAAATAATTTCTGTAGTACAACTAACTGGTGCTTTTTTATTAGACACTGTAGGCAGAATAGTAGTGAAAAATCCAGGAGGATGACTCTTTTTAAGATGCTGGAACCACCTTACCTGGCATTAACAATCATACCAAATTTAAAATGACTTTGAGCCATTCCAGTGATTACAGTATATAGGCACACAACTATACTGACCAGACCCACTATGCTCCAAACATATAATAATGTGTTTATTCTGCCCTGCGTCTATGTGTGGCGTGCTCTAGCTGGCCAGACAACTTAGCGGATAGTTAACGGTTCCCAAGAAATTGTCTCACTCCAAGGTTTCTGTACGCCTTTAATCAGGATTACTGTAAAACTAAAATAAAATACAATACACTAATTACATGTTTAAATGAATGCGTACGACGTTAGCTTACGGCTGACATATATGTGAACAGATATTATGGTTAACATTTACACACACACACACTTAAACTACATCAATGTAGGGGCAGTGGTGGGCAGTGGTGGCTTGATGGTTAGGAACGTGCACTTGTAATTGAAATTGAAAGACTGTTGGAATGGTTCGAATACCTGACCAGCAAGGCACTGCCCCCAAGCACTGCTCCCCGGGTGCTGAATTAGCTGCCCCTTGCTATGTTATGAAAGTTATATATGGGTTAAATGCAGAGGACACATTTCATTGTTGCACACTGTGTGCTGTGGTGTGTTAACAATGACCACTAATCACCACATTCTAGTTCTTATAATTCTAAGTAACACTGATTACAACATAAATATGCTTGTCCTCGATTATATACAATAAAACATAAAAAATTTACAGGCTAATATTTTTCTGCCCACGTAAAGAAAGTACGACACAACGCAACTGCTTGTTTCCACCATACTTCTCTGAAATAACTACACAAACACAAAACGTACAAATTACGTTTCCTATGAACTATTTTTGACCACTAGGGGTCCCCTTTTCCTAACGAACAAAAAGAACATCACAGTGTTGATCATTGGCAGTATATGCAACTTCATATACCACATTCATGGGCACATTTGCTCATAAAACCATATTCATGTAAGAAATACGAATGAACCTCTGACTCTAATTTCCAAATCACATATACCGCAAACACATACTTTGTTGCCAGCTTACACAGCAGGAATCTGTATTCACCATTGATTCAAAGCCATCCATAATCCATTTGGCTAAGCGTGAAACACAAACACCAGTCAATATACTGGCTGTCTCTCTTTTTCAGTGGGAAAAAAATAGAAGCCCCAAATTTCAGTGGATGTGACTGTTCATGAAAAACAGGAAAACCTGCAGTCAAAATTTTGTATCTTATCACCCAAAAATGTGCATCAGTAGGAGGAACATGGATCGTAGTGCAACATACAAGGCAACACATACACTGAACAAAAATAGAAACGCAACACTCTTGTTTTTGCTCCCATTTTTCATGAGATGGACTTAAAGATCTAAAATTCATTCCAGATACACAA
>JAODUD010000001.1:32316806-32327834 GCA_026784285.1 Stomatorhinus walkeri | reverse complement strand
CACACCGCAGACATGCTGCTTCAGACAAGCACGTGCAGGCCCCGGTTTCTGTTTGCGTCATCACAACATACTGTTTCAGCCGTGTTGTTTCGGTGATAAAAATCTTTCGCCCGAAAATGCACTTTTGGGCCATTTTCGGCCGAACATTTTTGGTGGCCGAATATTCGGTGCATCCCTAACTACTATATATTTGTTTCCATGAAATAACCATCCATCTTTCAGCTTTTTATCTTGGTCAGGATTGCCTGGGGGTTGAGGGCGGTGTAAAGCAGTACTGCATACCCACGAAGCCACCTTGCCACTCCATTAGGAAAATCAGATTTGTAAAATCTGAAATCCTGTCTCTGATACTGAATCATCTAGATTACATAATAAAAGCATATTCTCCTGTATCTGAAATTTGAAGTTTTTCCTGCATTTTAGTATTATCTCCTTCAGGTAGAGTATTTTAGATGGTTAAAAGTATCGGTTTTTATGTATTAAAAGGACTTATGATCCTGTACACCGTGGAGTAAATTTCCTGTATAATGCCTTATGAGTGTGATTTATTTGCATTTTCCACGAGAGTGGTGGGAGTATAAAACACTTTGTTCCTCCCACCTTAGGCATTGCTCTGCTGTACCTGCACCTACACCGCACGTTTGGGGAGATCACTTTTCTGCAGAGGGCCCTGGACTACGCATGCCGCAGCCTGCAGTCTTTGACAGGACGCTGGGCAACCTTCCTGTGTGGTGATGCAGGACCACTGGCTGTAGCAGCAGTGGTCTTCCACAGGCTGCAGAGGAGGCAAGAGGCTGATGAATGCTTGAGCAGGTGAGTCGTGGTGATGGTAGAGTTGAGTGTCGTTTGGGTTTTTCCCAATACCTGTGTTAAAATGATGCCTGTGTCAAAATGGTTCTCGAACCGGTACTTGAAAATGTGAAGTTACAGAAGTGGTACCTAATACTGTAGTTGTAGACTACTGTTTTAGGCTGCTAGGATAAGTCACTGCTGGCAGCTTACAACTACAGTGTTAGTATTTGCAAATATCCCCAATTTGCTTGCTACATACATATAATTTTATAAAGCATTTCTGAACTATTTTATGTCCCCATTTGAGATAGCAACACAATTCCTAAGGAGGTTCAGAGATTTGTAGCAACAGAATACAAGTGGCATCATTGCTCTGGAAAGAGGATTTATTTGTTTTTGGGACACAGCTGTCATCTAGGGCAGTTTCTCAAACGGTGGTCCACAGTCAGTAGTATCCAGTGGAACTGTGGCGGGGAAACAATTCAGTCAGTAAATGGGTTGCTGCACAGACATCAACTCATTCACTGCCCAGGAAAATTCACCAATCAGCAAAATTTACCAAGGGGACAAGACTCATCGTCATAAGATTTAAACAACAAGAAAATGAGAAACTTTGATAAACTGTCAAACATTGCTTCATAGCACACATCAGCCTATCACATCACAGAAACAAACACGATCCCAGTGAATTATATGGTATTCTTTGAAGAAAGGACAGCTTACACCAAACACACACACAGAAAGCTTGATTGAGTTTGCTGAGTACACCACATGGTACCGTTTTATCAACATCTTGGAAGAAGTGCTCACCCAGAAGAAACTTCAAACGTAAGTGAAAAAAGTGTGAGCTACATCATTTAAAAAATAGAGAGAGCGACCATGTGGTGAACAAGGTAAAAAGACATTGGTGGTGTGGTGGTACCTTCTGCAGTTTAAAGTCCAACTAGCAGCAGACTGGTGCTCTGTACTGGGAACTGCTGAAAACTTGTGCTAACTAAACTGTAAATGTTGCAGTTGGCAAAAATGGCTCTAGATACTTCTTTATATTTAGGTAGATTAGATGAAAAAGGATTTTAGAACCCAAGATGTTGAAGTGTTCATTCTAGTCTACAGATTGTGGTAAGTTGTCTACAAATATAATTTGATGCACCAACATCATCTCCACATTTTCTTCAGGCTGCTCCATTACCATCAGTTTATAATGAGGGGAGAGGGCCTTCCAGATGAGTTGCTTTTTGGAAGGGTTGGCTACTTGTTTTCTCTGAACTTCATCAACCAGGAGTTTGAACAGGAGAAGATCCCAATCCAGTACATTCAACAGGTCAGACCCCATGTGACTTTTGTTTTGTGTCATCTCATTTCTGTTGCTGTGCTTTTAGAATTGTCACATGTTAAAAACAACTTGGGTGCCAAGTTCAAGGACAGTGTTTATAGTGCTTTTTGCCACAAAATAAGTAGGTTCAGTCTTTGATTTGAATATTTTTATACAATTTCTTATCTACCAAGTTGGGTGTATTTGATTATGCCTTTTTTAAGTGTTTAAATAACTTTTAATTGGCACACAAACCGATATATCAACATTTTAAATAGAATCAATGCAGTAAGAGGGCAAAAAAAGTCTTATCAGATTCATTGTTTAATTAAAATGTCAGAAATGGTGCATGTATCAGTGTTAATAACACAGTTGCATCAGAGCATATCAGGGTACTTCTTTGTCAACCCACAGAAGCTGGGTGTACAGGTTAATGGAATAGGCTGAAAACCTGCGGTGCTCTTCAATATTTCACCATTATTATTTTTTTTTAATTAAGCTGAAAGTGAAATATAGTGTGTGTGTGTGTGTGTGTGTATATAATATATACATACACACACACACAGGTTTCCCCATTTAATAGAGCATTCCTACGAAACCTTTTGTTGGCTGAAAGAAGCAATTATCGTTAATGTATATGGGGAAAACGTTTTGCGTGTCTCCAGACCTTGAAATTAACCTACCACATCCTCCCAAATACCACATAAATCCTAAAATAACACTAACATACAGCAGGAATGATATAATAAATATGCATCCTATATAAAGTAGCAATAATGTCTGTGCCGTGATGTTTCACTGACCAAAAATTCTGAAGAGGATTTCAAGACAAATACGGATGCTTATAGACTCCGTGCAGGGCTATGGCGGCTTGATCCTGAGATGCTGAGTGTAGTTCAGAAGACAAGCATGGCCGAGCTTGCTGCTCATTCTGTGCTCCAATTCCATAATTGCAAAACAAAATTTTTTTCCTGAAAGCAAAAATCTTCTTCAGATTTCTTTCGGTCAGAGAAAATGGATACTAATACAGGTCTTTTGTAAAAGCAAAGTGGCTTAAAGCGAACTTTTGTAAAGTGGGGGATACCTGTATTGAAGCATATGCATTACATTTGTCTACTTTAATGTTAAATACACCTTAATTTGCTCCAGATCAGTGAAGTGGTATTGACATCTGGGGAAAGTCTGTCCAAAAGGAGCTGCAACCAGGAGCAGAGCCCCCTGCTGTATGAGTGGCACCAGAAGTACTATGTGGGACCTGCTCATGGCCTGGCAGGCATCTATTACTTCCTGCTGCAAGTAAGAATATGCTAGCTGGAATGGTAACCCCTTCTGTTTTCGGTAAACCTCTTCCTCTCCGTAGTCTGCCCCCCATCCAAGTCAACCACTTTGGCTGAGGAATCTGTTACTTCCTTTTTGCAGGTAGACCTTATTGGCTGAGGAGTCTATTGCTTCTCAATGCAGGTAACGCACATTGGCTTGAATATGAATGTTGCTGTGCAGCACCTCGGAAAGCTCTTTCAAGCAGTATTCACAGGCAGTAATGTCCAGAAATTACTTTCAGGGCATGAAACTGCTGTGCTGGAGAAGAAAAGAAAGCAAACAACTGAAGCTGATTAAGCCATTAATGGGGATTTAAAACTTACAGAGTTAAACTGTTACCTCTTTTTGCCCTCAGCCAGGATTTGGGGTAGGAGAGACCAGACTGCTTAAGCTAGTGAAGCCCAGCGTGGACTACTTGTGCTACCTCAGGTTCCCATCAAGGAATTACCCAGCCTGCATTGGGGATACCCGTGACCTCCTGGTGCATTGGTGTCATGGGGCACCTGGAGTCATCTACATGCTCCTGCAGGCCTACAAGGTATCATTCTTTTAACACGTATCACACATTGTTGTACATAACTTTAAACGATAGGGCACCATGCACTCTGGCATTGGATTGTTGTTAGGGTAGAGAACTCCCCACTTGCCATATATGTAATTCCCATGATGATTAGTGTTTAGTAGGCAAATCAGGAGACTCCGTAGCGCTTAGTTGCACTGGCATGTTATTTCAATACGTGCCACTTGGAAAAGCTTAACAGACCACAGCAAAAAAATTTTGTTTCACTCATTTCTCAACTTTTGGGTGTGCGTTTATGAATAATATATTTTTTGCAAACTATACTTTGGTTTCTCATTAGTGGAGGGCTTCTTCCTTGCTTTATGGGATTTCTAGGAGCCTGATACGAACTGCCCTCTAGCAGTACTTTAACACCACTTAATGTTTACTGTCCCTTTCGAAGGTCACTTAATGTCATCCTCCAATTCATGAGAAACTGTTGGATACATTTAGTCGTCTCTGACATTAGAAAGTGACTTCTGCCTTTACCTGGCTGGTTTCTGATTGTTCTCAGTGTCTCTTGCTTCACCGTGTTCTTGTTTACTGTCTCAAAAATTTTGCACCTGTAAGTAGCCTGCCGCTCAGCGTAGCCTTCTGCCAGCAGAACCAGGATCAAATCAGGATTTACAAATGCAGATTGTTTTAAAAATATAAAAATATAGAATAGTCTCAGTTTTTTCCAGAGCTGTGTATTACTGTTTTCATTGCTTGTCAGGTTTGGAATCCAGAACTCAGTACCTGGTTACTGGAATTGATGCAGTTTTAGTATTCTATATTTAGGAAATATAATGATGATGTCCAGTAATTTGGAAAGTCTTTACATTTACCATAGATGCACAATGCAGGAAAAAATTAACTGTACACAAGGTCCACTCAATAAGTTTCAGACCCCTTGATTAGACCTGTCTGTGGGAGTGATCCTGAAACATCCTTTATATATCCAGCCACTTTTTATGCTGCTTTTTTAAAGTGTTACCTCCTTCCCTGTTAATGTCTTTGTAGGTGTTTGGCATGGATCAGTACCTTGCAGATGCATTGCAGTGCGGGGAAGTAGTCTGGCAGAGGGGGCTCCTGAAGAAGGGTTACAGCCTGTGTCATGGGGTGGCTGGCAATGCTTATGTGTTTTTGGCCCTCTACAAGCTCACCCATGACCCCAAGCACTTGTATCGGGCCTGCATGGTGAGAAAAGGGGGCAGGGTTCATCTTTTCCCTAACTTGAGATCTCCTTTCAGAGCACAAGCCAAGTACTTGTAAAATTGGAAAATTTACATATCAATGTTACCTTTTTTTGACTTTGTTCTCTCTTATTGCCCGATCCTTGTCTTGGTGAGATTTTAATTTTAATTTTGATACTGCCTTTTTGATTTTGATTCAATACCTGCTGCTAATCCCCAAGTAAAAGATCCAGAAAATGGTAAAGCTATCAGGTTCAATTTTGAGCTGCAAGGCATCTGGGCTTAAAAAGTAAGACAAATATTTTGAACAAATTTTTTGGTAATTTTTGTACTTGGGTTTTTAATTATGTCATTGATTTGGAGCTGGTGTGATTATGACAAATTTGGTCCTAATTGGAAGTGTTGGGAAATAATTTGTAACTTCATTTTTCCTGTAGTTTGCAGAATGGTGCATGGATTATGGCAAACATGGCTGCCGGACCCCTGACCGGCCATTCTCACTTTTTGAAGGTACTCATGATATTTGGGTCAGGCTTACAGCTGAGAACTACCACGTTTTTCTTTTCTTTTCTTTTCTTTGATGGTTTGAATATCATGATGAAATTTACTGTAAAATGTGAATTTCATATAAATACCACATCGTTGTGCTGATAAGTCATAGTTTGTATTTCTCAAGAATAAAGAATAAACTGAAATAAGATAATATAAAATTTAAGACATTTATCATGGTGTATGTTTCTTGTCTTTAGGAATGGCAGGCACTATCTACTTCCTGGCTGACCTTTTGCAACCCATGAAGTCAAAGTTCCCTGCTTTTGAGATATAGAGCCATAAGGAAGAGTCCCCTGTAATCTCCCGAAACAAGCATGGCCATTGTTGACTCCTTGATTATAACCGAGTTGTTTCTCTTTCAAATAACAATTGTTAAATAAGTTGGCTTGGTGTCCATATGACATCATGAATCTGTTTTCATGTTCTTTTTTTCATGATCTCTTTCTACCGTTACTCACAGTACTCAGACTCTGTCGCACACACAGCGGTGGAAAGTTCAGATGCATGAAGTACAAAATCCAGACCAAGGTTTTGTTTCATCCAACCAGTTGAGTACTTTGTCAGTGTGACTCTTTATATTCCCATGGTTGGTTGAAAAAAAAAAACTTTGGTCTGGAGTCATACTTCATGCACCTGAACTTTCCACCTCTGTTCACATATGTCTTTAGAAAGGCTGCCCCTTCTTACAACCTTATAGTGTAGTACAGTGGTACCTTGGAACATGAATTTAATTAGTTCCTTAAGCCTGATTGAATTTCCCCATAAGAAATAATGTAAATGAATTTAATCCATTCCAGATTCCCAAATGATTGCCATTTAAACCTATCTACATACCTAACTAATGATAAAAAGCATTAACAATCAAAATAAAACTAATACACACATGAAAAGCACACATAAAAAAGCAATAAACACAAATGACACGAACACTTCTATTAAGGTGAGCTGATGGCATACTGGAAGTGGCAGATGGAGGAGGGTTGGTGAGTTATTGTTTGGAACGGAGATGCTTCTTGATCCATACAAGTTTTAGCAGGTCTGTATTTTGTGATATTTCTGATCAAGTTGTGGCTACATTTTGTTTCAACCAACCAATTAGAGGTCTGAATTGGTAGTTGAACACATCTCAACCCATAAAAGTTTTAGCAGAAATGGTTGAGATACAAGTCGAAAAAAATTCAACAGATCTGTTCAACGTCCAAGTTGGTTGAGTTCCAAGGTTCTACTGTACATGTTAATTTACATGCTTTAGCTGTTATTTTTCCAAAGGGTTTGAAGGGTATACATCCTTTACACTACTGATGCTATTGAAAAAAGTAGTTCTGTCTCAATGATCCATGGTCAAAAACTGCAGTGAGAAGTTTTTAATTGGTAATTGTTTAGTATCCTAAAATAAGTACTTAGTAATAGATTGACTGGCAGTTGAATATTGATAACCTTTTAATTCTCAGACATGCACATGCAATTAGATGAGTGTTGACTGTGATGTACACACTATAAGTTAGAAAAGCAAGTTTTTTTGTGTATGTGTGTGAAGGGTCCTGCTACTTTTAAATATTAGAATATACGTTACTTTTAATGAAATGCCCTTTGGTTAAGAATTTAGACATCTGTAGTACTTGTATAATTTACAAATGTGATCTATGTATGATCTGTACAGTGCTCTGGTTTGTATGTTGCTGTGCAATGAGCTACATATGATATAAAGAAAAAAAGTGTAATTACATCACTTGTCTAAAAAATTAACTGCCTTTCAAAAACTGTGGTTTTAATAATTGGATGCTATTCTCTTAAGACTGCTTGTACAGTCATTGTAAAACAATAAAATGGTCTTTCGCCTTCTTTACTCATAACATTTGATGTACCTCCTTTCTTTTGGTCATCAGATATCCATAATTTTGATTAGCATAATTATACATCCCGTTGTGTTAGGTTTACACATAAGACTTCTTCCACTCAGTATGAGCACACAGTTGTGACCAAACTGTTTTGAGAATGACACAAATATTGGATTTCACAAAGTTTACTGCTTTTGTGTTTGTAGATCCTTTTTGTCAGATGTTTCTATGGTATACTGAAGTATAATTACACTTGCATTTCAAAAGTGTCAAAAGTCTTGATAATCACATTAAGTTTATGCAAAGAGTCAGTATTTGCGGTGTTGTCCCTACAGTGTACCTCTGCAGTTCGCCCTGGTACGCTGTCAGTCAACTTCTGGGCCAAATCCTGACTGAGGGCAGCCCATTCTTGCATAATCAGTGCTTGGAGTTTGTCAAAATTTTTGGGTTGTTTGTCCACCTGCCTCTTGAGGATTGACTACAAGTTCTCAATGGGTTTAAAGTCTAGGGAGATTCCTGGCCATGGACTGAAAATTTCGGTGTCTCCCGATGTCGATGTTTTGCCTTATGGTACGCTGCTCATGCTGAAAAAGGCATTGCGTCACGCCCGGCTTGTCCGATCCTCGTGTGTGCCACGCCCCCTCATTACCTACATGTGTTACCTCGATTGTGATCACCTGTTTCCTGTTATTTCGGCTTGTCTTGTGTATTTCAATCCGTGTTCAAGTCTGTTTCCCTAGATCTATCATTAACGTGGTTTTGCTGTGTGCTTCCTCCATCTACTGTCAGACCTAAATAAACCCCGGTCTGTTCTATTCACGGCTCTCTCGCTTGCTTCCCCGCTCGCTCGCCCGCACGCAGTCATCACACATTGTTAGACACCAAATTGTTCTTCAATGGTTGGGAGAAGTTGCTGTCAGAGGATGTTTTGGTGCCATTCTTTATTCATGGCTGTGTTCTTAGGCAAAATTGTGTGTGAGGTCACTAGCTTCCCTGAGAAGCAACCCCACACATGAATGGTCTCAGGATGTTTTACTGTTGGCATGACAACTGATGGTAGTGCTCACATTTTCGGACAATCTGTTTTCTAGATGCTCCAAAGAATCAGAAAGGGGATTCATCAGAGAAAATGACTTTACCACAGTCCTCAACAGTCCTCAGCAGTCCAATCCCTGTACCTTTTGCAGAATATCAGTCTGTCCCTGATGTTTTTCTTGGAGAGAAGTGGCTTCTTTGCTGCCTTTCTTGACACCAGGCCTTCTTCCAAAAGTCTTTGCCTCACTGTTCGTACAGATGCACACACACCTGCCCGCTCCTATTCCTGAGCAAGCTCTGCACTGGTGGTGCCCCGATCCCACAGCTGAATCAACTTCCTGGGGCTTGATGGACATTCTTGGGCACCCTGAAGTCTTCTTCACAATGACTTAACCTCTCTCCTTGAAGTTCTTGATGATCTGATAAATGGCTGATTTAGGTGCAATCTTACTAGCAGCAATATCCTTGCCTGTGAAGCCCTTTTTGTGCAAAGCAATGATTGCACATGTTTCATTGCAGGTAAGTATGGTTAACAGTGGAAGAACAATGATTTCAAGCACCACCCTTCTTTTAAAGAATCCAGTCTGCTATTCTAACTCAGTCAGCATGACCAAGTAACCTCCAGCCTTGTCGTCGTCAACACAGTCATCTGTGTTAACAAGAGAAGCACTAAAATGTCAGCAGGTCCTTTTGTGGCAGAGCTGAAATGCAATGGATTTTTTTTTTTGGATTAAATTCATTTTCAAGTCAAAGAGGGACTTTGCAATTAATTGCAATTCATCTAATCACTCTTCATAACATTCTGGAGTACATGCAAATTTCTATCGTAAAAACTGAGGCAGCAGACTTTCTAAAAATTAATATTTGTGTTATTCTCAAAACTTTTGGCCATGACTCTACATGATGAAGGGACAAAGAATTAGCTAGTCATGTGTGGAGTGTGGAAATGTACTAAAAATGAGTAGCCAACAAGTGTTTTTTAACTGCATACACAGTGTGAAATCCTCTACAATGCTAATTTTCTGGCAGGCTAGCCGAAGAGGAATTCTCAAGCAGGGTGCGGTATACATACTTACAGTGCCATCTGCTGTTTGTTGATGCTATCCAGTCTATTTGTGAGAAAAACTTGACACAAAAATCTTTATGAAGAAAATTGTGCCAAGTCACATTACAGAAGTAGAAAGGTGTTATGTTTTTTTGTACTTATTTTTTGTGATAAAGTGGCTTTTTATATTTGTAAAACACATTGCAATTGTGAGAAAGTGTTTGTATTTGTAAAACACATTGCATTTGTGAGAAAGTGATTGTTTATTTCTAAAATGTGTTGCATTTGTGAGAAAGGTTTTAGCACTATTTTAACTCCATAGAGGTGCTAAGATTATTTCTTTGACTGTTAATGCTTTTAGTTTTTTTGATTTCCAAAAGGGAGAATAGAATGGGCAGAGATTTTTAAAAGAAACTTAGAATGTCTAAAATTACATACTTGCACAGTGCCTACTGAAATACGTTAGAAGCCTACTACTAATACTCTATAGTACATTTTGCATGTATGCATTCAGTTGGACATACTCTAGTCATCTTTCATAATTTCCTGACCTGGATGTTTACTAGTCATGTAGCTAAACCCCCATAAAAGTAAAAAAATATTAATGAAAAAATGTTTTTTTTTCAGTCAACTTTTGTAACTGGGTATTTGTTTTCTACAGAGAGATGGCATTTCTTCTGCTTTCTTAAAAATTTCTTAACAAATGACCAACTTTCACCCGCAAACACCATGCAATGGTTCTGCAGAGCCTCATTGAAAGCAGCAGCAAGGCACTGGTTCCAGATGACATGGGCCAGGACATAATCCTCTTGAAGGTGATGGGGATGTTGCATAGCCCGAACAGCAAAATCTGGAAGTGTCATAGACCCTGACCATTGGTGAATGTGGTCTTGGGTCAGGTTTCCAGGACCAATTCAACCTGTCAGTAGTTACTTCCGAGCTCCAAGTAGCTTAACTATGTAGACCCGATGATGTAGTCCAGCATGTCATTTATTAGAGACAGCGGATTGGTGTTCTTCTATGTCACCATGTTCAACTTTCTGTAGTTCATGCAGAAATACCAGGACCCATACTTCTTCCAGATGAGGACTGCTGGGGTTGCCCATGGACTGCTGGAGGGCTCAATGATCCCCGCTGCTGCCATCTCTCCAATCAGTTGCTCCGCCGCTTGCCTTTTTGCTAGGGCCAAGTGACTAGGATACAGATGAATGGGTGGGGCATTGCCTCAGTCAATCACATGTTGCACAAGTGAAGTGGGTGGCAGTTTAAGTGTTAGGTCTTCACTGCTATGCTGCCACAACTCATGCACAGCGTGCATGGTTTCCAGTGTTGGGAAAGTTCATTTTCTACATGAACTAGTTCAAAGTTCAGTTCACACATTTTAAAATGAACTAGTTCAG
>JAODUD010000001.1:32303786-32316706 GCA_026784285.1 Stomatorhinus walkeri | reverse complement strand
ATTTGATTCCTCCATGTATTAGCGTCATGTTTGGCTTTCATGGACTGTACATAGTTATTAGTGTTCAACATTCTTCACTTCAAGAAAAGAGGAATGAACTTCGAAAAGGTAAGATCCGTTCTATAAAAATTGCATGAACTAAATAGTTCTATTTTTTTTTATGACAAGGAAGCTTGTTTGTGCATTTTTCTGTTTATTTTATAAAACTGTTTATAATGTTATGCTCTTTGTCAGGCTACGTCTATACTTTTACGTTTAGCGTAAGTTTTTTGCTAGGTGGAGATTTCGGATGGTTTTTATTGAGGTGGGCGGGTTTTACGTTGAGTTTGGGCTGGAAACCCTTGCCAGATCTGGTCTTTCCCCCTATATAATAAGGCCCGTTTTAGATTGTGTTGTAGCGGTTGTACAGTCAGTGGTTATAGCCGGGATTTTGCCTGGCTCCATGGAAATCTGACACTCCCTAGAACAAAATTGAACTACGAGAGAACGACGTTCATAAACGCCAGAATGAGCGCGTTCAGGCAGATATACAGCACGTTCAGTTCACGTTCACCCAGAATATGAACGAGTTCATGAACGATCGTTCAATGAACTCGTTCAGGCACAACACTGATGGTTTCAGAAGATGACTCTTCCAGAGTGCTGCTGTTTTGCCTGCTCTCAGGGTCTGCATCTAGTCGTGCCATGTGTCTTGTCTCGTGTCCTTGATCCTGTGTAACATCTGGTGTTTCCTGGCCCTATGTGTCTACCTTGGTGTTAGGTTCTATTGTCCAGTGGGTATTGTCTTTGGTCCCAGGTGCCCGTCCCGGGAGTAGTTCTGTCTCACGTGCCAAGACTGCATGCTTTTTCAGGGGCTCTGTCACAATCTGTCCTGTCCATCCCCCAGTACGACCAGCAGGGGTTTCTAGATGATTATTTCTTGACAACCTGTTATTTCAGGACTAAATAGTAATGGCAATGTAAATAAAAAAGTGTTTGACAAAGAAAATTACGGCAAAGTGTCTGTTTGCTATACTCTGATGAGTATAGAGGAGACTAAATTGCTGGCTCTGTTTGGGCAGACAACATAAATCACAATAGCCACCTCCAAGTATTGGTGGTTATCCTTTTTAACCAATCATTTACATGCATAAAGCTGTACATGCATGTACCAATTCCCTCCATGCATCTTTTTCATTGGATGATATGTTTTTCCTGCTTGGTGCATGTCTGTGCAAATGCCAGCTTCCAGTATAACTGAAATAACACTAATGTCCTTTTTTGTCGTCTGAGCAATTTTACTGTAATATGTACTTTCTGTTCACACCTGCATCATGTCAGCCCTTCATTAGTCATGTGTATAAGTGCTTCCCAGTCCTGTGTTCCCCAGTTTGGTCATTAAAGTCAGTCCTCCTGTTGCTTGTGCCCTTCCTAGTGACAATTACAGATATAAATAACCTGAAAATCCAAGGGGTATGCATATTCCCCCAGGCTCCACTGAGTAAATGTGCCTGTCTTGTTTAGTTTTAAAGTTATTAACCCATTCATGTATTGCCGCATTACACATTATATGGGTATGGAAGGTTGTTTCATTCGAAATTCAAATGAAAATGCAATATGTTTGCATTAATATCCTACAATCATCCACTCAAACTCTGTGTCAAAAATTAAATGAAAGTACAATAATATAATTTTCATCTTTAATTTTAACACCCACATGGAATAAAAGTATCACAATTTAAATGATGATGCAGTGTGTTATTTTTATCCATTTGCATTATCATTTTATGAACATTCACACATATTTTGTGTCAAAAATTAAATGAAAATGCAATAATATCATTTCATTTTTAATTCTTGTTAGCACTGCCTTTAAAATTTAATTTTATAAGTACGAAAGTACAAAAGTAGCACCACTTTTCTTTCGAATGGAATTTAACATACATTTTCATTTGTAATAACATTTCCAGAGACCTTCAGCTTCAGCCTCATCAAGTTGGGTCTTTGTGTTAGAAAATAGTTTTCTGATTGGTCAGAATACCAGCTCTGAAGAATATGCAAGGAGGGTTTCATGGTATGTTGCACCGTACCACCCACAGAAGCAAAACCCATCATCCACCATGTTGGTGCATTTCTCGTCTGATCGAGATACTCCATATATTGTGTCTGCTCTTTTTTCGCATTTGTCATGGTCAGCTGCACTGTTTATGGTTGTTGCAACAGCAACAACAACAGTATTCCATTCCATTTAGGATTCCATAAAGAAATGCAAACCAGAGAGGAGAAATGAAGTTATATCGCCAGCAACAATGGTTGCACAGGATCTTAAGAGCGGATCATGCTTAGAAAAACCTTAACATCAGCATTGTTCAGTTTGCCCATCCATCCATCATCATGACCACTTAATCCCAACTGGGGTCATGGAGCCAATCCTGAGAACAAGGAGTGCAGGATGGAGCCAACCCTGGGTAGTCACCAACACACCAAACATACTCACTCAATTACAGGGCCAACTTAGAGTCCCCAATTAAGCTATCATGCAACCTTTTAGACCATGGGAGGAAAACAGAGCCCTTTGGGGTCAAACCCAGGACCTTCTTGCTGTAAGGTAGCAGCCCTAACCACCATGCTGCCTATTCACTTTATTAATGGTAAGAATAACCCTAAAATTACTAGTGTTTCTATATGTTTGTTTCCATATATAGCAGTACTGATCTATGTGCATCATATTAATTTTTGTTAGCGTGTTAACCCCAATGCAAATCATAATCTCCTTTATGTGGAGGTTGTGACTGATGTATGTATACTAACATCAGTACATTTAATTTTATGGTTTTTGTGCCACGTTATTCATGAGAGGTAAGTTGCTTTCATAAATGTATTATTTGTCTTTAAAAGATATTAAAGCGCATCCTAAAGGCTATCCTTTCACGTTATACAAAACACCCACTATGAATGACATAGACAACATTAACTGGTACCAGGAGTGTCTTTAGCTATTGAAAAAAATCAGGGGCTAAGTAAAGCTTAACTTCTAAATTTTCTGTTTTCTCATTCTAAAATCTGATGCCATGGACCAGGAAAATGTTACTCCCCATCCAATACTTTCCCATATGCTGAATCCAGGGCAAGTGCAGCTGAGTGACATCATGATCCTCAGAATGGTAATGTTCTGGATCAAGGTATGCAGCTCTTTTGTGTCAAAATGTCAGCAATGTGGTGTGCTCCCAGACTTGCAAATAACTGTTTAATTATCTTTGTGTTACAGGGTCTGACAATGTCATCTCTACTCCAGATGATCCAGAAAAAGGGGTTGGATGTCAGACTGATCTGAGTCTGTATGGTCATTAGGGATAGAATCATGCATGATATTATACCTTTGGAAATGCTAAATGTTAAAGAATGAGACAAGGACTCAAGTAGAAAAAATAGCAATAATATGCTGTACTTTAACAAATCTGTCAGAATCTATTCCATTTCAGTGAGACTTTTCTGGGGGGACAATAGGGCAAAAAGAAGTGCAAACAGGACAAAGTACAATAAGACCAGGGCAACAAGTGATGCATTATAGGACATAGAACAATAAATATATTCAGGGCACATACCATTGGCAGCTTATGCAAAATGCAAAGACCACTTATAAAAGAGCAACCAAATATGTAAACAGCACTCAAGTGTGCGAACTTTTTTTGTAGATTACAGTGGTACGTCAGTTCTCAAACTCATTAGAACTTGAATTTCTTAATAGTCGAATGAACCAGTTCGAAAAAAAAATACTTAGAAATTGATCTGAATCTCACAAGTCAAACCGTGAACACTGACCTAAGTTAACTTGTACACGCGGGGAAATGAGTCACACGTTTCTCAGCGGAAACAAAGGTTAACGCTTCATGTCTCAGCCTCGCATTAGCTGTGATAGCATCGTGCATATTTACACTAGCTGAATACATATATTTAGGCAGTAAAAATACATTTAGACAATGATAGACAGTAACATTAAATATTATTATATAATAAAATGCATTTAAAAGTAAAGAATACTTATGAATTATTTTAATATTAATAATAAACCATCAATACATTTAATTATAATAATATTGTTGTGCCCAGCGGGGACTGAATGGAGACAAAGGGGCAGACGTCAGGGTATCGGAGAATACGGGTTTAATTACAGGTAAGGCAGGCAAAACGGACAATACAATGACTGGACTGGGGAAACCAACTGAAAAGCAGACTAAATACAGAGGACTAATGACAACAACCAGAAACAACTCATCACACGGGGATACCACACCAGGTTAATGAGGAGGTGTGGCACACGGAAGGAGCAGACGATCGGGGTATGACACAGTGTTTATTTTTTTAACTTTACACATTGTTTGGAAACATTTATTTTCTTACTTTAAAAATTAGTTTTTTAATAACTTTGCTTAGATGTGTTTAGTACAGTATATGCTTTTCTCGTTTTGTCAGGTTCATTTTGTGCTTAAATGCTTAAAAAAAGCATATTTCGGTGAAATTTTTTGGGGCCGGAAATTCGATCAGAATTCGATCCGGAGTTCTGAACGGATTAATTTTGAGTTCTGAGGTACCACTGTATTTTCATAATTTGGTGAAAATAATCATTGAAACATGAAAAAGGTGTTTTAAAGAATATTTGACTCATTAATATACAATATTCACTTTGTGTGTCCAAGAAATCTGTCAACTGTGTCATACATTGACAAAACCCCTATTACTCAGCAATGGTTTGCTCCCAAGTTACATCACCAACACCACATGATGCCACTTCCTTCAGAGGAGGGAATTTTAAATGCAGTGTGGCAAAATTCTTTTCCTCCTCTTATTACTGTCTACACCTAGAGTGGGTTAATTGTTTTCCAACTGTTATCAACATGTTCTTGTGTACTTGCTTTAGATTTTACATTTACAAAAATGTAGAGAAGGTTTGTTTAAACAAGAGTTGAATGTCATGGGGTGATATGTTTGCACATAGCAGTTAGCACAAGGGCCTAATATGAAAGAAATGTCAACTGTGTTAACAGCCTTGTTTGCTTAGCCTTCCTCAGCACATGTTCACACAACATCCAAATCACACAACATCCAGCTTCACAGAATGTAACACAGATGCTAAATGAGGTATACCTGTACTTGTATCAACAAAACAATGATTTCATGAAGAATGGATCATTTCGATATGTCTCAGTAGTTTGAAAGGATGGGTTCCTACTGACGTTTGTGTGATCCATAAGAGACATTTGGTCCAAGATCTCAGAAATGTGAACTGTCTGAAATCAAAGGAAACATGAAAGACCAAAAGAAATTGGAAGATAAAATAAACTATGAGTAGCATGAGTTGGAATCGACTTTTTGTGAAGGAGAATAATTTATTAACATCATAAGTTTAAAAAAATAATGTGATGATGTTTGATTTTTCTGTTTCATGAGGTACTTGTTAAATAAAGGTTTTTCTTTTTCTCCTAATCCATCCTGTCAACTGTGTTACCTCTGACTTCTGTGTCAAATCTATTACATGTTGACTAAATTGCAATAAAATGACAGGGGACATTTTTAGAGAGGGAAGTCTTACACAAGGATTTTGAATTATAAATTCAGTGTAATGTGGATTTTAAAAAAATGAAAAAAAATCCTTGATGACATTAGCCCACAGAAAATCTACTATCAAAACTTGAAATTTTCAAATCAGTCAGAAAACCTAAAAACACCTGGTGAATAGACTCAAGAACGTTCAAACACGTTTTTCAAATGTATAGTATGTCATTCATATCTTCTATGACATAACTTTTGTCCATAACACAGTTGACAAAATAATGAGTTAAATGTTCAGTTTCATTTAAATATTGCAAAAATCATTAGAGTTTAACCTTGGCAACTAATGCATTTAGCACATCATGGGGGTATGTTGTGGAAACAACTTGATTATTAGGGGAAAAAGTACACTGATTTCTTCACTTTTTGGTTGATATGAAATGTATCCAACTATAGAAAGACTCATAGAATACTGGCTTAACGTTTAATGAGGTAAACTCGTAAAAATTCAGTTATTTAAGAACTATATACCTTGCTTTTATTAAAATATATTAAAGCCGTAAAACTGAATATCGAACATGAGGAAGGTGAAATCCGTGTTTCTGATATTTATCCTTTGTTAAATCGGCAGGTCATTGTGGCAGTGGACAGATTTAAAGCCATGTGTAGGATAAATAGGAATGAGCGCAGGTTCCACCTACATGTAGACAGATAAAGGGGAGACAGCAGGAACGCGTGTATGTGGATTCCTACTGGAGTAATTAAGCACATGCAGTGCGTAGTTCGTGATAGTCGACACAGTTTGGTTAAAACATTTAGGGATGCGGGGTATCAAAGTGGAGCGACGCATCAGGGTCCCGATATAACTGGGGGGATCGTGTCCCCCCGCCATCTGTGCCTCTGGCTTGAAGCGCTATATGGCCGCAACTTGACTCCATAGAAATCCGCTACTTCAGTCACGCCCAGTAGCCGACATGACTCATCCCCCTTTGTTCCCATAACCCACGCCTCTCATCCAGTCTGCCTCTGATCGCATTCATTGCCGCTTTATCGCAGTATTTGTATTATAATAAAATGCATAAAAGCACGATCTGTCATCCCTTGATAGGCCTACATAATATTTTTCAATTGCTGTCATCTCTTGAGAATTCAGAAACGTCAGAATCCCTTTCATTGAAGACTGAGTACAGTACAATACTGTAAAATCATGTAAAATGTTTACTATTATTGTTATATTTAATCTCGGTAATTGTCTTACGCCGCGTAATTTATCAGTTAAATTTGACCATAAGCATGTACAAGAAAATCACGTTAAATAAGGCATCCGCGGATGGTTCACTATTATCCGCAGTTTCGGTCATCCGTGGTCGGTTGGAACATATCACGCTTGAAGACGGGCGACAACTGTACATCATTTTGTTTTGATGAAGTACCAGAGCAGCATAATTCCCCTTAAACGTTATTCATCTTTAGAAATAATTTAGTTTCAATTAAAACAGACACATCAAACGTATAGAATAATTAACAGGGGTAAGAATGATCCAGAATCGTACTTAAAATAAGTAGCCGTACAATGTTTATTTTTATAGATAATTTGACGTTCTCGTCGAAACAACAGGCTATCGCATCGTTTAATGTCCCATAACATGTTAACACCCACTGGGGAAAATGCGTACTCTTTCAAATGGCACTCCTGCTCGTTTTTTTGTGGTGTTATTTTTTTCATGTACATGATTTTTACCATTTGAATTCCACTGCCTTTGCCGTATTGGTCTTTGTCAAAGAAAAGCGTCTTCAAAATATGTCTAGACCGTTCCCCTAAGACATCCATATTAAGAGAATGAGATTCATGCTGGTTAAAAATATCTCATCTGACACGTAGCTCCCTTCTCAAATTATCCAAGGATATTTGATTAAAACAAGCAGATCCAGTTTAATGAAACCTGAAACGTTGTAACAATTATTATTTATTTACACTGTATTATCTTATTATACATATGCGAATAGAAACATCGAATGACACGTATAACTACAAAGAAAATCATAATAAATATGCTGACCGAAGCCCAGGAGTCCTGCAGGCGTCCCCAAGCAGCGTCTAAAAATAGCCCCCACCCCTTGTAAAGGCCCCAAGGAGACACGGGGTCTCTCACCGCTTGCCCTAAGAAAGTTAAAAAACGTGTCTGCCGCCATTCGACCCTCCTTGTGACATCACAGTCCGGAGGTTAATAAAGGGGGCTTTGAAAATGCAGCAGCACCACTCTCCAGAGACCACAGGTTATCTCGTCTCCTGCCTGTTCCTTGCTCCTCCGACCCTTCAGAATGGTGTGTAACTCGGGTGTTACGGGAATATAGCCCACACAACACTGGCCAGCTCGCAGCGCTAAATAATCGTTCGGATACAATAATATAATAATTTTGACAATTAACATAGCTGTATATTATTTAAAGTTGCCGTCATTACACGTTTTACATTAGTTAATGTTGGTAGCTATCTAGTATAATTTAATAATGCTTAATTATTGTTGCCTGAAAATGCAGAGCCAGTCGACTGTAATTTTCTGTAAGGTATACTTAAAAGTGCAACTTCAGAGTGCTTCATTGTAGTGGAATTTTAATCCTAGAGGTACTTTATAATGCTTTGAATATTTACATTAATCATATCTTAATAGGCAGCGGATGGGTCTGCTCTTGACACTGGTAATTTTTGTTAATACGGAAAAGTGGGGGGGGGGGGGGGGTGAGTCATGAGGGAAAGGATGAAGTGACCTTGATGTAGAAAGTTTTTCCAACCGTGGCCTTTTCGCACTGTCTAGCTATTAACCAGACCTTGTCATTGCTTGTAGCTCCAATTGGTATAAAGGCTCTGGGTGTTAGTAGACATCTATGGCTTTTTCTGAAACAGTGTTAAAATGTTCACTTGGTTGCCTTTTGCTTCCCACAGGGAGACTTCAGTGCTGATCAGCTGGAAGGTGAGTAATCCTGGACACATTTCAAATGCTGTTCATGTTGACACCATCAGCTATGCAAATTATTATTAATCAGAGTACTAATTAAACTGCTTTGTTTAATCAAGTATTGTTATGACAAAATGTCAGATATTCTTCCAATTAAGATGTGTTACTTGTTTTTAATATGTTGTGGTATTAATTTTTACAACTAATTATATTTAAAATTTTAAAAATTACTAATTGACTTTGAAAGGACGGTAACCAAATAAATGTGAAAACGCAGATTAGAAAATACTATAATTCTGTCCGTTGGACTGCCATCCTTCCAAACTTGCTCACCATTTGAAGATAATCTATTATAATCTGACCTGTGAAAAACTTGTGAGTCCCACTGGAGAGTGCAAACATGTAGTGCATGAATAATGGAAAAATATGTTGGTTAAAAGTAATTATAAGAAAAAGTATAGATAGATAGATAGATAGATAGATAGATAAACAATAAAAAAGTAGTTTATCAATTTACACAGTAATCCTGAACGTTTTTTTGTTGGTGAAACAGATCAAGAAATCCTACACTAGAGTTAATATGAAAGCTAAAATATATAAAATATAACAAAGTTAAAATAAAAAAATTAATTTATACAATGAATATACTTTTTACTCAGAATCATTTAGATGTATGCAGTTACTTTACTAATATGATCTATAGAAAAATAAACAGTTGTAGCCAATATCATATATAATTTCACAAGGCCAGTCCATATACACTACAAGCCATATAGAGATTTTAATAAGCCTTATTTCATGTCCTTGGACTGGGAGAATGTGCATATGTGCACAGAAGATGTTTAAGTTAAAACGAATTTAATTTAATGATTAATTTAACTGGTCTGTTTGATGAATGAAGTTGTTCGTGTTTAAACTTAAGATGTTCGTCATATTAGTTACTGCACACTCAGCATAACTGCACTGAACATGCATTAGAGACAGCAGTGCTTTATATGGAGGGAAATACTTTCTCTGGGCATATCGATTTCTAGACGACACTTTAAAGATCCCTTAAAGAGAACTGTAGGCAGCAGCTGGTGGTGTACAGAAATAGGATATAGGCAATAATCTTGCAGAGGATCGTTTTCAGTTTAGCCCATTAAAATATTTGTCTGTTCTTTTTATTTA
This sequence comes from Stomatorhinus walkeri, assembly GCA_026784285.1. NCBI lineage: Eukaryota > Metazoa > Chordata > Actinopteri > Osteoglossiformes > Mormyridae > Stomatorhinus > Stomatorhinus walkeri. The sequence goes on along the minus strand of JAODUD010000001.1, from coordinate 32,307,050 downwards.
TATTTTGCTCAATTTTCAGAAATGTCAGTCTACAGAAAAGCATAAAACTGAAGAGCAAAAGATGTTTAAAATCAAGATTATAACCAGATAAGACTGGTTCCAACTGCAACTCTTCTTTGAATTGAAAGTTCACATAATGATAACGGCATTATCAGTTGTACTAGTTCTAAGCTACTTTTAGAAAACTTACTTTGATATATGCACATTCACTATTTATCTTATGATTCAGAATGTCATAAGAAGAAGGTAGCAATTTGACTTGATATAGTTGCAGCATGTGTCGGTTCCCGCCTGCGCCTGATTATGGGTTATTCATTAATAAATGCATTGGACAGACTATCCATGAAAACAAAACTTTAAACAGGACTGGTGAAAACATATTTCTGTGACCACTGTTAACTATCCTCTATCTATTATGTGTTACAATGTCCATTTATCAATTCATCTTCCTACTGTTTATATTGGTCAAGTTCATGAGTGTCAGTGTTGATTCTGGCTGTAGGCAGAACAGGCAGTTGTCTAGGGCCCCTAAATTACCTGTCGTGGAAGAAACAAAATGATCATCTGTTTTCTTGGTAGGTAGGCTTCTCAAACATGAGAAATGTGCTAAATTAATCCACACATAGTTAGAAGGGAAGCAGTAAGTGATCTGTTCCAAGTACCAACACAAATGTTTTTCTTTTTTTGATAACCACTCTCTCCCTTTGCCCCCTGCTCCAGACTTCAAAGAGGCCTTTGGGCTCTTTGACAGGGTTGGCGACAGCAAGATTGCCTACAACCAGGTGGCTGCTGTCATGCGTGCTCTGGGACAGAATCCCACAAACAAGGATGTGGTTAAGATTCTTGGCAACCCAACTGCAGACGGTTAGTTTAATAACTAGCTTGTGTCAACCCCCACCTACCTATCACACTTAAGCCTACCAGTGGTTCTGTACTTTCTCCCCCCCTTTTCTGTGTCTGACGCCCCACTTATATCCTGCTTATGGTATATCTATGCTCACTACACAGATATGGCCAACAAGAGAATTGATTTTGATGCCTTTTTGCCCCTGCTGAAGACTGTGGATGCCATTCAGAAGGGAACCTATGATGACTACGTTGAGGGTCTGCGTGTCTTTGATAAGGAGGGTAACGGCACAGTCATGGGTGCTGAGCTGCGCATCGTACTCTCAACACTCGGTAAGTGACAGAGACAGGTTGAATTTGTTGGCTATTCTTTAGCTGTCCGTACTGGCTACAGGCAAGTTACCAGCTACCAGCTGATCATCATTTCTAAGTACAGAATATATCATTGTACCTTAATTGCACACATCATGCAGGACTAATGCATTTCAGTATGTGTATTTGCTGAATTTTGTTCATTAACACTTCTGTCCTACATCCACAGGGGAGAAGATGACTGGGACAGAGGTTGATTCCCTTATGCAGGGACAGGAAGATGAGAATGGCTCTGTGAACTATGAATGTCAGTATCCAACTCAAACCTGTTTAAAGACAATTTTAATATTTCAGTATATTTAAGATATTGTTGTATTTTAAAATACCAAATTATGTTTTATATTATATTCCAGTATGTCACTTTATTATAAGACTTCACATATAGTCCTGGAATATTACATAGGAATGTTGGGTATTCAACTATTTACTGCTATGGATACAAAATGCTGGACATATACTGTATGTTTGCTATGTTTTTGTAAGTTTCGTTAACCCTCCCCCCCTTTTCTCCCTTAAAGCTTTTGTGAAGGCCATCATGTCTGTGTAAGACCAGCTGGAGTGGTGTGGAATCCAAAATATATCTGCAGACCCCATGGTGTCAAGACATCCACTCACAATTTTTAAGACCAACCAAAGAATGAAAGGGACTATGGGATGTCATGTCATAACCTCCCTACTTTCTGATCTTTTCATGAAAAGTTTTTTCCCTGTTCTCTCTGGAAGTTCTCCTTGCCACAGACCCTCAATCCCCTGCTAGTGAACCTTTTTACAGGGGGCTGGAGTGTGGGATGGAGGATGTTGACCACTCACTAAGTGAGGGTCACTCCTTCCACTTTTCTTACTAGCACACTCCTCACTGCCTTCTCAAGCCCACACTATCCAGAAATGCCAAAGGCATTCTTATAAGAAACTGTGGACCGGTTGATGAAATCCTCCCCCCTGAAAATATTTTCACGTCAACATTTCACAAAATAAATTATTCTAATCAGTAATCCCCACTTAACTTGTCCATTGTTTTTTGTGTGTGTTTAGGAGCAGATACACAGATTCTCCATAATTGCTACTCTCTCAACCCATAGTTTGATATTATGCTCAAACAGAATATATTATTTGTATATTGTAAGGCATGTGTAATATGCCTTTGTTTTTAACCAAACGTATATACTAGTGTTAAATATAGGTTTGTATTATGTGAAGAGTTGTGGTTAATAAAAGCAACAATAAGTTACAATGAACATTTCCTTTGTATAAAAGAACTACATACTAAATGGTAAAATAAATAAGTGAGATATTTTTCTATCATTAGATGGCGTAATATTATATATTCCTTTTTTAAAAAAAGGTGCCAAACTGAGTGTTGTAAGATTTACAATTTTACAGTATATATCCGTTTGACCTGTAATGATATTAATGCTCAAACATTATTTTTCTTTATTTACAGTTTTACAGTTCAGATGAACTATTATGTAGTTTGTATATTACCCAAAAGAGAAAAAGTGCACCCAGGACACCTGTCCTCTTTTGGGGGATATACAAACTATATGCATTACTATAAAGTTATACAGAGGGGACCATGCAATACAAATAATTACAAATAATAAAATAAGCAAAATATAGTTTGCAAAAATAAAATTAAAAAAAACTCTGTAAAGTACATTAAATTTATCTTAAAGAGTACAACAGAGAAGAAATATTTTTTTCAAAGCATTTTTAGAACACATCATATATGAAACCATTATGTGCAAAACATATTTGCATGGTAGCTAAACACAAAACTTTTACTCATCATCGTGACTTTGATTCATACCCTCTTCTTAACATTCAGTACCAATCCAAGAGACATTGCAATGATAATGTATCAAAAAAAATCCACTTACTGTAATACTTAAATTACACAAAAATTTTCACTAGGACCTATCATAGAAACAATAATTTATATATGCGGTAAAGGTAAGTAGAACATGATGTGGATCTGGGCCCGGTTTCTCGAAAGCTTCTTATCGCTAAGTAGTTCTTAAGTTTACCTTAACCTCTCTCTTAACGTTA
>JAODUD010000001.1:32284058-32298165 GCA_026784285.1 Stomatorhinus walkeri | reverse complement strand
CTATCAGTAGTCATTTCCGGGTCACGGCGTTTGTCTCAAATGAAAAACACAAAATCGGACATGAGCGCTCGTTATCCATTTGTTCCATTTTTGATTTGAGCACAAAATGGGAAATCGGAAAACGAGCCATTATCCGTTTTGGAAACAAAAACTGAAAATACGAGTGGTTTTCCCTTTTTTTTGTTTTGGTTTCATATTGAAAAACGGATGAACTAATGATACACGGATTCATACAGTTCTCCACTTTGTCATCTACAGAAAATGTTAAGAACAGGATATATTTGTCCAGGGTAGTTCCCTTTGTCACAGACAGGTGTAGGAACCATCCACTGGCCAAATGGAATCCAATTGGACAACCGAAGGCTTAGAATGCGTGTAGGTCCTTCCAAGTGCTCCTGTAAAGTTACCCTTTTTAGGTTAAAAAACTGAATTATTTCTTACTCCAGTTTAATTAAAGATCTTTTATGGCATTTTTAGTCATGACATGTCTGTTATTTAGATTACTCCTGGGCTGTGCCTTCTATTGCTGAACTCCCACTAATCCTGGATGGTGGGATATACTGTATTCGCCTCAGCCGATAGGGCGATCCGCGGATCTGCTATGTAGGACTCGGTTAAGAAGTTGGGAAATCACTACAATGTAATACAGTGTCAGCCTAGACAACCGTCAGGGCCCGGTGACTCATAACACCTTAGAGGCTTAGCTGACACTTGTATCTGAGCTAGTGAGGGCCACAGAGGTTAAGCCGGTGTTTGCCGTAACTCCGCATGTACATGCCTCAGAGGCTGGGTCGGACTTTGCCGTAATCTAGCGTGTGCGCCCCTGAGAGGTTGAGCCGGTATTCACCGTAACTCAACTTGGGCAGTCATATCGGATCTTGGAGAAACAGGGTCGAGTCAGAGGCTGCAAGAGAGTGTTAGAATAAACCCTGTCTATGGGAAAAATGCAGAGGTTAAAGTCAGACAGCCAAGAAGTAATGAAAACACAGTTTATTCACAATTAATACAAGACACATCAATTTAACCAAATATAACATTAATGTGATTTTAACATGTGACCACAATTCCTAAACTATACCATCCAATCAAAAGTAATACAACAATTCCATACCTCAGCTGAGTGGACACAGAGTAACTGCAGAAAATATCTGATTACAGATGTAGATTCACACAGCACTATGTGGGTGCTCTGGTTACAGAGTGTCTCCCCTTGTTAGTCTGAAGATCTTTCTTAAGTATTAAGGAAACCAAGTGACAGGATGTCGTTGAAGACTAAATTTACTGACCAGATATTCTGATTGATTATTTTAGAAACTGTTTTTGGTCTTGTGTGTGTGTCCTGGAAAACTGTTGATCGAACAATCGAATTGCTTTAGGAGGAATGTGAGAATTCCTTTGTTCTTCCAGGTGATTGGATGGTGGATGGCGCCAGTGTGTTTGGCCTGCCTTATGTCACTGCCAATGCTATGTTTGTTTTTGCTAAGTTTAATTGCAAATATCAACTCTCTACCGGTATATGATCACCAAACGCTACTTAATCTTCGGTTCTCCGTGAAAGATCTGACGAGAGTGTGAGTTGGTGTGAGTTAGCGAGTGTAGGATGTATTTGTGTCTTGATGCAGCCAGGCCTTGTCGCTGGAATTTGGCTGCAGGGTTCTGGCTGCCCAGTGGGGGTGATCGGGTGATTCGGTCCGGTGGACCTTTGCCTTAGGACACTGGGTGGAACATTACAGGCTTGCTAGGGCACAGACCGACGGGGACTGCAAGGCCTGTGGCCTTACACAGGCTATTAAAAGGAGACTGCTGAATTTGTCACATATGGGCAGGACATGCATCTGTGCCCGTACTCGTTTTTTCCTGAAATACCACAAACCCCAAATCTTTTTCATGGCCTTATACAGAGACCCACAATCAGAACAGGTATCAACTTTCATTTAAATTCTGATCTAGATTATGATTTGTCACACCACAACAGATGAGTAATACAGGGAGAACATGCAAGCCCCACACATACATAGAATGATGGCCATATTTGAACCCCTAACCCTAGAGATATGAGCCACCATGCTGCCCTTTGATTGAAGCATACAGAAGGGAAATAGCATCTTTAGTTGCTGGTCTGAAAGTTTAACTACTATATTTTGTCCATGTATTATAGTTTCAGAAACTTAGTCAAGAATTGATCAGGCAAGCAGATGAAATGATGATGAACCCGAACTAGGCATCGTAGGAGATGGGTATTGTCATGTCCCAGCTGTTCCGATCCTCCTGTGTACCACGCCTCATTTACCTCATGTACAATTCCCATGTTATCAGCTGTTTCTAGTTATGCTAATTGCTGTCACATATTTAAGTGCGTTTCAGTGAATATTTCCCAAGTGCAATCATTTTTGTCAATCCTGCCTGTAGTTCTGTGCTCCAGAGTGTGTCTTACCTTAAATAAACCCTATGTTCACCCGACTTCCTGGACTCCTGCTTCCCCACTCCATAACCTGGAAATGTGACAATGACTGGACTCCATGAGAAGACACCTCACCTGACTGAGGAGGACTACGTCGGTCTGGTAGATGAGGTGCTTTATTGGCTGTGACAGCCTGAGGTCTAGGAGGACCCTGTTGCTCACGCTACTGCTGCTCAGTCAAGGGATATGTTGGAGATTTACCTGTCCAAAGACTCACACCTTGCGGAGGAGGTGCAACAAAACCTGCTGCAGCTGAGAAGCGGAGTGGCAGAGATGATGATAAGGCAGGTACACTTGGATGGTGGATTGCCTCTCTGTCCCCCAATTGAACTGCTTGAATTGCCTACCATTGCTCCAGTGATGCCTTCCCCTGTGATGCCTCCCAATCCAAAGTTTTCCATTACTTTACTTTCAGTGTGTTACAGTTCCAGACCCTGTGATCTCAATTTCAAAGTTTTCTGTATCCGTCCCAGCTCTCAATCCTGTGGCTCTAGTTTGTGTCAATCCCAGATCTTGACCTTGTTGCTTCAGTTCATGTGCCCCCCTTGTCAGTTCTATTTCCTGATCCTGTGGTTCCTGTTCCCATGGTTCCTGTGTCCGTCCCAGCCCCAGACCCAACGGCCCCAGTTCCTGTGGTTCCTGCATCCATCCCAGCTCCAAACCCTGGAATTTGAGTGCCTGTTCCTGAGGCGGAGGAACTTGAGCAGGATCCCTCAGGGATCTCTGTGACATCTGCTCCAGTTACTACCTCCGGAGAGACTACCTGACTATTGTCCCATCTCAGAAGATCCCAGCCAGGACCTCATCTCACCATTCGCCTCATCAGGACTTGTCGGTCGCCTGTGGTTCCCCCAGCTCCACCTTGTCACTCACCTACACCTTCGCCAGCTGTGGCTTCGCCTTTGCCTGCGGCGGCAACAACTCCCTCCTCTCCTCATCTGGTGACCCCTTCTTCTTCCTCCTTGCCCCCTCTGGTGTCACCTCTGCCTCCTGCCTCACGGTCACTGATGGTCCCTCCAGCTCCAGCTTCATGGTCGCCTGTGGCCCCAGTTGCTCCTGCCTTCTGTCTGCCAGGGTTCCCTCCGGCTCCTGGATATTTCCCCTTTGTGTCCCAGTCACCTGGGTTGGGTTTGATTCCCCTGTGGGTGGTTCCCCCGTGTTTGCTCCCAGTTTGTTTGGTTCTCCCTTGTTCTTGCCTGGTCACTGTCCTTCTCTTTGTCCCTGGTGTTGTTCCTTCATTGTCTCCTTCCTTGGTGTCTTTGGGTCTTGTATTTCCATCCTTGCTGTCCCTATTTGTGTCTGCGTTTTGTCAGCTGATATCCTGCTTGTCCCTTGTGCCTTTCCTGTTCGGAAAAGTGTCAGGAACATGTAATCTATAGGTGAAAAATTGATTTAATATCCTTAGTATTTTGGCACTGGGGAGGCCAAAGCAGCATGGCGGCGAATAAAAATGAGGAGAGGTGGATTCATAACAGGTCTTGAAAAGGAATGCACAAATAACAATATCAACATGGAAATAAACATGGCAGGTAAACATGGGGAGGTTACACATTAGATGGAAATGCTCACACATGGTAGGTCATTACACAACACTATAGCACATCAGGATTACACATACAACACAGGTAAGGGTACACATGATACTAGGGAGCACAAATGGTTACACTAACAAATACATTCAGCCACTTATAACAAGACATATACAAGGGATATGCATGACCTGCGCACATGCTGGGATACACTAATCCTACTGGTGCTACTGTATTATATTAGCTGAGATGTAACATTCAGGACACCGAGAACACAATCTAGGATTTTACTTGCAACCACTGCCCTTGCTGCTCTGTAATTTGGAAAATTTGTATGACTGCTGATTCACTCTATGTTTATTCAATCTGTGTGTGTGTCAAATGCATTTCCTGTGGCCCTGTAGTTATGTGCACAGAGGCTTGATGCTCTGAGCCACAAATAAAACAAGAGTCTAGCACAAGTATGCAGCTCACAAGGCCACAATCCGAACTGTCACTTTCCTCTGATAAGAGTACCTATATTGTTTAGTAAATACTTTTTAATTGTATTCCCTGGATGTGGATACGTATGGTCTTGGGACCGAGCCGCCTCCACAACCACAAACACCATGTCAGTATGATAATTCAAACTGTGAAGAGCATTGTGGAGAACAATGAATACATGTAAGGGAGAAAGCCAAGGTACAAAACATTTAAACATGCAGACGATCCTCTCCTCATGAATGATACATTCCAAATGGCCATTCATAACTTAAAATGTTCATAAGTCGTTATTCAACATCGTTCAAAGGCTATACGCAAATACTAAGAACTAGGATCCTGGGAGTATGCATGCTACGCTCCTGTATGGTGGGAGTAGCAACCAGAAGTCGTACTAGGGGGAATTGGCGCGCAGAAAGAAAAAATAGATGTTGTGGACAGGAAATAGGAGCCCAATAAACACAATTTGGACTTGTAGTCATCTTAGTTTATATGTATGCACGTTCATAAGTTGAAAGTTCATAAGTAGGAATATCTGTATTGGTTAAAAATATGATTTAAGAAAAATATGGGCCCGCGGGGCGGGACGATCAGGGTGTGAAGCGGCGATGAGAGAAGGATCTAGGACATCCTTAGAAGGAACCCAGCTGCATTCTTCGGGTCCAAAACCTTCCCAGTCAACCAGGTATTGCAGTTGGCCCCGCTGGCGGCAGGAATCTAGCAGATCGTGAACAGCATAAACTTCATCCCCGAGGGGAAGTGGTGTAGGGGGTTCAAAGGATCCCATGGGAGGATGGGCCAGACTGTTACGTACCGGTTTTAGCAGGGACACATGAAAGGTTGGATTGATCTGGTAAACCCGAGGGAGCTGTAAATGGTAGGTGACCGGACCTACCTCAGCTGCTACCTGGAAGGGGCCGATGAATTTGAGACTGAGTTTGCGCCCTGCTGGGAGGCACAGGTTCTCCAACTTGGAAGTGGGGCCCCGGCCTGCGTCGGTGATCCTTAGTTATTTTCATGCACGTTGCCTGTTGTTTCAATAGGCATCGGGAGCGATCCCATACTTGACGGCTACGCTGGTACCATTCCTCCAGGGCAGGGACCTCTGTGGGAGAGGGACTCCAAGGAAACAACGGAGGTTGTTAACCCAGTCGCTGGATGGGGCAACGAGTTTTGGGCATACTCTGCCCAAGGAAAAAAGCGGGACCACTCCTGGGGTCGAGAACCATACATTACTCAAAGCATCTTCCCCACTTCTTGGTTCGTCCTCTCCGTCTGTCCACTAGTTTGGGGATGATAGGCTGAGGAGAGACTTAATGAGATGTTTAGCCAGGTACACATGGCCCTGAAGACCCGAGAGGTAAACTGAGGACCCCGGTCCAAGACTATTTCTTCAGGTAATCCAAAATTCCTAAAGGCTGCTTGTAGCAGCAGATCGGCCAGTTCTAAGGAAGATGGTAGTTTTGGCAGGGGGATAAGGTGACACATGTTGGAAAAACGATTGATTAGGGTGGTGTTACCTCAAGAGGGGGGCAAGTCAGTGATGATATCTAAAGCTCTGTGGGACCTGGGACATGTGGGCATTGGAAGTGGCTGTAACAGCCCGGAGGGCATGCCTGTAAGGGTCTTATTCTGAGCACACATAGGACAGGATAACACGTACCTTTCGGTTTCCTTTCGCCATCCAGGCCACAAGTAATGTCTCCCTAGGAGTCTGATGGTAGCTTTAACCCCTGGATGTCCAGACCCAAAGGAGGTGTGCACCCATTGAAGGACGTCATTCCGTAGCGGTGAAGGAATATATGTTTTCTCTGGAGGGCATTCTGGAGGTGGGGGAGTTTTCCGGTTACCTTCCTGGAGACGCTGTTCTAGATCCCAGATGATGGGACCCACCACACAGGACGGTGGCAGAATTCAGGCCATTGGCTTGGGATTCCTGGGTGCAGGAAAACAGCAGGACAGAGCATCTGCTTTGGTGTTCTTCGAGCCGGGGAGATACGTGACCTGGAAAAGGAACCAGGTAAAGAACAGTGCCCAGCGGGCCTGTCTAGCGTTTAGGCGCTCGGCCTCTCACAGATATTGTAGGTTGCGATAGTCTGTAAGCACCTGGAAGGGATGCATTGCCTCCTCTAACCAATGTCTCCACTCTTCCAATGCTACTTTTATGGCCAGCAATTCCCGATTCCCCTCGTCATAATTGCATTCAGCTTCCATGAGTTTCTTCGATAAGAATGCACAAGGGTGAGTCTTACCCATCCAGGGATCTTTCTGGGAGAGCACAGCTCCGATACCTACCTTGGAGGCATCTACCTCTACCTGGAAAGGTAGTTGTAGATCCAGTTGTTTTAGGATAGGGGCAGAGCAAAAGCTCTGTTTAAGGTCTCCAAATGCCTGGTATTGCCCGGGGGTCCATTGGGGCCTCTTGGTTCCTTTCATGATTAGAAAACACTGGAAAACTTTAATGGTGTGGGGTTGGGGCCAATCCTTCACTGCCTTGACCTTGTCTGGATCCATAGAGACCCCTCCAGGAGAGATAACGTACCCAAGGAATCTGAGAGTGGTGCAGTGGAATTCACATTTCTCACCTTTCACGTAGAGCTGCTTCTCTCTGAGATGCTGGAGTACCTGTCGTACCTGTTTGACATGCTGCCCCTCTGTTTCAGAATAAATAAGGAATGTCATCTATGTTGGCAATAACAAAGCGATGCAACGTAATCCCTCGTTGATGAAGGACTGGAACACAAACACTGTTAGCTAGCCCATAAGGCATCAAGAGTACTCGTATTGACCAGTTGTGGTGATGAAGACAGTCTTCCACTCATCTCCCTCCTTTATCCGAATCAGGTTGTTAGTGAAGATATGTGCAGCTCGAAGTTGTTCCAGGGCCGAGGGGATCAATGGAAGGGGTTCCCTTCTCTTCACGGTACTACCATTTAGTCCACAATAATCTATGCAGGGCCGCAAGCCCCCGTTCTTCTTGGCTACAAGGAAGAATCCAGAAGCGAAAGGTGAGGTGGAGGGACGAATAATACCTTGTTTCATGGCCTCCTGGATGTACAGTAGGTCTCCATTGCTTCCTCCTCTGGTCAGGATAAGGAGAAGAGGCGCCCACGGGGTGGGGTAGCACCCTCCGCGAGGTCAATGGCACAGTCAGAGGGATGATTGGGGGGGGAGCCCATAGGCCTGGGTCTTGCTAAAGACATCCTGTAAATCACTGTACCACCTGGGGATACCTGACAGATCCTTTGGAAGCGGACTCACCACGGAAGACACACGGTTGAGTAAAGACAAGCACTCAGTGAAGCACTCGGAGGACCATGTTTGTATCTCACCTTCTCTCCAGTCGATCCGAGGGTTGTGTTGTTGCAGCCAAGGGAAACCTAGAATGACTTTATCACGCAGCATGGTTACAACCATTAACTGTATGGTTTCAGAGGGGAGCGCCCCCCTCCCCGGAGAGTTAGTGGGATCGTGCGGTGCATCACTAGTCCTGACGAGAGAGGCTTCCCATCTACTCCATGAACCGCAAGGGGTTGATGTAGTTCCTCCAGAGGGATCTGGTGCTGTTCGGTGAAATCTGCATCCACGAAGTTCCCTGCACACAATGGGAAACTCACAGGGGGACCTATGGGAAGGGCAGAAGGGCAGGAGGGCTGGAAGGAGGCGCGGGAGACTCAGGGAGGGCAAGAAGGATCGAACATAACTGCGGGAGAGAGAGATGAAGCGCTCAGTACGTGCATGGCAACAATACCTCGCACTGGGCTAATGCCTAAGTGCAATTTAAGTAGGCAGTTTAGTGGTTGCTGATTGGTCCTTGCTGCGCATGTGACCTCCCTGAAGGAGGTGTCGCAGTCTACATACCAACCTTTAAAATAAGAAAATTAGATACCATTACTGTTTGTTCTTTGATACATGACAGATGTGCATTGATCAGACAAAAATATTGTGACAGTTTTCTTGAACAGTGCTTCTGAAGGGTTCAGTAACTGCTGCTAAAAGTAAGGTTTGAGACCATGCCCTCCAACACATTGCATTACTTGTCAACAATGTGATCGGAGACAATTCAGGAACTTGAAGAGAAAATAATGAACACACGGCATAGTTTTGGCAAGAAGTTTTACAGCCGGGCAAGACAAAGGATAGTTGATCCATATTATGGCTCAAAAAGACAGGACTTTATTAGACTAAAAAAAAACACAAGAAACAAAAGAATCACAAGGGGTCAAAAACTAAGTAGGTAAAAGACATAAACTAAGGCATGGACAACACAGAAACAACCATACTATGACAGAGGAAGCAGCAAACACAGGGCAACCATAGCTATTAACATACAATGACTAGCTGAAGAGTACAGTCGTGGCCACAAATTTTGAGAATGACACAAATATTAATTTTCAGAAGTCTGCTGCCTCAGTTTTTATGATGGCAATTTGCATGTACTCCAGAATGTTATGAAGAGTGATTAGATGAATTGCAATTACTTGCAAAGTTCGTCTTTGCCAAGAAACTTAATTGAACTTAATCCCCAAAAACTCATTTCCACTGTAATTCAGCCCTGCCAGAAAAGGACATGCTGACATCATTTCAGTGAATGGTGACAGTGTTGCTGAGGAAAAGACTCTGTCATGCTTACTGAGTTAGAATCATTCAAATCATTGTTCTTCCTCTGTTAACCATGGTTACCTGCAAGGAAACATGCATAGTCATCATTGCTTTGCACAAAAAGGGCTTCACATGCAAGGATATTGCTGCTAGTTAGATTGCACCTAAATCAACTGCTTAAAGATGGTGTGAGAGGGATATAGGGATTTTGAAGGAACAAACAGACACACTTAGGTTCGCTTCTAAAAATGAATTTGTTGGCCCATATAAAAGAACTAAACCAACCATTCAACTTTCTAATCGTCTTATGAGTAAAAAATATTGGAATCATTGAATGGGATAGAGTGGTCTTGGAAGAATATTCATTTTCAGGAGGGAGATCCGACCCAACCAAGAAATAGGGAGGACATTCCATGTTTCTAAGTCCATCTGGATACGTTCAAAAAGTGGAAGAAAATTTACTTTATACATCTGTTCAAAGGAGGGGGTAACATTAATTTCCAAGTATATTAAACCCTCAGGGGCCCATCTAAATGGGAAGGATAATAATGCTTGTGGTATTTGTTTTAAACCACCTATAGGCATTGCCATTGATTTATGATAATTGATTCTATATCCCGAGAATGTGCAAAATTTATCAATCATGTCCAAAAGAGCTGGGGTAGAGATATCTATTTCACCATAAATATCAAAATATCGTCAGCGTATAGGGCAATCTTATGTTGATTGTTTCCTATTGTTAAGCCACTAATTATATTATCTGTTCTTATAGCTTCTGCCAGCGGTTCAATTAACAAAGCAAATAAAAGAGGTTTGTCTCGTCCCTCTCCCAACTTTGAATGTAGTGGAGCGACATCCATTAGTTAGCACGGCACTAAGAGGCTCATTGTACAATAACTTGATCCACTTAATAAAGTGCTCACCCATAACGAATTTATGTAACATGTAAAATAAATCGAGCCACTCGATGCGCTCGAAAGCCTTCTCCGCATCCATGGAGATCACAAGGCCCTCTATTGACTGTTGTTTAGCAAACTGTATTACATTTAACAAACGATGCATTTTGTTAACAGAGTTACGTCCTATAATGAAACCTGTTTGGTCCTTTACAAGAACAGGGAGAAGGGATTCTAATCGTGTTGCTAGTATTTTGGAAAGAATCTTCAAATCTACATTCAACAGCGAGATAGGCCGATATGATGAAGTCTTCCACTTGCTTATCTTTTTTCAAAATTAGGGATATATTTACCTCTCTAAGAGATTGAGGCAAATGGCCTTTTACAAATGAGTCATTGAGCATATTTAGTAAGGGATCAACTAGTAAATTTCCAAAATCTTTATAAAATTCACTACTAAGCCTGTCTGTGCCAGGTGCTTTGTAAACTCTTAATGGCCTCTAAGACTTCCTTTTTAGATATAGGGGCATGTAGGATGGAGGTCTGATCCTCCGATAAAGTGGGCAGGTTGAGAGTGGAAAAGAAGAATTCCGTGGACTGTTTTGTATCCCCTTCTAATTCTGATTTATATAAATTCTCAAACCAATCTTTAAATGTATTATTAATAGACAAGCTGTCTAGAAAGCATTTACCCCTACTATCCACAATGGATAAGATAGATTGAGAGTCTAATTTTTTTCTTTGTAAGGTATGCTAAATATTAAAAATATCTTTTAATGTAGTACATCCCTTAAGATTTTTCCGTAACTAAGGAAATCTTTTAAGGGATTCTGTGCAACACCCTTATATAAATCCTTCAGCTAAGGAGAACTTAAACCTTAGGTGTCATACCTACAGGGAAAGTTTAAGTGGTTTTATATGACTGGCCCCTGGTTCTTGGTTCAAGGCTCCCATCTTCATTCCACCATCAACCTGTCCCTTTTGGACCTTGTGCTGCTTTGCAGTGATTAGCATGAATCCACTTAGGTTTGCCATTTACCTTAACAGCAGCATTTGTGATTACCAGAACTTGACAAGGACCCTCCCACTTTGATTTTAATCGCTAATGAATTGGTCTTTGTGGCTTATGTATCATAACCGACTGTCCTGTGTTCTCCCTGGGGAAGCTTTCCTTATGTCTCCTTAACTTGTCATTCTGCTGACTATAATGATGCTAAACCAAAACAGAGGTCAAGAAGACTGTCTGAGATCAGTTGTACATCAGTTCATCATAGGTCAGTTGTCCCAGGTAAGGACACTGGTCATCCCATGATGATTTCAAATGGACTGAGACCTGTTTCCTTTGCTCTCTTACTGCACAAAACAGCTGAGAGTGCATGTGGCCAAAGGATTCCATTTTGAAGTATATTGGAGCATGAGACCTGAATTACTAGTGTCTGTGTCGTTTTTTCTATCACGTGGTTGCTGGAGGATGGGTGCAGAGCAGAAGGAACATTTGAGTTTCTGGAAGGCGATGTCAGATTCTACGGTACACAGAAGACAAGTTCCTTTTCCTCGTGTGAGGGAGGTAAGGGGTGCTGCTACCTGGCTGAAATTCTGTTATGAAATGGCGGTAAAAATTTGCTAATCCCAAGAACCTCTGCAGCTCCTTGATTGTGCGGGGTCATAACCAGTTTTGAACGGTAGCAACCTTCCACTCATCCATAGCCACTGTGCCTAGCCGGATGATGTAACCCAGGAACTTTACTTGTGTTTGATGGAACTCACATTTCTCACCCTTAGCAAACAGATGGTACTCACGCAACCTCTGGAGAACCCAGCGGACGTTGTCTATATGCTGGGAGAGGGAAGGAGAGTATATTAAAATGTCATCAATATATACGACGACAAACCGCTTAACTATATCATGGAATACGGTGAACATGAATGCCTGAAATATTGACAAACTATTCGCTAGCCTGTACGGCATCATTCAATATTCAGATTGTCCAGAGTGCATTATAAAGGAAGTCTTCCACTCGTTCCCTAGCCAGATCTGAACCAGGTTATAGGCGCTGCAAAGGTCAAGCTTAGTGAACACCTTGGCTTCACGGGGTTGCTCCAAAGTGGAGGGGATCAAGGGCAAAGGCTCTCTTCATTCCACTGTAATGGCATTGAGTACCCAGTAATCTATGCATGGACGTAGTCCCCCATCTTTCTTCTTTACGAAGAAGAACCCTGATGTAACTGGGGAGGTATATAGACGGATAATACCTTGTTTTAGGCCGGCCTCATTGTAAGCCTCCATAGCTACCTCCTCATTCATGGACAGGGGGTAGATATGACCTTTAGAGATCGGTGCCCCCTCAAGGAGGTCAATAGCGCAGTTACATTTCCTGTGAGGGTGTAGCTGAAAGGAGAGCAATTTGCTGAAAACGTCCCTGAAGTCTGCTTATTTGGTAGGGATGTTGGATAAATCATCCGGGTCCAGATTCTCCACCAAGGAGGCACAACAGGGTAAAGCTATACACAATGAAAAACATTGGGTTGACCAGGCAATAAGCTCACCAGAAGACTAGTGGATCTGTGGGTTATGCTCCTGCAACCACGAGTGACCTACAATCACAGGATCCTTAATTTTGGGAAGCACCAGGAAGTCTATGGTCTCCACATAGAGAATTCCCACACACAACTGGGCCTGTCTGATGGGTGACCTTTCCTCCATGTAGGTGTTCTCCACTAATGCCCAGGACGGTCACAGGTGTGGAGAGTGCACACGCTATCATGACTGGCATGGTATACTAAGCCTGGGAAATTCCAAAAAAACTGAAATGCCTACCTTTATGGAGTTCTCTGGACGAGATGGGTAAACTAGACAGCAACGCAGGCCATGTCCGGGGTTCTCCACAGTATAGGAAAAGGTCTTGCATGGTGCATCAACACCTTGCCGTGGAAAGGGGGGACCACCCTAGCTGCATGGCCTCCGTGTGTTCTTCAGGTACTGTGGAGGTAGGGGACTTTACCATCGAGCGCATCTGCCACCGACAATGGTCCCTTAAGCTGTTATCCAGTGTGACTGAGTAGTCCGATATAATCCTCGAAAGATAATGCAGCACCTGACAGCTCATCCTAGGTCTCAAGATTCAGGGCGCGGCGATAGAGGATCCGAAGGCAGTCCTCCGATCAGTGGAGCCCTGTTGCGATGGTGTGAAATCGATCAGGGGTGCGGGACAGGGTAAGTAGGAGCAGGTGGGTAAGCAGGACAGGAGGGCAGGACACAGCAGGCAGGGCAAGAGGGGAAGACAAGAGACAAAGAAATGCTCGGTAGAGTTCCTAAACATGGCAACAATACTTCACAATGATAGCGAAAATTCATCCGCTTTAGTAAGCGAGCGATTAGCTAGGAATTGTCTACAGCTGTCCTGCCCCTCCCGTGTGGCCATGACATTTAGTTTATATACATTTTTACCATGTTCAGACTTAAGAAAAAGCAGCACTAGCCCTACATACATTGCTCTGTGCAGTTTTGCTTTTTTTATTCAGGTTAAGGTACAGTTACTGTATATCTATGGTGTCACATTAGAGTCAAAACTCACACGCGTAAATATGCCACTTGCGAGCGCAAAAGTGAAACTCGTGAAGGTAGGACAAAGAGCTTTTCTCCGCCTAATGTCATTGTGCTCTGGCGTGCAAAGCGCATTACCTTCGGCTGCTCTCTGCGCTCGAGGGAAATTTCTACGCTCGCATTCTGCCGGGGGGAGATTTTGATAGTTTGGGGGCGGAGTCATGCCGTTTCTGACAGCAAATGCTATGGGCGGATGAAGTATGGTTTATCTATGTTATAAGTATAATTTCACTGATTCTCATTGCCCCCAAGCCTGTTTCCCCATCAGTATAAAACAGATATAGTTACAAAATGCAGTGACACACATTATTGGGATGAGACAGGCATTATCTTCAGCATCTCCAAACGGTGCAGTAACATTATCATGTATGAGTTTCCATAGACCGCACATAATTTCTAAACCTCGTCATACACTGTGGGTTTTATCTAAATAATGCAATTATTAGAATAGGGCCCGAGGGGTTTATTCTACAATAATGCAGTTTTAAAGTAGGCACTGACCAGCGTGCCGGCAGGGCCGAGTGACCTCGCCACA
>JAODUD010000001.1:32254910-32270290 GCA_026784285.1 Stomatorhinus walkeri | reverse complement strand
CAGTTCATCTGTCCCTGAGAGTGAGAATGCTCTTGTTTTCTCCAGTTTGCAAATGATACTGTGGTCTTGGTATAATTTCATCAGGACCTCCAGCATACTCTTGAATGATTTGATGCCGAGTAAGGGGTTGGTCTGTCTGTCCTTAGTGAAGTTATTCAATTTCGTCAAGATCTTTTTCACCATTGATAGTAAGAACATGAGATTGAGAGGTGGATTGATGAGTCAGCTATACTTTTGCAGGCAATGAACAGAAGGTGAAACGGAACGGGGCTCGCAATTTACAAGTTAATCCTCACCTACGGTCATTAAGCTGGAGGAAATGGCCAAAAGAACAAAGTTTTGAGTACAAATGGCAAGATCTCTGCAAGGTTGCTCTATTCATGGTCAGTTTTGGTCCAGAAGGTCCTTGAAATAGAGCTACCTTTCGATTAAGGAGTCAACTCAGGTGGTTTGGATGTATTATCAAGATGCCGCCTGGTCAAGTGAATGGGAGCAGTTCTGGGCATGTCTAACTGGACCCAGTGGAGGGAAATATCCCAGGTGGATTGGGAATGAACAAGCAAAAGCCTGTGTCCTTGAAACAACAGGACTGGTCTAATTTGTCACTACCATGACCCTCACTAGGGGTCAAGGTGAAGCACAGATGAAGCTTATTATTTAAGCAAGTAATTCAATAATTCTTCAATGCCTTCAAAAAGGCAGAACACTCCAGATTACTTAACATGTTACATAATGCAGGACCAGTGTGAACGTACAGCAACAATCATATTACTAAAGCATATATATAGCTACATTCACAACATAACATCTACCTCACCCTCTAATAGGAAACTCTCTACTGAAACAAACCAATCTTTGTCTCCGTAATAACTTTCCTTTTGTTTATACCTTACTTAAACAAAGTGGTAAGATGTAGAGCTAGTTGTTAATGACCTTAGGCTGGCACATTCCATAGCATCCTTAGATTCAGTATAAATACATCACGGACAGGCAGTCACAGTGTTCTGCCCTTTAAATGACTTCTAAATCACTGCACTGTGCAGTTAGGGTGTCTGCTATTCAGATATGGTAAGAAAGCAGTGGGGACTCAAAGAGACTTTTAGTGTAGAACCAACAGTTCATACTACAGCTATACAAGTGCTAATTGAATCTTTGTGTCTTTTTGTATATATTGTGGTAAATATTACAGTGTTTGTGTAAATACATTTGTGGTCAAATGTTTTGGCACCCTAGCAGTTTTACCTATATCTTCCCACTGATTTTTGTAGTCATGCACAAAGAAAACCTTGCACTCTGTAATGATAACTAATTATCCTAGATGGTCTACTACTTGGGTAATATTTTATGATAACCAAATTATCTTAACCCTCTGGAGTCTGAGGCCTTTTAGCCACATTTGAGGTAGTCTGACATGCCTTGACATGTTAAAATATTTCACCTGTCTTAAAACATTTATCCTAAAGTGCTACAAATTCTTTTATTCAGTGCAAACTCTGCACCAATAATCTACCATTTAGAATGTAATTATTCTGTGTTTTGGTAAAGTTGACTTAAACATACACTTTTTAAAAACCTATTTTCAGAGGTGCTGAGAAATTGTAAAAACAATTTTTTTTTCAAACTCAGTGGCGTACACAATGAATATTGATGAAATAACCATCACCACACCTGTAATAGTTTGCATACTGTAAACAGTACATTTTGGAATATCATTGTTACTGCCTCCCACGCCCTTCAGTTTGGAAAAGCAGTGTGAATTTTAAGAAAAGAGACACTAATAGCCTTTTTATAGTTTATAACATGCAACCGATCAAACACTGATGATTAAAAAGTGCAATCACATTTTACTGGAATAATACAAAACAATAAATGAACTGAATAAATGAACAATAAATTGTCAGTCTTTACCAAGATGCAAAAGCTGCAAAACAGTTTCTGCCAGGTCAAAGGCAAAGGTTCACATCACATGCCTTTCACTCCCAACAGGTATTTATATGTGTAATAATATCCTAGCCTCCCTGATATGTCTCTGCATAGTGCTGGAAACAATAATTTCACTGGAGAAGGGGTCAGTAATGGCGACAAGACATAATAATAACCATAATGCCCCACAACCCTGAGCAGGACAAGCACTTACCATTATGTATATTCAGTTCACACACCATAAATACAATAAACCAGTAGTCAGTGACAATAAATATATTCTACTGACTACTGTAACAACAACTGCCTTACGTGCATGGGACCCAAGCAGTGGTCTCCGGGGAGCTGCTGGACAGAGTTGATAAAACTGCTGACTCAAACGTTTTCCAAGTCATCACACCATGGATTACTTCCTGAATTCAATCCAGAGAGATATTAATTAAGCAGAGGAAAAATCTTGTCAGTAAATTGCCCACCTGTTTACAGTCCACCATTGCTAGTTCATTTAGGATTAGATTGATTGCAAATTTGTAAATTGATTTGTACCTGTTCTTTGAGATTTAATATTTTGTCCAAGAATTTCTTCTGACTTCTAAGTGAATAAGTGTCGCCTGTTCCCTTGGCAGAGATGCCCCTCAGAAGTGGGCACAGGTAGAAATCAAGTTCGCTCTCTAGATATGGGAGTGGTGGCTTGAATTCATGTAGACCTGGGGCAGGGTTCTAAGGGATAAGGCAGCATAAAAACTGTTATCCCCAATGCAAATTATTTTTCATACATGATGTCGATTAATAATATCCAATAGCAATGTATTAAAAGATAATCACTTTCAATAAACTGGAGGTCTTTTTAAATCAAGACTTACAAAGACTCTAAGTGGGTGTGCGTCTGGAGAGCAGAATATGGCTGTACGGGCTGTAAATGTCAGGTAAGAACTTCCCTCCAATAATGAAGAAGTCCCATTCTTTTCTTGGTCTTCGAGATCATACTCAGAAGGCCGGATTACTGGGGGCAAGAGCTCATCCTGCAATGTAAATATGCAAAGAAACATCAGCAATTTAACACTAGATGTCTAACTGTAACCTGTATTTACTTTTGACACCAGGTCTTTTGCTTTGTGGCCACTTACTAGAATCTGGCTTGTAAAGCTGCTGGGTGGGCAGCTGGCTAACCAGTTATTTTAGTTTTGTAATTAGAGATCTCATATCTGAATTATTAATTAGAGATCTTATATCTGAATTAGTAATTAGAGAGTTCATATCTGAATTAGTAATTAGAGAGTTCATATCTGAATTAGTAATTAGAGATCTCATATCTGAATTAGTAATTAGAGATCTCAAATAAGGACCAGACTTGACTTTTGTCAACACTCAAAACTGGTAAAAAAATTTAGCAATTTTTAAATATAACAAACAAAAAAAATAACTACAAACCCACGAATATAACGATTACAGAACTCACAGAACTGGTTTTATTCTTATATCATGCCACGCACTGGGGTCTTATTAATCTCAACAGTATTTGTAAATTTCCATAAAAATTCTGTATGCTTGGATTCCAGTTTCAACTGGCCAAGCTTATAGCAAACATTTAATTGGCAAATTTCCCAATCCTTTTGTTTTTGGAACAGAAATGCTAATCATATTTACTTATGCTTTCCATTCATTTTATAAAACTTTTAGTTTAAAACTGAATGTGATGGGATTGTTACAGAGTAGTTAATGCTGTTCTATATTGTAAATTTTTCCACACATAAAAAGAGCCACGTTAAGTGGCATTTTCCTGGACTGCACCTGCTAACTGGCAGACCAATTAACATAAAGTCATAGTGCATGAGATGAGAGCACTGAAACTTGTAAACTGCACTGTGCTGCTATACCTGAGCTCCAATTCTTAGTGGTCTTGCCAGGCTATGGGGAACAAAGCTTGTGAAGGCTTCAAAGGCAGAGACTGGTTTATACCCCTTCAGCTTGTATAGAAGAGGTACCTTCAAAAGCATAAATGATAAAAGATCATTCATAAAAGTTACGCAATAATAATAACATTAATATTAATATTATTATTATCATCATCATCACCATCATTTATTTATTTATTTATTTATTTTTTAAATACAGAAATGCTAACCACATGTCATAACCATTGTATGTCTGAACCTGATTTCCAAGTCATCTACTAATCATGCAGATGAAGTCAATCATGGTATCTTAAGCCCAGGTGTACTAGGTAGTTGCAGGCTGGCCCAAGACAATAGCTTTCCCATAGAGTTTCTTGTGACTCATTATCTGACATACAGGTGTCAGCTGTTTGCAAAAATGCCCATCCAAATGGAATAAACTGAAACAACTAAAAGATCAATTTTTTCCTTCCAAATAAATTTAAATTTTTAAATAGAATAACTTTACTCCAGCATATGGGTCACAAACACATCCTTATTTTTTGGTGGTGTGGCAGATATTCTGTATTTGCATACCTTCAGCCGGAAGAAGGGAATATGCATTTCAGGCTGAGCGTTGTTAGGCATCACAGATACAATGCCCAAAGCAGCTGTATCCTAGCAGGAAAAGCATATCGGGAAAAGCAGCAGGCTCCTTCATATATACATTTTGAATTGTTCATTGTTCACAATAGTTTTTCATGTCCAACTAAACAGTAAACATTCACTAAGATTAAAACCCTCATTCCAATTAAATGAGTTACATGTTCATTCACCTCGCTGGGGAGAATTTCCAAAGGAAATGTAAATGGGAGGAAGTTATCTTGGGTCAATTTTAGTGGAACTTCCATCTCATCTGGAACTCGGGTCAGGGAGATGACTCCTGCTTTTGCTTTCAATGTGATAGAAAAATACAGCTAACAATTCCAAAAATAAACTATTTCCAGTAAAAATGAGTTTTGAAAATATAGTAAGTACTTGACAAAACATGCATCATGATTCAATAATGATGAATTAACATGATATCAGTGTGTAACTAAGACTTAGTTTGTGATTAATTAATACACAAGTAATAGCATAATGTATTATTTGCACCCCATCAAGTAAAGTGCTACCCATTTTTAAAATACATTTTAATGTTTATAGCCATGATTTTTTGTCCAACACACACAAACCACCCGATTCCCTCAACCGGGGCATCACAGTACCTTTCAAATACGGATTTAGAAAGAATCCAGTGGGCGCAGCTATAGTGAATGTGTCAATAAGGTTCAATAAGGCACTCACCACTGGACAGTCTCTTCATACTCTGAACTACTGGCCTCAGAGATGCAAGCATGCACTCCATACGGCAGCGCATAAGAACCTGAATTTAGGCACAGTACAGAAAGTCAAAAGTTAAAGAATTTTGATATCCACACAGAAAGTATTTCCATTTTTGGCTTCTGACTGGTTTCAATAAAACATATTTTGTGACATCTCTGCCAATACAGCAGCTTGTCTTTATGTTATGTCCACTATGTTCCTATGTGATCCATTTTACTCATGCAAAGGAAAAACCTTTACACAAATATATTCTCTTTGAAATTCTCCTAGATATTTTGTCTCTTAATTACCTTATAAAATAAATCGCCATGCTTATCATCCATCCCTGAATTTTCTGTAGCCAGGCTTTTCAGACTGTGTATAATTTAGCCACAGTACTACAATTATATACATGTTGCCATTTTACCACTAAACACTACAGCATGCAGCCTAAAAAAGTATGTTTCTTCGGCTTCTTCACTCAGCACTTAGACTGGGACAAATTTAAACATTTGTAGAAGGAAATTTATTAAGTAAAGTGACTGAAATAAGTTAAGTAGAGGTGTACCTTACGTGCGGCCTGCTGAAAAAGGCAACGACCTTTGTGTCTGGTTTCAAAGGAGCTCTTGTGGTAGACAGGGTACAGTGGAACACCGACAGGAAGCTATAATTCACAATGGCTCATGTTATCAAATAAATCAGCTGGAGGCTTAGCAGAAAAGAAGCGAACAGGTACAAATTCAACTCCAGTTCATATTTGTTCTGCTCTGTTCTTTCTTGTGTTAAATTAGAAACAGCTATCAACAAAATGCTTGTATACAATGTCAAAATGCAACATCTGTATGGAAGAATCACACACCATGTGTGTATCACAACAAAAGATTTCTCGAGAAAAGAAAAGTGGCACCTCGTCTTCACTGCGCTCAACACGTCCTGTAGATAGCCAAGGCTGGATCCTGATAAAGTCTTCCTCATGACCAGTATCTCCCTTTTCACCAATAAATGGACCAGTTTAATAAAAAAAAAATATTAAAAACTACTAAAAATGCATTATGTTAAATATCGCATTGGAATGCTCATCACCCATAGTTTTTGAGGGATGTCATTTTTAGGCTATATTGATAATATATAATTCCTTTTATTTCATGTATATTAATATTTAATTCAGGAAAAATGGCTTTATTTCTGTTTGTTGAATATTTGTAAGACTTTGCTGAAGGGTACAAAGTACTGCAAGTCTCATTTGCCAGAGGTGACAGGTTTTATCATGTTTGGGCATATTAAGACAGGATCCTGCTCCCTCTCTAATATGGAAAAATTATATCAAAGCATGTTGAGTTCCAGAATGCCTCATAATTTCTGCTAGACCCTTAATGGTGTCTTTCTAGAAACTGTACACACACACACAAACACACACACGCTATATGTATATATAGTGTAAAGTTTAATTGCGTGTCTCTCAAAATCCTTGTGTGATCGTAAAATTAGATATTGAAATTCACCATAAAAATATTGTAAGATTCACCTATTTTATTTCATGTGTCAGAAATAAAGTAAAAATTTGTTGACCAGTATGTGTTATCAGTATATGCTAGCACTGTAATAGGTGAGTTTTCAAATCAACGTAATATTTTATGCTGACATATGACCACACAATCAAGAAAATTAACTATGGCCTTCAAGACATAAATGGGGCAGCACAGTATTTTACATGCTCTAAAACTGACTCTTGCCTTAAATTCCCGATTCACAACATTTCTTTCCTCCAAAATCTGCCTTTTGACTTGTGGGGAAACAGGGTCCTTCCCACGGTGAACCTGCCTGAACAAATTCATATTTAGAAAACATTATTATGATGAAAGTTTTATTATGTAATTTTCTTTAGTAGCACCCCAGCAATCATAATGTCGTTTAACTAAATAACTGTCGTTTTTTCTATCTGAAGAGCCTGCTGAATAGTATAACAAACTATTCAAACCATGCTAGATGATTAGCTTTCTCCTCCAGGACATTCTGATGAACTTTGTTTTCAAACACAGCTTCTTTCACCTGTCTTCTTTGGGACCCCATCATGATTTGTGACATGGCTTAGATAAAATACAAAATACAAGTATTTAAAACTATAAGGATCCACAATTAACATTATTGCAGCATAGAACTCAAAGCATTTACCATAGGAACATAGGAAAGGTTTCTAGTATACAAAATTAATATGGCGATTAACCATATGGTCTCGGTCCTTTATTTTATTTGTGGTTAAATAGTAATTCAATTATGAATAGCTTAAGTTTCGGCAACAAAGTGGTTCACTTGTATGGCTCTGTTGCCTCACATGTCCTGGTTTATGAGGCTGAATCCCAATCCTGCTCTATACTGTATGTGCACATTCTAATTGTTTCATGGGTTTTGGATATTCCATTTTTCCCCACAGTCCAAAAACATGCAGTAAGGTTAAATGGCATCAATAAATTATTCATGGTGTGAGAATGTGTGCATGTGTACAGTATGTCCTTTGATGTACTGGCGTCCAGTCAATTGTGTTCCCCTGTGTTTTGGCGTACGCTGCCTGGAATATGCTTAATAGATGGAACATAGATGGATAAATGAAATGTGACACCCATGCTCCAAGACAATATCAAGTAAACACTACATATGTTGTGTATCCACATTTATAATATGTTATCAAAAGTTTACAACACAAAGCGTGCTTCAGGATTAACAAGGAACACATATGACCATTCAGCCATTTCCTAAAACTGCATATGCAGTATAGTACACACAGGGGACAGTGCAGGGGATACTAGATGCCAGACAGTTTATCACATGGTAGCTTATTTCTGTTTGACCTGTGACCCAATAAAGAATTTGATATTGTGCAGATATTCCTCACTTTACAATGGTTCGATTTTACAATTTTACAACTTGAGGAGCATCTGTATTGACATCTAAGCCTGTATTTTGCAAAATTTATTGACTCCACTCAGTAATATAACACATCCTCATTTATTAAACACTGTAGAGATAAACCATGTTATATATCAATTAATTGTGTATGACCTTTTATTTTTTTTTTAATTTTCAGGATACCATATACAATTTGAGAAATATTCTTGCAGAGAATACAATAAATTTATTGAGCTTTGTATAGCAGTTCTGTGCTCCTAGAAAAAAACAAAGGTGGATTCTGTTACCCTCACGGAGATGCCTTGGACTGCATTTTCTCTGGCACAGAGGTAGGAGCAGACAGATCTGCCAGATGCCTCCGATCCTGTGGATTCTGGCCGCAAAAGCCATGGCAGCAAATTAGTACATCACCGTGATTACTTAAAGACTATGCAATTTTAGTAGAGAAAACATTTTTCAGTAACACTTTATATTGACTTTCACAAATATTATATAACACTTTACAGATTACTAGTTCATGTAGATTCAAATACTTAAAAATGTTATCAAATGATCATGTATTATTGGTATCTACAGAGGCAACCTACCATCAACCTTCAACACTGGAAATCTTAGTTCTTCGTCTTAGTATAAATTATATTTTCCTTTTAATCGTTTGATTTTTCAGTTAACACAGGTTTTACGTGTGAGTTAGCATTACAGTGTGTATCATCTTCCAAGATCCAAGCATTTAATGACTTGTTATCATCATATGTATCATCTGTATCAGACAATTGCAATTGTAAAATGCTTGCTATTTTGTAGGAAAATGTATTTTTGGTTGAGGCAGTAGTAGTCTGGAAGTGTTACTGACAAACATTAAGTTTTGGTATGGTGGTGTTCCTAGTATTATTTTGCGCTATATGCATGCAGATAAAGTTTTTAATCAACCATTCCTAATGACACATTGACCCCTTGATTGGGGCACAAGCTTTGTCACTTCAAAACTCAATGTTAATCAATTTACTAATAGATAGTAAACTTTTATAAACCTTTATAAGCATACTATAAATATTTTGCTTAAACGTTCATAACTTTTATGCTTATAGCTTTCAATACTTCCCTTGTTCACTGCATAGACTATTTCTGAAAGTTGTGGAAAATAAATAGATTCGTGAACCTACATAAACATGTTTTGAATTCATTAGTATTTCAGTGTCTACTAAAGGTACATCTGGAATACCATCTATTCAATTTGATCAAAGTCTTTGATTTATCTGTGACCTTTCAATTACTCTTATCAGACATTAGAACATATTCCCCTAGGTAATCATTAACTTCACTACAAACCCAAGCGTAAAACACATCTCTTTTTACTGACTGTTTGCAGTCACTTTCTCATGGGAACAAAGTTCTGCCTCAACAATTCAGGTAGAAATTAACCCTAGAGTGGAATGATCTTGAATTCCATTCTATTTCACATAGATATGAGAATGATCAGGTTCTTGTTTTTTTTTTTCATTTCACTACACAAAAACTGTTTTGTCAAAGAGGCCCCACAGTTACTTACTCACCATAAAGTTGACCCAGTTTCTAAACACAACAAAATATTCTGATGTACAATTACTGCTACAGAACACATATCTAAGTACAATGGCAGCACCAGTGATCTAATGTTGCAGCTGCTATAAGGGAGCTAGATTATTTACAGTGAGTGCTTTAACTTTTCAGCTACAAAATGTATAGAAGCACAAACTACAATAAGTTATGTAGGAAAATAAAATAGTAAATACATTCTGATTTCTAGCTCACCCTGTCCCTATGCATATATTAGACAAAGAAGTATAGTACAATTACAAAAACTGCAAACCTGAAGCCTAATATATCATCAGATTTTTTTCTCTCAGCACGACAGTTAAAACAACAGATTTGATAGGTATAGGTCTATGTCTAATTTAAAAATAAAATTTATTGTAAGGTAGAATTTGATAAAGTAGGCAACGTGTGTGGGCTTTTGTGCAAGGTCAGGTCAGGTCAGGTTGGGGAGCAGTGCACCACACCACACAGCGAAATTCCTCAGGATCCCTGCCAGCAATCCCCGGGGCAGATATACAGTCCAGTCCCACCCTATGGAAATGGCCATCCATCTGCTGCAGTCAAGTGTTACGTAGGCATCCTGTTGACCTGGTAAAGCCACTTTCCGATCATCCTCAGGGAAATGCGCCACATGGCCGTAGTGCCATAACGCTCCATCACAATGCAGGAAATGTGTCTCATTCGGGACTGCTCTAGCAACTGGTCATTCGACACAAAGTCAAACCAGCGGTACCCAAAGATTCTCAGAAGAGACATAAAGGAGTCCAGTCTTCATCATTGGATAGTGTCCATGTTTAACAGCCATACAGCAAAGCAGGGAGCACCAGGACTCTAAACACTTGGACCTTCGTCCTCTTGCAAAGATATCGGGAGCACCACACACTCCTTTCCAGTGACCTCATGACCCCCCCATGCTCTTCCAATCCATCTGTTGACCTTGTGGAAAGAGTCACCAGAGACATGAATGTCACTGCTGAGGTAGGGTAAAGACTCCTAGCTCAGTCTCTCGAGAGCCCCAATCGGAGCCTCCATTAACTCCACTAAGATCACAGCATCTCAGCAAAGTCAAGATCAATAAATCTTTCTTTGCCAACAGACGCCCCACAACCACTGGACCCCACGACCCTGCCCAACACCCAATCCATACAAGCATTGAACAGAGTAGGAGCAAAAACACACACAAACAAAATCACAGTACCAGTGTACTGCTGCAAAGAACCTCTGCCAATATTAGTGCTCGTGCTCGATGAGAACCCTCAGTGCAAGGATACGGTCGATGGTAGACTCCTTAGGCGTAAAACTATAGGGACTACAAGTCCTGTTTTCCAGTCAGTTGGGATGACACTTGACTCCCGAATGGAAGCAAAGATAGCCTGCAATGCCAGGATGACATCCTCATCACCAGCCTGGAGAAATTCACCCCAGATACCACAGATCCCTGCGGCTTTCCCTGCCTCTAGCTGATTCACCACCTGTGCAATCTCAGTGAGATTGGGTGGTTCACAGCTGCTCAGAGGATCAGCTTCGAGAACTGTAGACCCAGAGATGTACAACATCCTAACTGGAAAGTCAGCTTTAAACAACTGCTCAAAGTAGCTGGCCCAGCAGGTCACAACTTCAGTGACATCTGTAAGGAGTGTGCCATCAGCTGCCCAGACTGCAAGTCTCTGAGGAACAGATTCAGGTGTGCATAATGCTTCGATTCCTCTGTATGCAGGATGTGAGTCACTAGACCACAGATGGTGTGCCACCTGCTCAGAATTTTGTCTAACAAATGCCTCCTTATCTGCCCTTAGAGCCCGCACAGCTGTCCTTCTCAGTTTCCAGTACAGACTGGAATTGCCATCAAGTTGTGTGCTGTGATTCCTCTCGATAATATCCAGGGTGCCCTGTGAGATGAAACAACTCCCTTTTGGGAACACTGGCAACACCAACACAACCCTCGCAACCTTCAAGGTCTTATCACGGAAGGTCTCCCACATCACATTAGAGTCAGTAGTCACACCCAAGTCTGGAAGTTCCTCACACAAACTACATGCAAATTAACCAGAAACTGTTTGATCTTGGAGTCTGGCTAAGTCCAGCCTCATTCTCCTAGTAGGTGGTAGCCCACTCGATTTAAGCTGAATTTTCAGAGTCTGTGGTCAGAATTCACAAACTGTGCATTTCTGTAGACCCTAAAGTTCTGCAGGAGCCTCCAAGCATCTGCCCACATGGATGTGATCGATCTCCTTCTCTGCACCACCAGTATTGGAGTACCAAGTCCAACAATGCAGCTCAGAGCATTGCAACCAGGATCTAGCGACCCGCAGCCCCGTACCTTTCACAAACTCGAAGAAAATGGAGCCACTTTCACAAACCCATGGGGACCGACACAATCCTCATAGCCAGCCCTGTCAGTGTCGGTGGTCACATATAAGTCACCCGTGACCAGAGGAGTCTCACCTCATGGGCACCCTTCAACCACAGAGTGAAGTTGCGAGTAAAATATCTCCCTCAACGAGGTATCACTCACCGCGGTCAGAGCATACACTGAGGCAACAGACAAGACACCCAAGGAGTGCCTTACCCTGAGTCTCATGATATGCTTGTTGAAAGGAGTGAGATCAGACATGACCGAAAGGAGCCAGTCCGCTACAGCAACAGCTACTCCCTGAATATGACAGCCGTCAGACCGACCAGACCAAAAGTTCCCACCTACAGAGATCTAGCAACTCCCCGGTCTGCGTATCTCATAGAGTGCTGCCACTGAGACATGGAGTTTACGAAGATCACCCAACAGCAAAGGAAGATGGTCATCTTGCTGGAGAGCCAAAACAAGAATAAAAGAAAAAACAGTACAAATCAGTCACATTCAAAACTAATACGTCTTCCCCTGTCATCTGTTGTTTCAGTTTTAGCCCCTAGATGAGGCAATTTTGGAATGAGGATCAGTTCATAATGGAAACGCTTCAACTGTGGCTAACAGTTAGAAAGATAAAAAGCTAGCTAGAAAAAGACAAGCTCATGGTGAAGTGTCAGTCAAGGTCAGAGATGCTGAGTGATGTCACAATCCTTTTAAAATAAATTTTACCAGATACTTTGTTTAGAAATTAAATATATGTAGTATATTAAGCATTATATGAATCCGAGATTTCACAGACATTTTAAAAGAAGTTATAAAGAAACCAGTTCTTTGGGGGTGCTATGGTCATTGTAGGAGGGGTGAGATATAAATATAATGTCAAAAACGCATTACAATATTAACTTAAGCTTGAAATACTTTAACTTTCCAAAAAAATATTTATTGTAATCGCTGTGCTAAACTGCCAAACCTACATGTATATTACAGTAAATTAGATACAAGATAAAAGTTTACCCATGTGACCAATGCTTTTACAAATTTTACTTGCTTCTTTAAAAATCCATAAAAGACATACTACATAGGATAAATGATTCCTGTTATGAGCCCAGCATATATCATTTTAGTGCTCTGGACCCGAATCAGTGGACCATGCTCAAATTGTTAAATATTCATTCAGGCCTGCTAATTTTCAAAATAGACATTTGTTTTCAAGCTTTTGCCAAGTCTAAAAGAACAGATGGAAATCGTAAGAAAAAAATGTAGAGATGCTTTTGCCACAGTTTACTCATGTGCTCAACCTATTTTGGTTTGCAACACCATATATATATATATTGACTGTAGGTAGAGCATCATTTTATTTTTGATACTGCTGTCAGAGATAATTTTACAATTAGACTATGCAGTTGGGTACAAATGAACATGAAATACTAAAGCACACAGAAATTTATAGTACAGTTTAATTAAACAGGGGGTTTAAATAGAAGTGTATATGATTGAAATACTTCATAGTTGCTAAATTATAATGATAACTTATTCATAACCTATATATCCCATATACTGTTATCACACCTCTGGCCCCATGGAACAGGAGAGAAGCTAATATGTGATGGGATACACATTGATGGGATAAGTATGAACAAGATTTATATCTTCATGAGTAATAAAAGCATTAACTCCATTGGTAATACTTATTGAGATGGTTTTACTAGGGTTGGCTGTCGGGTGGTACTCCAGCTGCGACAGACAGGTACTGGCAGACCAAGCGTAGTGCAGCTTTGGCAGCTGCTGAGGCAAAAACTCGGGTGTGGGAGGAGATTGGCAAGACAATGGAAAATGACTTTCAGTTGGCCTCGAAAAGATTTTGGCAAATCATCAGGTGACTCAGGAAGAGGAAGCAGGGATTTACCCATGCAGTTTACAGCAGGGATGTTGAACTGTTGACCATGAATGGGGATGTAGTCAGATGGTGGAAGGAGTATTTTGAGGACCTCCTGAATCCCACTGATACATCTTCCTTGGAGGAAGTATAGCTGGAAGAGGTGGACTTTTCCATCACAATGGGTGAGATCACTTAAGCAGTCAAAAAATACTTCCCTGGTAAGTATAACTTCTCCGGGTGATTTACCCTGAGATTCTGAAAGCTCTTGATATTTTTGGGGTGTCTTGGCTGACATGTCTCTCCAACATTGCATGGAGGTTGGGGACAGTGCCTTTGGATCGGCAAACTGGGGTGATAGACCCAATCTTTAAGAAAGGAGATCAGAGGACAGCTTTAGGGGGATCACACTTCTCAGCCTCCCTGAAAAGGTGTTTGCCAGTGTACTATGGAGGAATTCTTGCCCATTGGTTGAACCTTGAATACAGGAGGAACACAGAGGATTCTGTCCTGGTTGCAGAATGCTGGACCAGCGATTTGCTCTCACAAGGATACTGGATACATGGGAGTTTGCCCAACCAGTCTGCATGTGTTTTGCGGACTTGGAAAAGGCATACAATTGTGTAACCTTAGGGATCCTTTGGGGAGTGCTTCAGGTGTATGGAGTATGGGGTCCATTGTTGTGGGCCATCAGGTCCCCATTCAAAAGGAGCGACAGTTTGATTTGTATCGCCAGCAGTAAGTCAGAAAGATTCCCAGTGGGTGTTGGACTCTGCTAGGGCTGCCCATTGTCAACAATTCTGCTAATAACTTTTATGGACAGAATTTCTAAGAGTAGCCAAGGGGCAGTGGGGGTTCAGTTTGGGGAATGCAGGATTGTGTCTTTGCTTTTTGCAGAAGATGTGGTCCTGTTGGCCTCATCATTCATTAACTGCAGCAGGCACTAGGGTGGCTTGCAGCTAAGTATGAAGCAGCCGGGATGAGGATCAGCACCTGTAGGTCTGAGGCTATGGTTCTCAACCAGAAAAGGGTGGATTGCCCCCTCCTGGTGGGGGATGAATTACTGCCTCAAGTAGAGAAGTTTACGTTTCTTGGGGTCTTATTCACAAGTGAGAGAAGGGATGGATGGATGGGTTTTACTAGCTGTGCATCCTGCAACATTACTCCCTTACTCATACAGTAATACCCAAAAATGACTTAAGGTAAAGTATAAGAATGATAAATGAAAGCAAAAATTATAAAGTTTAAACTTTAAATGAGTTACAAATACAAAAACTAAAATAAAAAACACAATAAAAAACATACCTTTTTAGAATATTTGTGTGAATGTCCATGTGAAATGCCAAAGGTGTTTTGTTTGGGTACTAATGATTAAGGTTAGGGTTGGGTAGGGGTTAAGGTTGACCCCACAAAGATGTGAATACAAACGTGTATGTGTGTGACTGT
The DNA here is from genome assembly GCA_026784285.1 of Stomatorhinus walkeri. Lineage (NCBI taxonomy): Eukaryota > Metazoa > Chordata > Actinopteri > Osteoglossiformes > Mormyridae > Stomatorhinus > Stomatorhinus walkeri. The sequence continues at coordinate 32,254,983 of JAODUD010000001.1, read as the reverse complement.
GTGTGTGAGCGGGTATACCTATCCTTATGGGGACACAATGTCCCCATAGTGTGATAAATATCTGTTTTTTTTC
>JAODUD010000001.1:32240753-32254644 GCA_026784285.1 Stomatorhinus walkeri | reverse complement strand
GTGTGTGTGTGTGTGTGTGTGTGTTTGTTTTTGTGTGTGTGTTATAACATGTCTTGGAACCATATTTTTTTTACCCCCCCCCCCCCCACAAGTGCACGTACAGAAAATTTATGGATGGATGGATGGTTTTAAAGTATTTAGTCTATGCAAGAACAATATAAATATTAACAAGCAGACATAAATCAAATCATACACAAACATGAAAATAAATCAGTAGATAGTGTAGCATGCACATTTATGTAGTGAAGGTCCAGTGCTAGGCCTATCTGCTGAAGAAGAAATATTATCCTGACCTGTGTTATGGCTAAAATTTAAAAAAAAAAATCATATATAAGCACAGTACTTAGGCTTATATATACTGAAACTTTTCATAACGAGGGAAGAAATGGGGCTATGTTTCTTTTAAAAAAAACAATTCGTTGTAACTGTAAAAAGTAACAATAAACAGTTGCCTGATGAACCATCACGATTATCACAATTTCACAATACCGTCATAGAATTATTCAAAACATCTATAAACTGGCTATCGTTTCCGACGATTTTTCACTAGTTAACAAAACTAATATCTAATAACTAACAGTAACTGACTAGAAAACAAAGCTATTAGCTGCTTGAATGACCAAGCTAGCAGAAAAATACATACGCTCTACTCGGTTATATTACCATGCACTCACTGCACTACAGACGAATATCATGAAAACATAAAATGTACAAACTTACAGGCTACTGTTTTTAATTAATTTATTTATACTCGATTGGTAATGCAGAGGAAAAAACTTGTATACCTGTCTAGTAGCAAGACCGCGCTAATCCATAGCAGTGTACACTACCGTCACCATGGTGACCTTCAGTTTTCCTGGGCGTTTACCAAAGCGCTCTTATTTGGTGTCCCACAAATTCCTTTTAACCAGCTAAAACCTACTTAAATTTTAGTGCTGAAGGTGTCATTGCACAATATATGTATAATTCGTGAATTATACCGATATAACATCCCCACTAAGAAAACGTCGCCGTTGTTATTATCAATACCATATGTTACAGCAGAGGAGGGAAGTTCAGGTTCAGAAAGTACAAATCCAGATTAATATTTCCACCAACCAACTGAATTCTCTGTTAATGTGACTCTTTATACTGACCTGGTTGGTTTAAACAAAATAGTAATCTAGATTTGTACTCTCTGAACCTGAACTTAACACGTACCTCTGCGCATTAGGACTGTATAGCCTATAATTATTTATATTGCTCAAGGATTCGAGGGTTTTACTTACGTGCAACGTACATAGTCCGACTATAACCTGTAGTCAAATGCAAAATTCCTGTAAATGCATATTTGATATTTTCTGTCTTACTGTTCAGGGAATATTGCTCGGTGAACTGCATAATGCATTTCCGTTTACCTATTGTGTACAATTACAATTCCATGTCTATTCAAATCTTTGAAGCTCAGAAAAACATAAATTTACATTTCTGAATAAATAAGGTCTTTATTATTGAAGGATGGCTTACAGTGGCTAAAAATAAGTATGAAGAATTACAATGGACTTACAGTGACTATAAATAAGTATGGATAATTACAATGTAATCAAATTTAAATCTTGGTAAAACCCAGAACAGAAAGCTTAAGGCACCAAAATGGGTGTGCCCAGAGCAGACCGACAATCAAATTGCATTACATTTGACATGACATGAGTTATACATAACATAATATGAGTTTTCTGCAGCAAAATTCGTTAGCAAATTAAATCAGAAAAATAAATTAGCCGCGGTTCTATTCTGCCAAATGCATGAACTCCAGTGTCGAAATATTAACCTCTGCATTTAAGCAAAATCCGTAAATCAAGAATAAAATATATTCTTGAATGGACTGATTACAAAAATAAGATTCCATAAATGGAAGTATGTAGGCTATATGCATAGGCAATACTGAGGCAACTGAGGAAATCGATGCGGTGTCTGAATGGTTTTCCTTTAATGTAGTTTGAGCAACTACGGACGCAAACTCTGTATTCGTATTCCGTAAATGATGGAACGAAAATTGTAGGCTGTTCATCAGCGAAGAACGGTTGTCGGGATCTTCACTTCCGTAAACGCTCTGTTGCTTCAGTATCAATAATTGCTGAACAACTTCTTCTGGCGGTTTACAGAAGGTACCATTCATTATTTAATACGCAACACAGCATGTATGCATAGATGAAAAGAAAAAAACTAGGCATTAAATCGCTACCCAGAGTAAACTTGTTTTTTTCCAGCGAAAAAAGATAACGGGCATGATGGGGAAACTTGCTCTACTGACTGTTATTCTTGACGTTTACGCACAGGTAGGTACATTTAATTAATTCAATAAATGGTATATGCGTTTGCTTGTTTGGTTCCGTATAGGATATAAATTCTCCGCAGAGAAAAGGGGAATTTTATTGTTTTGTTAAGTCTTATATTTTTGTGCCTATCTGATGTACATTACTAAACAAGCATAGACAAAACATCTGTACAGATATCCACTCTGTGTTTCAAACTTATATATGATAATGTGTATTTTACAGGTATTGTACTGTATTATCTGTATTTCATAATTGAATTTTAAAAAATTAATTTCTAATCATAAATCACAGATAAAAGCTCTTCCCCCAGAATGTGATCCTTATATTATTCTTCTCAAAGAAGAGGAAAGCTGCCATAAGGAGTTGTGGAAACACAACACATCAGTCTCTATCGATTTCCAAACAGGTATGTGTATAAGAACCTTGTTGAAAACAGTGACACCACTGAAATGACAAAGTGTATTTTGTTAAATGTTTATGAAGATTATTAGATTATTAGAAACGTTCATATGGACTCGCTATCGACATGGATATGTTTGAAAAACATACATACAGACAACTGAAATTTTTATGAAGAATCGCATTCTATACTAAATAAGGAGCCATTGAACATGATTTGTAATGTGTACAAATAAAATATTTTTTTTTCCACATGGAACTGACTCATAGCAGTTTCACTAGATTAAAACAGAGAATGTTATATTTTGCAATATATCATGTTTTGGAGGCCATTATTTTTTATTTAGAGTATTGCAGGACACAGCAATTGGGAGTATGTGATTTCATCCTTCGTTGGGACTGCAAACCCAACCAAGTAACATAAAAACTTGACAAAGAATGAAACGTGTATTGTTTGTTCCATACAATGAGGGACTGACCCAAAATACAAAGTAGGTGTTTTGACAGGGAATAAAACAAATTCACCCAAACCTGTCATATGGGTTGGGATGAATGAAGCATACACTGCAAGCAGTGATTACAGGAGCCAGGATAGTCATCAACATTGTTGTCCTGGTTACTAGGGGAAACGCAAAACAAATCAAGCCAGTATATACAAATCACCTCACGGGAGAGGAAGTTATAAAAAAGTGAAAAAATGTGATCCTAAGGCCAAGTAAACCAACCATTACTGTCTGTCATCTGGTGGAGACACTGAAACAGGGTATGGCCAGGACAGAGGGCAGAGAGCCAATGAAGAGATTATAGCCGAAGGTTAGAACTACTCATCTGATGACTAAGCATTTCTATGTTACGATGATGTCCCGGGTTAAGTATGGCTGAACTATATATACCTCAATGGCCAGCACTACTGCTTGGCAGTGTTTCATCCAGTGGAACAGAATTGGTGCTCATTTTCATTTTAATCCAAATGAATTACCTGCTTTTTGCATTTTCTACTGATTTATTCTATGAGGACACCCAGATATTGGATCAACAGCTAGCAAATCACACATTTCACAGCATAGAGAAAGTCAGTGTTATGTTTGTGGTGTATTAGGAGTATATTTCATGAATTCCTGTATGCTGTACGTCTGTGATGAAATTGGTTTTGTTTTCAGGATGCAAAGGGATGTGGGACCATCTTAACTGTTGGCCCTATGCAAACATAGGGGAGACTATATCACAGCCCTGTCCAACATTCCTCCACACCAATGGTAGGTAAGAAGTCCCAGAATGCATTGTTGGTTTTAATTAGTCCACCAGGTTCACATTTGGCTTTTATTTTTAAGTCATTAAGAGGAAGCATGTAGTTACACTTAAATCCACTTAAATTCAGTAACTTTTGTTGAATTTACAACCTGACATTGAAACACATTACATTATTTATGCATTTATACACACTTTAACCTACAATATTTATGTTAAAACTAAAAGCTAATATATTCATAAAGTTCATTGAAAATAATAAACTGATAAAATCTGTTTGGGTAATTGTACCACCCCAAAAATACTTTTAATGGGAGATACAAATTGCCAAATACATATTCTGAAAAGAGAAAATATAAATTTATTAATTCATTCTCACTCTCACTCTCTCTGAGGGGAAGGCGACAGCGAATGAAGATCACTTCATTCGCATGGATTCAGCATAGTGCAAATTCTAATTTCACTTTTTGAAACTTTCTGGCTTCTTTTCTCAAATATTTTAGATCCGCAGTTGGTTTAATCAGCAGATATGGGGGGTCGATTGTACTGACTTTTGGTTCAGAGAAGAATAGAGTAGAGCTTGATGCATAGTGTGTGTCATGACACATTACTTCCAGGACCGTCATTATAATTGTTTGGAATTGATGCCACAGTAGCACTCCTGTTTGTATGTACCAGATGGGATAGCCTTTGGACATATCTTACATTGATGAGTCCTTGCTGAAAGACCCCTTGTCAGTGGTTTGTGGTTTTCACTCCTCAGAAAACCCTCTCAGTAAGTACTCACCAAGCCAGACCATAAGCACCCTACAAGCCTTGCCGTTTGAGTGTATGAACATGTGAAATGTTTCCTTCCATTTCCAGGGGAGGTTTTTAGGAACTGCACTGCCCAGGGTTGGACAGATCCCTACCCACTGCATGAGATAGCCTGTGAATATGCCTTCAATGAGAACTTCACCTTTCTTGGGGAAGTAGGTGGCAGATTTATTTGAAGAAAAAGATATCTATTAAAAATTGTAAATTCATGCAAACAAATTAATTATAATTAAAGAAAGCAAAATGAAAAGAAGGGAAAAATCATCATGTGCAGTGCTTCCTTTTAATTGCACTTCTGACAGACTAACAAAAGACAAACTAAATGATAACAGAGCATTAACAAAATAAAATAAGCATGTTAAATGAAGCATTAACATAATTAACATCTCCTGTCTATATTCTGAAACATTAGCGGTTAAACAATAATTCTCCATCTCTAATGTGATTTCTATCCACAGGCTGTAAAATTAAATTAATTGAATAAAATTCTGAGTAATATGGGTGAATTATCTGAGATAGTGTAAAGCAGTAAAAATAAAGCAGAGGGAACAGTGGAAGATTCAGAGCGCAATGCCAAAACGTTCATCCATAAAACAACAAACATGTTTTCTTTTCTTTGTGACAGGTTCACAGCCATCTCTATTTTTTCTATGTGAAGACCATGTACACAGTGGGCTATGCCATCTCACTTATGTCCCTGAGCATTGCCATAGTAATACTTTGTGTGTTTAGGTGAGCCGTTTTCAGTCTTGCTCTATTTTTAACATTCCTTTGTTATTATACAGCTTGTCATCTCTTTCTGCAATGGTAAAATAGACAACTAAAAGTAGTTTAATACTTTTTTCAATGCAGGAAGCTACACTGTACGCGTAACTACATTCACATCCAGTTGTTCCTGTCCTTCATCTTACGTGCAGCTTTCATCTTTATCAAGGACTCGGTCCTTTTTTCTAAAGAAGACTTTTACAACTGCAACTACTATCCTGTATGTACAATCATTTTCTATTTAACTCCACTGGGCCTTGAGTCCACATATTGAACATCTGTTTTAGGAAACAACATAATATTCTGTAACTTTCTGATTTTATATCAATGATGTTATAACAGGTTGCTAGCTGCAGTAGATGTTTACTAATTGTTTGTTTTTCTTTGAGCAAAGGACCATTCAGGAAAACAAATGAGCTGACTGGTATGAACTGGTATGACACTCTTTTTCCCTCCCATAGGTAGGCTGCAAGCTTGTCTTGCTGTCATCACACTACTGCATCATGGCCAACTACAGCTGGTTGTTGGTAGAGGGTCACTACCTTCACACTCTAGTCTATGTCTCATTCTTCTCCAGAAGATTGTATTTTTGGTTGTACATGACCCTAGGCTGGGGTGAGTTGACTGGTCTTCATTTAGGCTATTTTTATGACTCTACTCCTTTCTGTTCTGCCTTTGAGAACATGAGTTTCTGCATCAAAATTAGATTCATAGAATTTACATCCAACATACTTGTTCAGAATTTCTATTTCTTTATTCCTATATGTTTTCTTAACATTGGATTCATGTCCACTCTTTTATTGATATCTCTTAACCAGTATTTTTCAAGTTTGATGATCTACTGTCTGTAAGACATCTCTTAAAATAATCAATATTCAAAAAGTGTATCTGCATCAATTATCTGCAGGGTCACCGGCAGTCATCATAGTCGCCTGGGGCTTGGCAAAATACGTCTATGAAGATGAAGGGTAAATTTCGAGCATAACACTCATTGTTTTAGGTATCCTTACTTGTGTTCAATCAACAATGAGCATTACCTGTTTTCTGTGGCATGTCAAAGATGTTGGGAAACCAGGAAACACACCTGGATCTGGTGGATTCTCAGAGTCCCTGTCCTCCTGTTCATCATTGTAAGTATCAGAAATTTCATAATTTTACACATAAACTATGCATATACAGACACATAAAGAAAATATGTAAAACACCTTTGTTGTTGGATTTCTTGATGTAAGTCGTAGGAAAAAAAGAACAAGAAATCTAAAATGTTCACAGGTTAAAAACATTTTTGGAAAAAGGGGAATTTAGTTGGCTAATCCCAAGAGATCTGGAGTATTTTTATTGATAAATACTATGTATTTCCGATTTTTCTGTAAACAAGCTTTTTAAAAATGTACATTTTTGTAAACATCTAAAAAATTCATATAACAAAACCATGAAATTATAAAGGAAATAAAGGAATAAAATGTTTTTGTTCCTTTGTCATATGTGTAAGTTCATAAATTGACAGAAGAGAGAGAGAAGGAAACACAAAAAAGAGGAAGTAACATGCTTGCATAAAAATGGTCGGGAATTATCTTTATGTAAATATTTGTTCATTTAAACAAACCTGACTGAGACTAGAAACACCTGAATGTTTATGTTTGTTTAATGTAAACTGGCAAATGTGTGAAAATGGAAGCACAAAAAAATGTTCTGTTTTACAGTTCACATTTCTTCTGTTTGCAGATTAATTTGTTGTTTTTCATTAGTATTACAAAAACACTAGTTGGAAAACTCAGGACCCCAGATCTGCGTGGGAATGAGTATAATCAGTATAAGTAAGTATTTGTCTGTCAGGTATTTGCATGTCACATTTTAATGATATTTTTATTTTTTGCCAATACTCTGCTAAACACTGCAAAATTCATAGAACAACAAAACATTTACATTGGAATTATATGTATTCAGAGTAACTATTATTTTGTCTTTTAAATGAACAGTCACAACTAATGAGGATGTGTGTACGTGTATGTTTGCGGCTGTATCAAGCTGATACACAGCAATTAACCTGGTAACCTGGAGCAAAATCATTTGTCAAAGTTTCTATTAATCAATTTGAACAGCCAAGCAGTATGAATGTGTACAAAAATTAAAGATAATAAAAAATCTTAGCTTTTAAAATCTTAAAATTGTCAGAATAAATGTCCTAAACACAGTTTACATTGGATTATTGATTTTGAAATTTCTGATTCTGTAACTACATAAGTGAGTAGAAGATGATCTAACTTCCAAGAAGAATTAAGTTAAGGATGAAAAAATATTTTCAATATTTAATCAAGATTGGTGCATTATTTTTGTTTTGAACAACTGTATAGAGTAAAAGAAGGAAAGGAAAGAAGCACCATGCAATGGTTTGGGCACCATGAGAGATATGAGCTCTGAAGTAACCTTTACCAAGGTCTTAATTAATTAACTGTTTAAGGCTATGGTTTGTTCACAATCATCATTAGGAAAGGCCAGGTATTGTGTTTATGCAACCTTTATAAATACTCTGATTCCTCAAATCTTGTCCCAACAATAACAGCCATGGGCTCCTCTAAGCAGCTGCCTAGCATTCTGAAAATATAAATATGAAGATAGCAAAGTGTTTTCAGGTAGATAATTTCTAATTCATAATGTAATTTAAAAATGGTAGTTAACAGGAATGGTGGCAGTGAAGTTAAAGGCTGGAAAACCAAGAGAATTTTCATAGAGAACTGTTTGTAGAATTGGTAGGCAAATCAGACCACCTGTTTTACCACAAGAGAGCGTCTGGAAGATTTAGCAGTCTCTGGAGTGGTGGTGCACTGTTCTACTGTGCAGTGACACCTACACAAATATGTCCATGGAATAGTCATCAGAAGAAAACCATTCCTGTGTCCTCAGCATAAAATTCAGCATCAGAAATTTGCAAATGAACATCTAGACAAGCCTGGTGAATTTTGTAAACAACTCCTGTGGAGTAATTATGTTAAAATAGATCTTTTTGGCTCCAATGAGAAATTGTATGTTTGATGAGAAAGGGTGCAGAATTTCATGAAAACAACATGATCTCTCCAACTGTTAAGCATGCGGGTGAATCCATCGTACTGTGAGCTCTTGTTGCAGCTAATGGGATGGATTGATGAATGGATGGATAGACTAATCTTCTATTAGTTTCTTCAAATAAAATTTCTGTATCAACTTACACCAAAACAAAGGATCATAGCTCTCAAGTTACTTATTTTTCTGAAAAATATCTCTTAGATGCCCATGGAATGTTATTAAATAGCCTACTTTAAAATAATGTTTACCAATATGATTTTGATAGAATATATTGCCACATTAAATAATTCAGTTCTTCCACAAAAAATCTGGTTATTTTAATTAGATTCCTCAGATTAAAAAAGCATAAAAAGATGGATTTCTGGAGGTTCATCATCAACCTTTTTGTTGACAATATTAAATATTTATGATTGCAATATTTTTGGAATTGACAATTGACATTATGGTACCTGTATCTGTCCTTTTTCTAGAAAGCTTGCCAAGTCTACGTTCCTCCTTGTGTCCCTATTCGGTTTGCAATACATTCTCTTTGCATTCTTCCCTGAGAAAGTCAGTGACTTAACATACAAGATATGGAACTTTGTGGAACTTGCCCTTGCATCTACCCAGGTACAGAATGTGTATATTTTTTCCACAGATAATGAAGTGCTGTTTCGATATTTACTTTGTTCTATTCTTTGTTCTAGGGATTTGTTGTTGCAATTTTGTATTGTTTTTTAAATGGAGAGGTAAGTTTTTACTTTTATATTTTCTCCAGTACCTTAAGGATACTAGGCCCTTTTTTGTTAAACATTTTGGGATTGATATCGATATCCAGATTAAAAAAGACATTTCTGATTTACCCTGGCAACTGCACCCCTCTCCTGCAAGGTGCAACACGAGTTCCAGAGGAAGTGGAGAAGATGGAGGTTGATGCAGTCACGTCAAGAAGGCAGGCAGTATAATTTTTCCCTTAGCCAAAGCGGTACCCCCCTCACACAAGTGTCTCTGCTAACTCGGGGTCCTACTGCTAGTCAGTCCTAATATGAAGAATGCACTTTCTGCTAGCCTGAAAAGCCATCACACAAAGTTCTGAAAACTGGTAGACACTGAAACAATCTCCTACTAAGGATGTAACAATACACTCAATTCACGATTCTCTCACAATTTTTTAACAGAATGAGCTCCAGACAAATTTATTCAAAAATATTCCTTTATTTATCATTCTAAACTGTGCAAAACGTATCCTCTTCTTAACAGTGCAACTGAAATTGAATAAAATATTGTATAAAAAAAATCCAAATCAAAATAAATTAAAAAAAATCTTCAAGTACTGTAAATAGTAACGCTTTACATTAACTGCAGCTTCATATTGCTTTTAAATTGCATTCATAATGTATTAAGTATTCAGAAATCATTCATAAACATCATGCATGTATACCTTTACATCCTAACATCCCTTAACAGATGTAATATACATTAATAACAAACATTATATAATAATTACAAACATTATAATTGTATAATCATATAATGTTTGTTATTACTGTATATTAAAGCTGTTAAGGGATGTTAAAGTGTACTTGCACACTGCTTACGAATGTTCTATGAATGCATTATGAAGGTGCACTGAATGTTCTATAAATCTATAATGAATGTATTGTGAAGATGCATGTAATATAAAGCGTTACCAAATAAACTATAAGGCTTGCATGTGCAGCTTTATAGCGTGGTTTGCCCTTTTAATAATCTTCGCTCTGGCGGCGGTGAATTGAGCTCACTGCGGTGCCGGTGGACATGCTGAAGCATGTTCACTGTGCTGTTTGTGTATGTTATCAGTCTTTTACAATGTTTGCACGCAGACTTTGCCTTGTCTGTGCTTTTTTTATCTGTTATCGTTTGTGATTATCGGAAGGCTAAAATGCTGCCACGATCTCATTCGGTCAAAACCAAAAACTAACGTCCGACGTCGACGTGAATATGCAGTGATATCTGACGTCGAATTGACGTTGTGAAATCACATGTAACATTACACCAGTTTTCTGTTAAATGAAGTACCGTGAAGTACTCCTGAAGTAGTGATTCATTTTCCACATCAGCTGGTTTAAATCGTCATATAATTACATCGATTTTAACCGATTCGCGCTTCATCGTTAAATGTCTACTTTTTCTATTAATCTGTGTTACATTTACCCAGAGCTGTTGTATGAACTTATTCCCTAGTTCTAAAGATTTTTTATTTTTTTTAAATATGCTCTTTTCCTATATAAATGTCCATTTTAGTTTTACATTTTCATATTGAATTGGCACAGTGGTACAGTTAGAGCAGTTTTCCTGATACCTCCAGGTCTGGGGGATTAGATTACACTTATATTCTATGTGTCTGTGTGAACATTGTATACTTTGTAATATAAATTATAAGGAAGGTTTACATAGTGATTCCTGCACCACATGAAAAATGTCTTTTATTACATGTTTTTCATGCATGGTTCCCCAATGACGGAATGAGCTACCCAACCAAATTAAGTCTACAGAGTCCCTTACAAACTTCAAGAATGCACGACAAGACCTGTCACTCCTGTCAACACTGCAGCTGAATTCATCTTACCACTGCCCCTCACTATCTCACTCTTTGTTGATTGTTCTGCTTACATGGCATCACTTGGCTCTACCAGATGCTCAGTTTTGTATTTAGAATTAGTTCCTAATAGATTGTCTCTTGATATTTATTTGTATTTTGCACTGGCCACTCATCGGACGCTTAGTTTAGCAGCACTTGTGGCTCCTTGATGGCTGTATGCTTGTTATGTATTATCTGTCTCAATTCACTTTGGAAAAAAAGCTTTGGTGAAATAAAAATTGTAAATGTGTGGGTGCCTTCCTACAGTTCAAGAGCATGCATCTCTGGATTGCCCAAAGTGCATAAGTATGGTGGACTGGCATCCCAACCATGTACACCCCAGACCTTAATCCCATTGAGATCTTGTAGTCAGTCTTCAAGAGGTGGTTGGACAAACAAAAACCCACAACTTCCAACAAACTCCAAGCACTGATTATGCAAGAATGGGCTGACATCAGTTAGGATTAGGCCCAGGTCTTGCTTGACAGCATGCCAGGGCGTATTGTAGAGGTCTTGAAAAAGAAGAACCAATACTGCAAATATTGACTCTTTGCATAAACTTAATGTAATTGTCAATATGAGCCTTTGAAACTTATTAAATACTTGTAATTATTCTTCAGTATACCATAGAAACATCTGACAAAAAGATCAACAAACACTGAAGCAACAAACTTTGTGAAAATCAATACTTCTCAAAACTTCATTTTGTCATTGGCCACGCCTGTACAATCCATTTACACTGTAATGGCATTGAATGTATTATATTTTAACCACTGTGACTGTTTTCATTATTTATACTACCCCCCAGAGGGGGGTATATTTCAATGAGGTTAACCGCTCCTTTATTTATTTTATTTACCTCCCCTCAGCTGCATCCAAACCTTACATCACCAAGTGCAATGCAAAGCATTGGATGCTGTGGTGTAAAGTACAGTACCACCGGGCTCTGGAGCAGTGGAGACGGTCTGGGTTTGGCAGTTGCCAGGAGAACAGTACTTGCCTGACTGCATTGTGCCAAGTGTCAAGTTTGGTGGAGGGGGGATTATGGTGTGGGTTGTTTTCCAGCATTTGGGCTTGGCTTCTCCATTTTGGAGAAGTTCATGCTCCCAACCTTGTGGGAACAGTTTGGGGATGGCCCCTTCCTGTTTCAACATGACTGCACATCACTGCACAAAGCAAGGTCCATAAGGACATGGATAAGCGAGTCTAGTGTGGAGGAACTTGACTAGCCTGCACAGAGCCCTGACCTCAACCTGATATAACATCTTTGGGATGAATTAGAGCGGAGACTGTGAGCCAGGCCTTCTCATTCAAAATCAGTGCCTGACCTCACAAATGCTCTCCTGGAAGAACGGTCAGAAATTCCCATAAACACACTCCTAACCCTTGTGGACAGCCTTCCCAGAAGAGTTGAAGCTATTTTAGCTGCAAAGGTTGGGCCAACTACATATTAAGACCTGTGTAATAAGAATGGGATGTCATTAAAGTTCATGTCTGTGTAAAGGCAGGTGCCCCAATACTTTTGGCAATATAGTGTAGATCACCATGCATACATGCGTAAATGGTAAAGTGTTACTGAGGTTCAGTTCAGTTACAGCAATGGTTGCTACGGGGGGGGCGGTAAGGTTTAGAAATGTCACTGACAATTCTTCAAAGTGGTCGTGCAGGCATACAGGGTCCTGTAGCATTTGCCGGATGGTAGACGAGCAAAGAGGCTGTGGCTGGGATGGGTTTGGTCTTTGCAGATGTTCATGGCTTTGTGGCAGCAGTGGGTTCTGCAGATTTCTTCCAGTGAAGGAAGCTGTGAGCCAGTGATCTTCTGGTACGTTTTGAAAATGCGTTGCAGGGCTTTCCTGTTCTCAGTGGTGCTGCCTGTGTATCAGGCTGTAATGAAATACTGCAAATTGATCTATTGTGCCTTTTAAGTGGTAAATGTTAATGTAACCTAATCATGGGATGTACGATTTGGGGAAAATATTGAATCGCGATTTTTCTGACAGAAATTGCGATTACTATTTGATTTGCGATTGAATTTTTTTATGTCAAGCTTCAGGTCAATATTCAGTGTGTAGTAATTTTAAAACATGACGCAGCATGAGATACCATCGATCAGTATTAACTAGTCTACGTTCTAATGCAAAGATGACACATCACATCTTTAAATGAACAAGTTAAAGTAATAATGAAAACAAATATTTTAATATTAATATGAATGAATAAATATTAATATAAATACATTAATATTAAAAACAATTAATAATCATTAATAGAATCATATTAATATTATTATGATTATTTTAAAAACGCGATCTTGCAGGTAACACTTATTACCCTCCAAATAATACTAGAACTGCCTTTTCACACGCCAATGAACAAGCGAGAACTACTTCGGTGTATGCAGCCCTTTTGTTTGCGCTATTGTGTTGTTGCCTGCTGTTAACACTAATAACACTCAAAAAAACGTAATGTTCATAACAGATTAGCTGTTCTGTCCTGAAACCGTAAAGCTGGAAATTTTTAAACGTAGAGCAAACGAAGAGCAAATTCCAAATCAAAAATATAAAATGTTAAGAAGGCTAACTTTAATTGTATAAGACTAAAACTAGAACTGTGAACTGGATGGAGTTAAATAACAAAACTGTTGAAGAGGCATGGGAATTTTTTAAAAGCACATTATTGCAAG
>JAODUD010000001.1:32217815-32240653 GCA_026784285.1 Stomatorhinus walkeri | reverse complement strand
TAAGGAAGCACTTCTTTACACAGCATGTAGTCAGAGTATGGAATAGTCTTCCTGATAACGTAGTGCAAGCAGAATCCTTGGGGTCCTTTAAATCAGAGCTAGATAAGATTTTAACAACTCTGAGCTTTTAAGTTCTCCCCAAGCGAGATTGATGGGCCGAATGGCCTCCTCTCGTTTGTATAGTTCTTATGTTCTTATGTATGTATTTTATAAAATGTTGAATAAATAGAATTTGTTTATTGGTAATTTCATGTTGGTCGAAGTTTCCGCTTTTTGACTGTATATGGTTACTTTCTATACAAATCAATTCAGGTGAAAAAAAAAATGTACGTGTTCGTGGTTGCAAATTCTTTCAGACTCTCACGCAAGAAATCTTACGGCAAATCTATATTCCATTATTAACTTAAAATTAGCTGCATCAAAAACGTTACAGCAGTTTGCAAACCCTACAGACTATTTACAAGGTAATAAAACTTACATACATGTAAATGTGTGTAAAGAACAGAAAATCTCACTCAATGCAGCTGACCAAAGTTGCAAACCCTGCATTTTGCTTTAAATGAGAAGTAAAATGCAGTTTTTCGACTGAAGCAGCTTATCATTCCTTTGCTTTGTTACTCTGACAAATACAAAACGAATGATTAAACATTATATGCGTCTCTTTTTGTATGTTTTCTAAATAAGACCGCGGACCCATACCCAACTGTAATAGCGATTAAAGCGATCTATTCTTTTAGTACTGATGTTAAAGCAAGACTTTTATTTTATTACTGTTGTGTTTGAAACACTTAAATTTAATAAGCATCTAAACATGACTGTATTGTGGGTTTTATGGCTTTTTTGGAGGCCACCGTCTCCGCTGCTGTGAGAATTACTGTCTCGTTGTTTTGATGGGTTAGCGGAATACTAATGCTATTGCCTATTAACGAAAACCAAAGGTATGATAAGCTGAAGAATATTGCAGCTGGTGTTTAAAAGGAGCTCGCCTGTTCTATTGACGATAGGACATTTCTGAAACAATCTCGGACCATGAAACAGGAAGGCAATTCACTTACAGCTCAGTAGCGGAAATCGGTCTTTTTCACATGACTGTCACACAGGGAGCACGGCATGAATTTGTAAAACTATTCTCACATCAATTTTAATCCTAAGGTCCGACGTGCTGTATAATGTATATCCTAAATCGTAATTTTTGCGACTTGCTAATAGTGTTGTTTCAAATCGCGATTGATTTGAAACATATGGGGGTACCCCCTGCAGGACAAAGCAATTCAAAAGTCAGGGGTTACATCTCAAGAGGCAAGACTTTATTTGTAACGGCAGGATTAAAGTAAACCATTTGTAATCAGTGTTTCATTGCTATGGAACCTTGAGGCGTTTATGGCATACTATTTCAGGTAATGAATAAACAAGGAACATGTGACCATAAGGGTGGTTTCTTCCAATCAGTAATACTTCAAAATCCATACTTTGCTTTCAGCTCTTCCACTTTGGCAATATATTCCTTCATTGCATCCTCTTTGCTCATGCCTACAGAAAGGTAAATATGAAACTATTTTAAATAATCACATTCCCTTTCAAAATGCTATTATTAGTTATATGTGCTTTAGACCTTGCCTTTCTTTGATGACCAACCATCCCATTTTGTCTTGCCTGTGAAGTCAAACATACCAGGACGAGCTGTAGAAACAAAACCCAAGCAAATGTGATCAAAAACAGCAGTGAAAATCAGATAAGCTTCTTTGAATGGTCTTAAGAAGCTGCAAAAACTACATGTAAAACACATATAGGACCAGGATTTAGGGTTAAAGTAATGTATAATGTATGGCAGGGGTACCCAATCTTATCCAGAAAGGGCCACTGTGTATGTGAGTTTTTGCTACAACTCCTTAAAGCATTACTAATTAAAGGACTGATTGGCTGAGGAGTCCTCACACCTGGGTTTGAACATCTGACCTAAAGGTTATCCTAAAAACCGGCATACACATCAGCCTTTTGCATATAATGTTGGCCACCCGAGATGTATGGGGTAATGAATCTAATACAAACAAACAGTCTATTGGATGAGGAAACAAAAAACAAGCACATACTTGTGTTTACATCACCAACAGTAGCCTGTTTGAATAGACTGTAGATCTCAAGCATCTCCTCATCATTAGGTTTTGCCTTTAAATTCTTCACTTCTTCTGCAGCTCTGTCAAAGTCAGCCTAGAGAAGGTCAAACACAATTTAACACAAAAACAAAATACATAGCCTCAAAGTGTACTAGAAAAGTATACCAGGCAACAGGAACACAATTAAAATAAAACCAGAAAATAAAGGTAAGCAAGTAATATCACAGATGCCCCCCTGTGTAAAAGGGTTAGGGTCATTTGAAAACCAAGTCCACCGGTCAAGCTAAGTTAGAAACCTGCTTTTTTGTCATAAAGCCATACCACTGGTATTCGGCATATGGAGAAGCCACAGAGCACTCCAACACATCCTTAAATCCTTGACGATTTCCTGAAATTGAGCTGGAACTTTCAAAATACTTCTAAGCAATTAACCTAGTTAGGGTCACAGGTGGGTCAGTGGAATATACCAGGCAGCATATGGGACATCACAGCTGTACTTCCAGCATGGGATGGCAGTCCATTGCAGAGCACACACCCACATACTATGGGCAATTTAGATGCACTAATTAACCTAGCTGCATTTTTGCACTGTGGAAGAAAACCAACAACACAAAGAGTAAGAAAACTCAACATGCAGAATGGATGCAAGATTCAAACCCCCCAAGCCCAGAGGTATGCGAGAAGAGTGCTTACATTATCCATTGCATCATTTCCTACTCACATCAGAATCAGATCAGAAGTTTCCAAAAATATAATAACATAAGTTTCCAAAAAGGCACAGAGAAAAACATCCAACCTATCAATCAATTTTTCCATACCTGCTTGTCCTATGCAGGGTCATGGGGGGGGGGGGGGCATCTGGAGCCTAACCCAGAAGAATATGGGTGCAAAGCAGGGAATAACCCAGGATGAGACACCAGCCAGTTTCATTACACGTACATAAAGTCGCACCAACAGACAATTCGGAAACTCCGAATCACCTAAGCATATTTTTGGAGTGCGGGAGGAAAATGGAGAACACAAGGGAGACCCCACAATGGTGCAGAGAACATGCTGAGACTTGAAACCTGGTCCCCAAAAATGCAAACTATCGTGCCACCATGCTGCCCCCAGCACAAGAACAAACACTTTAAAATGATGTTTTTCCATTTCTTAAACCCATCTGTAGGTGCCAAGCTAACATAGCTGTAAGGCAATGGGAGGATGTATGCAGCTCTCTGAACAGAAGAGGAAATAATTTACATCATCCCACAAACAATTTATTGATAAAGACCAGCTCAACTTGTTTCAACTGATGCGCCATCGGGAAAGTTTTTATTTGCAATTCAATTTAAGGATATTTTTTTCAGACAAACTGACCATTAACTAACAGGCTGGTTAGAAGCAAAGCATAATCTCTGGATAATGTTGAATGAAAGGATTCTGAAGGTAGCCTAAATAAAATATACAAGGTCAGAGATTTCCCAATAAAGCAAAATAACAACAACAACAATAATAATAAACTAGTGTCTAAATCTTTATGGCTAAGGACTAGTGATCCGGCACTACTAAGACTGGTGAAGTTTTAGTAATGAAATGCCCATAACCCAGTGGTTCCCAACCCAGTCCTCAGGGACCCCAGACAGTACACATTTTTTGCTCCGTCGCAGCCCCCAACACCTGTACCAGGTGTACCAGCCCCTTGTTCTTGATTGGCTGGGAGGGACCAAAAACGTGGACTGTGGGGTCTCTGAGGACTGGGTTGGGAACCACTGCCATAGCCAAATTCGGAGCACAAGAACAGTTGAATTAATCTCTCTTTCAATTAAAAAAAAATAGGCTAATATATACAAATCTACTTGCAACCTATTCCCATTTTGACTTGGTTTTCTACTTTTTATAATAAAAACCAACCAACTCCCTATCACGACGTCCAGACCACCTCACAATAACAGAGTTCCGGGCAAACTACGAACGATGCAAGCGATGGTGCAATGTGTGATAGAGAATCAGCATTACGATTGCAGAAAAAGGCTGCAATCAAATCTTACTTGCACAACATAATGCACTTTAAAAATGTTCAGACGTACTATTGCTTTGGAACGACGCGGTCAGTCTAAAATGGACATTATGGGTATTTCGACATAATTACACAAAGTCATTTCTACGCCAAAATACATTCACAGCATATAAATCTGGCATACGGAAACGGAGAAGAGGCATCTTAAAAAGGCAAAGCTCTAATATATTGGCAAAGACGGAATGTTGCTATCAGGTTCAGTCCATCTTTCAACATCGATTCCAGTGCCGTTGTACATTATGGGCAGTTTCGAAATAGAACTTTACCTAACTTGCAGTCTTAGGGGTGCAGAAATAAACCCATAATATCCGGAGGAAAAACGCGCATCACGGAATGCACATACAAACTGCATAGACACACAAAGCAGATGAATAGACACGTTCAAACTGACAACCCCACCCATAACACAACTGTCAGACAAGCTCAGTCACTCAAAGCAAAACTTTACCTATGGTAAAGTTCAATGAAAAATCTTTGGACATAGATGGCATTTTATTTTAATGATAAAATTCGTATCAAAACTACCATTTTACAATACAAATTAATTTGGCCACTTTAAAACAGAAACGTGCTGAGCTCCTTGTACGAAATGCTTTTACCGCCCGTAAATTTAAAGCGCAGCTAATATAAAACATGGTTTTCTAAAATCTACGTAACACGTAAAAACGCGAGAAAACGTTCTTCAGTCGAATCTGACGCACGCTAAACATAAAGGCCTATTGCACTTCGCTCAGTTTATCAATATTTTACGGTACAATACGTAACTAAATAATGCAAACACAAATAAATATACTGCTTGCAGATATGTTAAAAGAATATTTATATAACACGCATACCTGGGACATGTTTCTTCAAATCCTTTTCGACCGTTATACGTTATCCTTCACAAAACACGATTCTCCTAGTACAGAGCCCTCGTAATCGTTACCGCCTCTCTTTATACTAGTAGTAGCATGAATGTCTTCTAGAAGCCAATAGTAGTTATGGCATGTTGAGTGGTCAGATTACGCTGTCTTTTGGGATTGGCTGTATAGCACCCTAGAATAGGATTTAGTGTTGTAAGAGGAGATATAGGCGGAAGTTGGTCCATCCAAGTGGGGCATGGGTTCAAATAAAAAATACTGAAATATCTCAGCCTTTTCACGCACATTGGGTATGCCTGTTTATGCAAAAAACAAAAGTCTTTTCACAAAGGACAGAGTTAAATAACGACTAACAAGTAAGCATACGATACAGTCGCAGTTAAACTGTAAGTTTTGTACTGGTGGTTACCGTAGGAGCGAGCGCGTTAATTGCAAATAAGTGCAAGTAACATTCGGGATATAGAAACAATGATCTCGTTGGGCTCGTGTGCATACCATTGCAGCCGCGGGTAGAACAAAACTAGGGTTAGCGTTACGCACTAAGTAGTGATGAGAATTCCCTCTCTTATCTGATCCAGATCATTTGGCTCAGCTCAGCAATAAGAACAGGCTTTTTTGGCTCCCAAACTGTTCTTTATTTAGTACCGATTCCGGCTTTTATAATTAAGGCAAATTTAGCAATTCTTTGATTGATTGGCATTTGTGCACGTAGTTACTTAAAATATTCAATGTAGTTACACTAAACCTTACAATCTCCAGAATACCATGATTTCACATTATGCTTGGTATAAAAATATTACTATAAAAACATCACACACTATCACATGCACATATATTAAACGGTTTATTTGCATTGTATTTATATTGTAAGTCATTTCATTTATATTTTAAATGAGGTTTTTGCTAAAATTTTAAACACAATGCATCTAGTCCTTGTGCATTAAGGTATGTAACAATTCTAATGCTACTGTGATGTTCATATAAAAGAAAATAAAATAATTAACAACCTACAGTATACAAAACGCAAACCATTTAACACTGTGGCGAAGAGATCATCCTATTATTGTCTTGCATTAATTAACATTGAAAAAAGAAAGAAAAAAATATATCAGCTCTCAGATGGGAGTGTATCAGCACTGACTCGTTTGTGACTGCACTGAGCACTCCACAAGCCTTGCTGTTTTGAAGATGTCTCTGACCTCATCTTGCCACAACAGTCTGACCCTTACCAGTTTGTCCTGCATCAACTACAAGTACTAACTACAAGTTGGCTTATTGTACTGTATATATCCCACACCTTGACATGCACTATTTGTATGATAGTCAACTTTATTCATTTCATATGAAGTGGTCATAATATCTTGGCTCATAGGTGTATATACATTATATGTACAAAAATATTGGCACACGTCTTCATCACTGAATTCAGGTGTTTCATTCAGACCCATTGCTACAGGTGTATAAAACCAAGCACCTAGCCCTGCAGTCAGGTTTACAAATATTTGTGAAAGAATGAGTAGCTGTGAAGAGCTCAGTGAATTCAAGCATGGTACCATCATAGGATGCCGCCTTTGTAGTATGTCAGTTTGTGAAATGTCTTCCCTGCTAGATATTCCACAGTCAACTGTAAGTGGTATAATTGCAAAGTAGAAGTGTTTACAAATGACAGAAAGTCAGCAATGAAGTGACAGACCACTTAGAGTAACAGTGGGGTCACCAAGTGCTGATGCGCATAGTGCGTAAAAGTAGCCAATGATGTGCTGAATCTGCAGAGTTCCACACGTCCTCTAGCATTAACCCCACTACAAAAACTGTTCACTGGGAGCTTCGTTGCATGGCTGAGCAGCTGCATTGGACGGCTTCTGTGGCTGAGCAGCTGCATGCAAGCCTCCCATCACCAAGTGCAATGCCAAGTGTCCAGAAAAGTTGTGTAAGGCACACTGCCATTAGACTCTGTAGCAGTAGAAACATGTACTGTGGAGTGATGAATCACACTTTTCTGCCTGGCAGTATGAAGGTATGAAATCTGGGTTTGGTGGATGCCATGAGAATGTTACCTTCCTGACTGCAGTGTGCCAACTGTAAAGTTTGGTAGAGGAGGGATAATGGTATAGGGTTGTGTTTCAGGGGCTGGGCTAGGCCACCTAGTTCAAATGAAGGGAACTGTTAATGCTTCAGCATACCAGGACATTTTGGACAGTTATATGCTTCCACCTTTGTGGGAACAGTTTGGGGAAGACCTTTCTGTAGGTGTAATGGGCAGGTGTCCCGGTACTTTTGTCATATAGTGTATATGCAAGGCAGCACAGTCACACAGTATGTAGCACTGTGGCATCACGCCTCCTGGGTTTTAGAATTTGAATGTTACTCTGGGTGTGTTTATTCAAGTTTTCATGTTCTATCTGTGTTATTCGCGCTTTTCTATCTAATTAAGAGAGAAAGAAACTGATATTAAGAAAAAGTGAGTTTCATATGGATGTGAATTCTCTCCTAAAAAAGTAATTTAATATTACCCCATTAGGTGGCGCAAGATACACGCTGTTAAATTGTCACTGTCATGACATTCCAGCTGACTTGCAGCGACCATAGCAGGTTAAAGTTTCTTCTTCATCTCTCAGTCTATAATGCTTATTCTAAAAGTCTACATTAATAGAATTAATGATTTAATTGTTCAGCAGTTGACCTTCCTTGGACCACTTTTGACAGGTATACTGAATACTAACACTGAATACTATTAACTTCAAGAACTGACTGGTCACTTACCTAAGATATAGTGGCATCATTGACACTGATTATCAATATAATCAATGTTATTTACTTCACCTGTCAGAGTTTTTAATGTTATGGCTGATATGTGTATATCCCCCTGCAATATGATCATTGGATGATCTCCTTGGGGTCAGAGGGCACCACCTTCCAGTGGACCCTCATGGTAGCTAACCCTGACCCAGCACCTGGCCCATAGCAGGGCCAGAGCAAGGACAAAGATGACTATAGACATACTCAAGGCTCACTTCCAGTGTCTGTGTAGGTTCAGTCACCCCAGAGAGCCATTACTGTGACCTGTGTAGTACTACACAATATTATCAGTCAGGTGTGTAGCTACACTGGTTTAAAAAAAATGTTGGCCACACATCATACAGATGTCTTTTGTACGTTTATTTCTCCCTTTCTCTCTTTTTCAGCAGACACTATGAAAACTAAAATAAAGGAACATGAATATTTAAATATGTACACATCTCTCAATCATTTTTAAAGTCTCTCAAACATGTTTTTATCCATTGATAAAACAGGTCCAAGCACGCCAGCATAAAGGAAATGCAAAATAATTAAGTAAAATTACTAACATATCCATTTGAGCACATTAACAGTGTTAAACATAAATATAAGTATAGCACAATTACCGTGTGCGCCTCTTGAACCAAGTGCAGAATAGCTCATGAACAGCTGTGTGAACTTAAGCAATCATGGATTTATATCAACACAATCATGACTAAAAAAAAGGACATCTTCATGAAACTTTCTCTTTGACAATTACAAGATGAGTGTCATCTTGTAATAATACACTGAGCAAGACGAAGACAGCTAGGAAAAGAACATTTTGTTAATCTTGAAACTATTTCATACTTGCACTTAAAAGTGTTTCACTGTACTCAGCAGTGTTGGCAAGGTGGATAGACCCTCATCATCTTGGGATGAGTCAGCTAAACTCTGCTAAAGGACAATAATGAAGTGCACATAATTATACAGTGACATGCAAGACACTCATCCATGACCTTGTCACAGCAGTTCTCCATGTATGGCCCCTCACTATACAGTAGCTCCTCATTTTCTTTATGTAATGCATTTAGCACTATCAGGCAAAATCTGAGGAATATTCAATCACCTACAAAAGTATATGGCTGTACTGTGGCAAGAGGACCCTCTACATAAATTTATCATTGCTCACTGGAAAAAGACCACTATACACGTTTAAATGTCAATATTAATAATTTGTGGACAAAAACTTGAAACACCCCCTCCCCCATTCCAAAAAGATTTTTTGTACTGTAAATACGATAAATCGAACAGTTGTGTGGGAACTTGTATCCTGGGGTGTTGCTACCTCCTGGTTTTCCTCCAATTATAGGATGCCGTGACTGCGCAGTGCTCCTTTTTTCTTTACAATAAATTCATACTCTGTACATGCTATGCTAATATGACTATTTTCATTTTCAAGGACGTAAAGACCACAGCGACAAAGTCGTTCAGAATGCTAGGTCTTGCAAACTTTTTAAATTAGAGGCCGCAAAACCTGTAGTTCACCTGGAACACCAATAATTTCAGACATCCTGGCCTCCTTTTTATGACCCCGCACGGAAACAGGGAAACGTCATAAATAACCGGGAACCCCGCTACTATATAGAATCCGCGTGGTTTAGAACTTCGCATAACAAGTCTTAAATTGCGTCCAACACTGCGGATTGATTTTTCACAACATCTGCTATTTATTACATTCGTGCTGTGACGCCCCCCCATAATAAAATGAATTGGTCAACTCCGTCGCTTTGACGCTCTCGCCGGTACCATAACACGTTAAAGGAAGTTGAATCATTTTATCTATGGTATTTTGGAATAGTTCTTCCGGGTACACCCTGTGTATAAAACTATCAAGGTAATGACGATCAGTTATACTGGATTGTTACAGAAACTCGAAATGTCATTATATTATATTCCCCTTTCGTAGGCATGTCAAGCGAAGCTGTGCTAACCGTACGTTTGGTGCGATCTTTCGAGCATCGCAATTTCAAACCTGTAGTTTTCCGAGGCGTAGATCTCAATCAGACAGTGGAGGAATTCATTGCGCACGCGAGGAAAGGTAAGCTCTTAATATTCTTGGGGTCATGCGCATGCCATGACATGCTTTAACAAACACCGTAACAGCTAGACAAGTGTTATTTACACCACTTTTGCTATACTGTATCCTGTAGTTGTTTCTTCCAAAGATGAACTCCCTCCCCCCTTCAAGAAATTTGGATACGGTAATCTTGCCATTATATTTGTTCTTTTTGAGGTATTTTGTTATTGGTAACTGTCTACTTGACGGAGCACAAATACTTAGTACTGAATCAGTTAATACTGAAATACAAACATTATGAACAAATCATGAACAAATATAGTCTTGAAAAAGATGTCACGATTCATTAATGATGAAAAACATGAGTACCTGTGTTAACCTGTGTTATTCATTACTTGTTCTTACAGTAGTTCATAGAAGTTTACAGAATTAACAGATATAGTAACAAATATAGTAACTGCTTGGGATGAAAGATACATCATGATTCATTAATGATGAACAAATATGAAATCAGTATTGTGTTATTCAAGGATTGTTCCTGCAGTAGATCATTCAGTAGTTCATAGAAGTTTACAGAATTAAGCTTAAGATAAAATGTGCATCATGATTCATTAATGATGAATTAATATGAGTATATAACTAAGATTTAGTTTGAGTTTAATTCACAAGTATAACGCTATATTATTTATGCTCCATCAGGTAAAGTGTTACCTCTTATTCTTCCAGAGATCTTTGCAGGACAGACCTTTTCATGGCACCATATCACAAACTTTCTTCATAATTAAAATAAGGATCTGACTGTGGTTCAGCTGAAGATTCTTAGTCCTGGTTTAGTTGCGGTAATTCCTTCAGTAGGTCACAAAGGTTTACAGAATTAACTGATATAGTAACAAATACAGTAACTGCTTGGGATAAAAGTTGTCACAATTCATAAATTATGAGCAAACATAAGTTCAGTATTTCACTTGTTTATGACTTATTCCTTCAGTAGTTCACATAAATTCACATAGAGTAGTTTTGTAGAACTAAGATATAGTAAGAAATATATTAACTGATTGATATAAACCATTTGTCATGATTCAGTAATGATGACACGAGATCAGTATATAACCAAGACTTAGTTTGTGGTTAATTAATGCATGCATAATAACATAGTTCTATATTTGTGCCCCGTCAAGTCCAGTGTAACCATTTTGTTTTATACGAGATGCATTCACACGATACGTTGCTCTTCTAGACACACTGAAGATCATTCACCAAGCACATGGTGCAAAGGTAAAATGTTATTTCTTTTACCAGGAAATGTTTTCCTATTTTACCCAGACAATGTCTTAAGCTCATGTTTTGCAGTGTATGCCATATTCCCAATTTCTTTTTCAGACAAATGAATTGGTGATGAGTTTGGATGATGATGACAAGCTAATACTGAGACAGGGATCCACCCTCAAATCATCAGGAGTAGGTGGGGCTTCATTCACACCTTTTATACAAGCTTTGGTATATTACTTATTGCATTTTACTGTGTGTGTGGATTTTTAGCATGTGTCATTTATAAATGAATAAATTCATGCACATTGAGAAATTGTAAAACAAGTGAACCAGTGCAGTCTACCACTAATTTTCTTATTTCCCGTCCTCCTAATTGCAGACCATGAGACGGAGCTGGCCTTCTTTTGCAATGAGGATTATGAAAGGTTTAAAGCCAACCCTAAAATGTCTTGGTGAGAGACTACACTCATGTAAACTCTGTCTGAAGTCATGAAAAACAAAGACACTGGTGCATTTGGAGGTTATTTTTGAACATTTTTTCCAGAGAGACTATTTTTTCATTTACAGTAAAAATCATGTTTAATCATCTGACTGTTGGTTTATTGCCGTTAAAGACAGTGTGGATTTGGATAGTGAAACAAAGGAGGTATTTTTTTTAAGTAGAAGCACTGCAGAGTTGTCCATGTTACAATTCCGTAAGCCACATATTTCATTTTCATATTTAATGCATGAAAATTGAATGTAACAAAATTTATGAAATTACATTTCATCTTATATTCAATTGGCAGTTCATGTAAAGTTGTATAGTGCAACTTTTAGAAAGAAGTAATACCATCTAACTACATATCTCAACAGCTTTTCATAATTTTGGTTGTTGTTTTGACTAGGTTTCAAAGACAATAACCCTGGAAGTAAAACAGACAGCAGAATAGGTGACTGACAAAGGCACTTTCATTTTGGGCATAAAGAAAATCTGACACCAAAGGAGAAAGACTAAGCTGAATGCTCACACCCTTAACTATAACAAAGCTGTGCAGGACTTGCTATAAAAATTACCCTATAATACCATATGTAACTTTAAATTTCCAAAAACGTATGTACAAATGCTGGTGATTCTACATCCTGGTTTAATTTGAAAAGGGCAAATGTCACACAGTGCTCACACCTTCTAGGCTGGAGTGGCACTCCTGTTGCTGAAAGTGCACCTGGGGGCCCACCTCCCAGCCCCTACGAATCCTTTCCAGGCGGTGAGAGATGCAAGGCAGTGCTAGGCTGAGGCGGGCCAGCAGCACAGCACAAGGAAGAATAAGCACCAGCACAAATGTGGGTGGGAGGTAGAAACTGTACTGGGTTTTGTCGAAGGCGCGACCCCAGCCAAACATCAAGGTGTGCAGGACGCCAACTGTAAGGGCTATGCATCCTAGTTTGGACTGAAAGACATAAAACAAAGAAAATTAATCAGCATTACTACTCAAACTATTCATAAAAAGTAAAAATGGAGAGTTCAGTTGCTACATTATTCAAAAGAATTAATATATTCAGTTAATGTATAGAAATCAGTATGAGATAATGAAGACAAACACATCTTTATCAACATAATACAACATATCACCAGTCAACATTTTCATATACTTGTGACACCTTGTTCTGTAGCTTACATGAGTACAAATATTCACTTTATATCAAAAATATTTATTCTGACACTTGTTTTATATGGTACACTTTAAACTTCAATATACTCTTTGGGTGAGGATAAGGTTCTACATTTAAATGAGAATTAGAAAATCATTTGTCCATCCATGTCCCACAGTTACATTGTGCATGGTGCAGGGTTGAGCTGAGGGTGAGCTTAGACCATAGAAACATGCACACGATGGGTGATTCAGAGTGAAGAATATGGTCTTTGAATATTCTCACAGTCCAAAGACATGCAGTTAGCTGAATTGCTGTCTCTAATTTGCCTACTTGGTGGAAGTGTGTGCCCTTTGAGGGGGTACCACTCTAACGAGTGACTCCATGACCTAGGCTGGAAAAGTATGAAGGTTTGAAGAGCAAACCCTGAACGTGAGCAGATTTATACTTTTTGTAGTAATTAGACTTCAGAGATGTCACCTGTGACTAGAAGCAGCAGCATGTCCTTCATGGTACAAACTGAGGTGAGAATGTCATTGAAAGCCATGGTTGATATTGTCTGATTATACCATATATGGTAGGGCTGAACAATTTATCAATTTCAAATCAAAATAATGATTTTAAATGGCACTGTTAGAAAAACTGCAAAGGCTGAGATTTAGGATATGCCTTATACAGCACGTCTGACCCAGGGTTTATAATTGTCATGAGAATAGTTTTACTATTAATTCATGCCAACCTCCTTGTGCGACAGTCATTCTGACCAATCAGAAGTGCCATGCTCCTCGCATGCCAGTCATGCTCACCAATCAGAAGTGGCCCAAGGTGTCTGTGGGTACGTCCACAAAGACCAAACACGTGAAACCCAAGGAAAATGCTACATTTGAAGTGAGAAAAAAACATTGATTCTGCTGCTGAGTGAATAAGCTACCTGTTTCAGGACCAGAGATCGTTTACAGAAAGGTCCTATTATTAGGGATCCAAGCAGCAGTAGCTGCAGGATCCCTATTTTTTCCTTACTGAAATAGTTTTATTTTTATTATTACTTTAAGTCAGTCAGCTTTAGTGATAATTGGACTGATGTTGGATTGTTCTCTACTACTTTAACCTTTGTGTACATCAGACAATCAGGAAACAGTTGTTTACTAAGGGTAAAAATGCCATCAGGCGCCATGTGCAAATGCAGGACTTAAAATGTGGATGTAAAAATACTATCATGTTACCATGTTCAGGTCGCTAACAACCCAGCACTTGTTTGGCAAATAAATGAACGTGAAACAATCATTTTAAGCTGTTTTGCCTTAAATTAATAGTACATTGTTGGGAGTAAATTAGGGAGCCAGCTTCTTGTGTATAATTAAAATTCCTTTTACTTGCAATGATAATCAGCGTGACAAGTTCTCTCTGGCAGCTGTGACTCCAAACTAGTTTGCACTTTATACCCCAGTTGTGTTTAGTTGCTTTTCAAGAAAAGAGTTGCTTAAAGACTTGAGGTAAAACTCAATTAAGGTAACATTTCTTTTAAAATCATCAAGCTGCGCCCTCTTAGGGATATTACTCACCTTTTATAAGGAAATTCACTCAACACAAGATCTTGCTGGGGACGGCCTTACAGGGTATATAGGAGGAAATAGACCTGTCTTCATGTTGTATTTAGCTGCCTTTCACTACCTGATGTTTGACTGCACTGTATCATGTGAA
This sequence comes from Stomatorhinus walkeri, assembly GCA_026784285.1. Lineage (NCBI taxonomy): Eukaryota > Metazoa > Chordata > Actinopteri > Osteoglossiformes > Mormyridae > Stomatorhinus > Stomatorhinus walkeri. Next base: position 32,226,178 of record JAODUD010000001.1, on the reverse strand, counting down.
TTACTATGCTGTACAATAGAGACCTTTTGTTGAATCCATGTTAGTGAAAGATTCTGCAAGTATATTCCTCACACTCAGAAACTTCATTTATATAAATGGATAAAAAGGGATCTCCTTGGGTAAGTAAGTGTCCACTATGCAAATAAATGAACCAATGCTGAAATTGGTTTGGGAAGATCGGCTTGTTGATTTCCCAAGCATACCTGGATGAAGCTGAACTCTCTCCAGTTGAGTGAGTTTCCAAGAGAGGGCAGGGAGGTGACCGCCAGCAGGGAAAGCAAACCCAGTGCCAGGATGCCAAGAGAGACATAGAGCTCCATCCTCCACACTTCCTCTTCTACCCAGGAATTCTCCTGCCCCACCTTCACCTGTCATTGACACATAATTGTGCAGCTATTCACCTGTATGCCCAGCAACTGGAATATAGGATATACATCCTCATCTTTCCAAACTTCCTGACAGATACAATACATTGCTTTTCAAAGTGAAAATCAGACAGGAAAACATGAAACTCAGGAGGAGACAGGACACTTGGATGTATTTTGTCTCTTAATGAGTGAAAAAAAATGTACTCTGCAGTAATAATGCTGTTTCAAAACCACATGGGGTGGGAAGATCTTGTGTTCCCTGCTGGCCAAGAAAAGAAACGGTAACCGATACATAGAGAAAGGCAAAGGAAATGTCACTATTGGAGAATAGTGACAGATTCAGATCTTCCTAAGTTTTCCAAACTTATATCCTATCACCACTGAATAAGACACACTACATAAATCTTTGGTAGCAACTTTGCAAAAATGCTTCCTGGATTTCTTGTCAAAAGCCCCTGGTGATGCTCACCCTTACATTTATCTTGGTAGAACTGAAGTAGACATAAATTTAGAATATCTGTATCTGCATTAGTCAACTATTGATATTGGCGGACAGAGCAACAATCGACCATTGATTAAAAATGAGGCTATATTTACCACCGATAATTCCCTTTGAAATAGTGACCCATATTTTTTTCACACCCACATTCTAAACAGTTAGAAAAATGCCTGCTGCGTGGAATTATTTTAAAAGTGGAAACAACATTAAAAATGCATTTTTCAAATATTTTCATGACATTTCACATTTCATGAGGAGGATCAACTAATAAACAACATAACAAATCTGATTGGTCACCTGAAGGTGAGACAGTGAAGAGTATGAAGAGTTTCTGAAAAACAAATCCGTTCCAGTAAAGAAGGCTGCAGTATTGCAGGATAATGCTAGTCTGTTAGTAGTGGAAGCATTTGATAGCAAAAGAAAAATTAGTGCAGATAGTATAAAATCAAAAGATATTACTAAATAACTGAGTTTATTTCGTTTGATGATGAGCCCTTCTCTGTAATAAATTTGATTAATATTTAAGATGCACACAGTTAACATAGTGCTCTAGGATTGTATGCCACAGTGTTGTTTTCTTACCAAAAATACATTCCAAAAGTATTAATTAAATGTATTTGCGTGGAGTCTCCCTTTAAAACTTATTTAAGCAGAACCTTCCAGACAACCAGAATCGGTGTCAGTTTTTGAAATAATTCCCTATCAGTATCGGCCAGAAATTTCCTTTTTAGTGCATCACTACTTGGAGGTTACACCTCAATATGCTGTGGAAAGAAAACCCAAAATTAATTACACTTGGTATTCTGCATTATATGACATACTATGCAAGAGAAAGATAAAGGTCATAACGAGCTAGTGATTTGCTTTACTTTTATTCTTATTATTACTGAAGTATCAAGAAATGTTAATATTCATTTTGCTTAATAGAATGAAGTATATCTATTTCTTTAGTATATAGTTTGCTTCAAAGCATTATACAGGTGAGGGAAGAACAGTGTTAGCATATCTAGAACAGTTTGGGTCAAAAGACCAACAGTGATAAGCTCACTATGCCAACCATAGGATCTGAACCCACAACCTTTCCAACATGGATATAGATTCCTGACCCTTGGAACTACACACCACTTCATATGGCCATATCTATAAACCCACACAACTGTTAAATAATTTAGAGTATCCTTGCACCAAGTGATCTTTATGTGAAAACAAAACCTTATTTGATAATGAAAGTTTGCCAAGAACGATCTTCAGGAAATGTGCTAATTAAAATCTCAGACAAGTCAGCACTGCAGCATACAGCAGGGAATCAGCCCAAACCCCATTGCAACATCGTGTGGTAGTGTGTGAAAGCTGGGACAACTTCTGGCTGGAAGGCTGCTGTTAATAAGCATCTAGCATAAGCTTAGCCAACATGAGGATAAAAAGCAGTAGGAGGAAAGGTAAACATCAACAACACTTCCAGTCAGGTATCCTGGAGGAACAACCTGCTGGCTTAAAAAAAAAACTGAGTGGAAGACCAACTTTAAATTATTGGCTAAATCATTTTTCTTTATGACGCTTAAATAAAGAATAAAGAATTTATGGCTCTTGATGACAGGCTGTGTGTGTGTATATTATTATGACAGGATTATACCATTTGATTTGCTTGCTTATTGTTATGCTGCTTCTACTTCTCCTGGCACTCAACAGTCCATACTTTAGATATATTGATAAAGTACTCAATGCATTCTACTACAAGAAGAATGACCACATCTAAACGAGGACTGAGAATCTTCAACTGAACCACAGTCAGATCCTTATTTTCATTATGAAGAAAGTTTGTGATATGGTGCCATGAAAAGGTCTGTCCTGCAAAGATCTCTGGAAGAATAAGAGGTAACACTTTACCTGATGGAGCATAAATAATATAGTGTTATACTTATGAATTAAACTCAAACTAAATCTTAGTTATATACTCATCTCATGTTAATTCATCATTAAGGAATGTTTTATCTTAAGTAGTTACTATATTTCTTACTATTTCTGCTACTATTATAAACCTACTGAATGAACTATTGAAGGAACAAGCAATGAATAACAACTGAAATACCGATCTCATGTTTGTTCATCATTAATAAATCGTGACCCATCTTTTATCTCAAGTAGCAACTATATTTGCTCATGATTTTTCCAAAATTTGTACTTCAGTAGTAGAGTTAAGTATTTGTTCCCTGTCAAGTAAAGTATTACAGAGTACAATGTAAAATTGCCCCAAATGATTCATAATATCATGTTTACTATGTTCGTATTAGTTACTGTGGCACACATATTTACCAAATGTGTACTGTATGTAATATTTATCATGAACCTCTCCCATGATCTCCAACCACCTGGGCTCTGATATGATCACTGATCATGTGATCCAATCTGTGATTCTTTTTCTTAAAGATTCTGCTTTGGTTCTTTATGTTAAATGAAACATGAACTGTTACACCTCACTTATCACTAGTTCAAGGTAGCTAGTAAATGTAATTTTAACTAAGATGACTGTCAAGCAAGAGAAATGCACTCTATTATTCTATCACCATTAAATGCTTCACTTTCTAGTTATCAACAGTGAAATCAAAAGGGAATTCTCACCTGCTTGAAGGCAGCATTAAGCAGCCCATAACGCGCAGACCTGCGCATGGGTAGGCACAAACTATACACCGCATGCAGGGCTGCAGAGAAGAAGCTGAGCAACCCAAGTTGTTTGCGCATACACAGCCAGCGATCTAGCCAGCCAGGGAACTGCTGGTACTTGGTGCCCCGTCGCAGCTGCTGGACAGAAGCCAGGAGGCCTGGAAGATATACTAAGCCCAGCATCACCAGGGACACTGAAGGAAATGTCTTATTGACAATTTCCACTGGCAGCTTATAGAAGACATTTTGGCCTTTGACGACATAAGGCAACAGAACACTGCGGACAAAGTTGTAAGTATAAAAGAAAGAGAAGAGCCCAATCCAGCAGAGGACCGGGGTACTCCACAAGGGGAAGAGGCGGAGGGGCACATTCTCAATATCCTGGGCGGATGAAAGGCAGCCCATATCCACAGGAATGAAGCCCATCATACGGGCCAGAATCATCACTGTGTTTTTGGCCTCACAACTGTCACTGCAGATCAAGACCTGAACAGAAGGACAGGCTGTAAGTCTTCCATCAGAAAACGAATATGGCAGAGAAAACAACAAGTTCAACACTGAAAAAAGTGATTAGTACTTGCCCAGATATGTTTCTAATACTGATACTTTGCAACTAAGGTTCTGTTTAACATGATACTTAAATCATAGTTTCAAAATTTAATTAAAGGCCTGATCTTCCAGCAGGTTCAGTAGTATTTTATATAACATCCACTATTACCCCAACCTTAGCAGTCCCTATCCTAGACATGATTAACATAATGTAGCAACATTAATTTGTTTATTCCAATTTAGCAATATAAGCTATAATTTGATTTTCATTTTGACTTAAAGGAGTGCATAAGTAGAATGCTCTTACCTGTTTGTTGCCATCATGTGGTCTGTTGAGCAAGGCCCAGGCAGATACTACATTAAAGCCCTTGACCACTGTGCTCTCTGGGAAGACGGTGGCTAACAGCTCCGCATTTGAGGGCCTATCATGGTTCAGCTTCAAACTGTTGCTGACATCTACCAGCACCTTGCCTGCAAGCACCCCTTTCAGGGAGACCAGTGTAGAGTAATGCTCAGGGAACAGGGCTATGAATATAACATGGGCCTGTGCACTTGCCTCCTGGTGAGAGGTAACCTCCACCTCCTCTGGAAAAAGTCCGATGCTCCGCTTGGGATTGCGGCTTCCCACAACCACACGCACACCTGAAGCTACCAACCGCCATGCCAGTGACCGTGAAAAGTCTCCTGTGCCCAGAATACCCACTGTACGGCTGCCCAGATCACAGAGTGGTTGGTTGGGCCCCCTCAAGTCTTCCAGTAGGGGTTTTTTCATCTCCCCTTTTGGCATCCTGATAGAATAAGAAGGGATAAATAACATTACAGAACATAACATCACTGTGCTTTTGATTAGATCCTATTCAGGAATTTTAACTGAGCTCTATAAAACAAACAAAAAATAAATAAATATTATAACATCATACACACAAAAAAACTTTCATACGATGATACTGCTTAAGTTACTTTTAAATATGTAAAGTGACTTATGTAAACAATATTATAGATAACTATCCTGTAGTCAAGAACTATAGCTGTTTTTATTTCACTGTTTTGCTAATGATCTTGTCAAATGAATGCCCTTGAAGAAAATATCAAATACCCAAATGTATTACCTTGGAAGAATTATTTCGTTTTGATTTTTAAAGAAAAAAAAATAAAATAAATAAAAAATAAGGAGAAAACGTCCAATAGCTCAACACTGCTAATTATGCGCAGGGAAGTAAAAACTGAAAACTCGAAGAACATTTAACATGTGCGGCAGGAAGCAGAGAACTGTTTAGGGGAGATAAGCTGCACAGCTAGAACCACCCACTTCCTGTTTAAAGGCTTTCAAAAATAGGTTACATAAAAGTCTTCATTTCAGGAAAGGTCATACAATTGGCATTGTTCATACAACTGGAAGAATGAAATATCTCTAATGTAAATAACAATTGAACTCGAACTGTATATGTTACAACTGTGTGCAGAATTTTTTAATAAGCACATGTATATCTTAATTACGTAAAAACAATACAAAAACCACTCGTAGAAGCATCGAGACGCGGTTATATTTCCGACCAGTTTCGAAACACATTTTTGTGTTACTGTTTTGTCGTATTAATTGATTACGAATTCGTGAAAGCGCATGACTATAAATTCGGACAAACGATATCTAATAGTTTTAAATGGACTTTAATTTTGAAATTACTCCTGGATGGACCGGAAGGTAAACCTTCGACTTGCTGATATCATTATACATTACAGTAACGGGAATAATGAAAGATTCTCCTTACAAAAACAGGCCACAGACGTGTCTTCTGTGCATTACATGCCACAAATGTATCATGCCCTTATTTCTACAGCTTGTATCACTCACGTCCCGAATGGGTTTATCACCAGGCTTGGGGAGTGACTGAATGCATGAGACTAGGTTACGTATTCGCAACACAAATCTGTTTTGTTACAGTTACAAGGAAAAAAATGTAATCATTTTACCGATACATTTTGGGTCAATTGGGGATTATTACGAGAATTACAGTAAACACATGTTAAAACGAAGAACGATTTTCTGCAAGCATAGTACACGTGCATACACTGCGTAGATTTTACCACTTTTTGCATCGTTTCAGATGTGTGTTTGTGTCTGTTTGCACGTGGCATAGTGTTGCAATGTTCACTGTAACAGTTTTAATGGTAGAAAATATACATGTGGTCCTATGATTTCTGTGATCCGGAAATCGAACATAGACATCAAAATGAAATTGACGGCAAGACGCGAAATCTAATGACATGTAACATGTTCTAGTTAAATTAATCAAAGGCCATTCTAAATTATTGTGAATGTCAGTTATCCTATGTGGTTTCATTAAATGATTGATAGGTTTTACAAAACTCCTAATGACAGCAAATTTGCTTCAATTAATACATTGTTTTAGATAAAATAGAAAGGTATGGAGCATAATGGTTAGTGCACAGCAGGGGTGCTGTGCCAACCTAAGATAATCCAATTGATTTCAGGATATTTTAGGACCTCTTTAACTAACTTTCCCTCCTATTAGAATTTGCTCCAGGTGCTTTAGTAGGTTAATTATTTCTGTACCTCATACCCGTGTATCCCTGCTGTTTCACCCCACCTTTATGTTTAGGGTTGGTTTGTGTGAGATGCTCTCTAGTTTCCACACTGAACAGAAAGTTATAATAAGATTTAATTTCCATGTTTAGCAGGAACTGGGTGAAAACAAACACAAAGAAGCTGTTTATGTGAATCTACCCCTGGAAAATCAGTCTGGGGGTTTGTGCCCCAGGGTCAGCTCTTGTCTTGGCTCCCAGATTCCCCCGGTTGATATCTATTATTAGTTTATTTGATATGTTAGAAAAAGGATTTGGACTGCCGTAGTACCCGGAGAAAATTTGTGTGACCATAGGTAGACTGCTCTTAGTAATGCACTTTGTCTTTTCTGAAATACCTACAGTTAATCCACCTGCTACAGCAAAATATATGAGGTTTTTAGAAAAAAAACCCAACTGGCTAGTCATTTTCATGTAAAGATTTTTCTTGTTTGTTTGTTTTGTCTGAAATCTGGCACCAAAATGTACAGCTTTCCTGTTTGCATTGTGAAACATTATCCACAAGCTGTTGTTTTGTCTTCAATGATCACTTTCGATTTTTATTTTTGAAAGGCATACTTTTCTCTCTTGGTATGTTCTGTCAATCTTGGTAACAAGGCACGTAATGTTCCAACTATAAAGTATAAATGAAAAACAAAAGAAGCAGAGTAAAACTGAAGGTCACAGGCTGTCAGCTCCTTCTCATCATTCCGCCTTTGCTGCTCGTAGAAGGTCAAATCCTCCAGGCAAGCAGCTGCACTGGTTCTGCTTCCTCTTTTTTTCTTTCTTCTACTGATGGGCAAACAGAAAAAGGATCTTTGCCTAAGTATGAGATGGATATAAACCTGAAACTTTGTGTGTGTGGGGGGGGGATGAGGATTGGTGCAGGTCACTGAGTACTGCTTTTCGGGGGGGGGGGGTGAGGATTGATGCAGGTCACTGAGTACTGCTTTTCGATCATCAGAAATAGTAACAGAATGAAAGAAAATTGTGTGGTAGTGGTTGCAGCTCAGATGAGTGAATCTGAAGCGTATGTTTTTAAAGCTTGAAAATTACTGTTAAATTACTGTTTTTCTCTAGGTTATTGGTGTAACATTAATTCCACCCCTTTAGACATACTATTTCTGATGAATAGGAAATATGACATTCAGGTTCTAGGCTTTCAAACTTCCATTTATAGTAATATATATAAAATGCCTATATATTTGAATATATATTATTATACCATCTATCCACCTTCCAGTTGCATATCCTGGACAGTGGATAAAATATATAATTTTTTCCCCCTCAAAATTAAATTAATCATTAAATACGTATATATGCCTAGGAACATTGGCATCAGCTGCTGTTGCCAGTTAATGGGAAAAACATGTGCCAAGGGGCAAGTGTTAGAGTGACAACCTTGTCAATATCTTCGATTCATTGAAGTTCATTGTTCTATCCACTGGGCAATTATAATAAAAAAACACTGGGATTGGGGAAAGATAATAAAAACCAATTATTGAGTGTTTTCATTGTATGCTTTCACTTTAATATATTCTGCAGAACTGAACTGTGCATTATGTAAGTACAAACCGGATTCCAAAAAAGTTGGGACACTAAACAAATTGTGAATAAAAATTAATGTGAATGCAATGATGTGGAGATGGCAAATGTCAATATTTTATTCAGAATAGAACATAGATGACAGATCAAAAGTTTAA
>JAODUD010000001.1:32175204-32210840 GCA_026784285.1 Stomatorhinus walkeri | reverse complement strand
ATAATAATAATAATAATAATATTTACATTCACATTATTATTATTATTATTATTATTATTATTAATAATAATAATGATAATAATAATAATAATAATAATAATAATAATAATAATAATAATAATAATAATAATAATTTGCAACATCAGTTCCCAAGTCCAAATCCAAACTAAGAAATGTGGAATATTGGCTACATTAACTTTAATTTCCTTTGTACTTAAATAACTTTTCAAGTTCAGGTTTTGAAAGAAAAGGATTAAGAAAAGCCTACCAACATTTAAAAAACTTGGATAATCCCATTTAACATATTTTCTTTCTGAAACATTTTTATGAAAGGCATTTAGCGGAAAATGTTACTATAGGAAACTGTTAATTTGAATGTTTGGTCAGGGCCTCGACTTTGTAGCCATTTTACATCGGTTATCATATGCAAGGCTCCAGATTACTTCTTTTACAATAATTATCATTCGCGTCTTGCCGATTTTAGAATTTAAAATGTAACCCCATCATGCATTCTTAAAAAAACTGAGTTTGATTTCACAGGTCCGTGCTAGTGCCATTGCCCAGGACGCTGATCAAAACTATGATTACGCTAGTAATAGCGTGGTCCTGCATCTGGACTCTGGGGACGAAATATACATCAAACTGGACGGTGGCAAAGCTCACGGAGGCAACAATAACAAGTACAGCACGTTTTCGGGCTTCATTTTGTATCCTGACTGATGATATCGCTGACATCAGACTGACATCAGACTCTTGCAAGTTAATGTGCTCGTGAACAGAATGATTTACATCTAGGCTATTATCTGTCTACATGATTCTACTTTTTGGGGACAATAACACGACATGCGTTTCTTGTCCGCTGGTACATGCGAAGACACCGTTTTGAAATCAATACGTTTGGTTGTGGTCATTTTTGTTTTGGCATAATGTAGTGTGAAAACGAAAAAGCAATGTATGCAAAATATAGGAACTAATTATACAAATATAAAAACAAGGATATCATTTTTATGTATAACCTCATTGTGTAGTCAATGTGACTGATAAGTCAGGTAGATTGTCTGCGTTGTTACATAATATTGTCCATAAAGTGTTCAAATAAAAGGATTTTGTTGGAGTTTTTAATTTTAATTAATTGGCTTGCCTGTATTAAATCGGTGATTCATTTAAATCTCAACAAATATTTAGTTATACACAAAAATGTAAAGAGAAGAATAGACGTAACATAGATTTATTTATTTGTTATTTTATTACTTTCTTATTTTTCTTAGTATTTTAACTATAATATTTTTTATATTTTATTAAATGTACATTTAACACATTTTCCTCAGGAAAAAATACCATTATTGCCATATTAAGCTGTGTTCTTTTTAAAACTAAGGAATGTATTCAGAGGTAATTAGTCAGTTCTGAATCACAGCAAACTTTATTATGCTTTTTTTAACTGTGACCAAGTAGTAGGCCTATATTTAATAATGTCTTAGTATGACCATACTTCAACTTTCTAAGAAATCTTCCAGTTTTCACCTTGGCAAATGGGAAGTGATGTTTCATTCACCAGGTTACATTTCCGAGGTAGTAATATCAGACAGTTCAGTATGGGTTGCATGCCTCATTGCTACCACATTTCACACAAAATTGTGTTTTTGTCTCATTGGATGTGGTACTGATTACAAAGATTAGGGGTGGTATGTGGTTCAGTGGGTGAGGTCGTGGTGCTTGTGATCATAGGGTTTCTGGTTTGAATAATATCCTCAGCAGAATAGTGACATTTTGTTGGGCCCCTGAGCCACACCTTAACCCTCTGAAATGTTCCCAGGATACTGGATCATTGGCTCACCCTGCACTAGCACCCAAAGCTTCACTCTCAACTGTGTATATATCTGTGCATCTCTTAAAAGCACTAGATGGGATGTGCAAAAAAAGCATTGCAATGTACCTGCAAATGGCAATTAAAGGATAATTTCTGCATGTGGAATTTAGGGCCAGTGACTCTTTCTTGCACAGTTCTGTGAGGGAATTTAGTAAGAGTTATATCTACCTTATAGCACAAAATGTTGGTCTTTTATAGTTCGAGTTGGCTCCCAGTAAATGTGTATCATGTCTGCATTTCTAATTGTGATTTTTCTTTTTTAGGGACAGGATGTCAAAGTTCAGTATATTTTATTCTTTAATGCATTTGATGTTAAATCCGATTTCAATTTTGAAATTTGAAAGTTTGAAAAAAATGACTTGATTTTAGTTGACCGTAAAAGCAATATGCTATGGGCAATTTAATTTAGTACTAGCTACTGTGTTTTGGCCAAGTTTAGCAGTGAATGTATCCATCTATTTGTCACTTCATTTTATTGGTTATATCAAAATTTAACTAGATGTTTGTCTCCTTGATACCAAGTCTGTGGTATCAGCAGTGGAGGAGCCTCACATTCCTGGTCAGTCTCTCCATTCTCCACTTGAGCCAGGAGATCTGGGGGGTTGACATGACATAGTCATTGAGCTTCTCCATGACTACACTGCAGGAACTCTCTGTTGGATCCTCAAATCCAGCCCGTCACACCCTAGCAGAAGTGGCACTGGCAATTGTGACAAGCCACTCTCCTAGGGGGTCTGCAAAGTGTACTGTAGCAGCAGGGGTGGTTCTCACACCCCATGCACACAGGGAAGGGAGCCCTCCCTCTGTGTGGCAGGAGGGTTGGGCTAGGTTATGATTCTTCTAGAATTGAGTAAGGCCAGGGTGACCCAAACCATAAGGATGTGAACATATATTGTTTTTTTCATCCCAGAGCTAGCCAAACAGGCTTTGTGGCCTGAACACACACTGGGGTAGGGGAGAATGGGTTCATCCAACAGAAAGATGTGGTTCTGGGTCTGCCAAGGCTCTTTACTATGGTCATTCTTGGGTCCTTGTCTTGTTGCAACCATTGGTTCTAAGGACACTGTTGCAGGGTTGCTGGCAGTTTGTCTTGTCTTTGGCTTGTCTTTTAGGAACATGGCAATGGCTCAGTCCATTACAAGGGGTTGGTCATCTGCCTGGCATGCAAGCCAGCACTTGGCACATGGGAAGGGACTGCAAGAAGTAGTCCAGGGGCACTGTTTTTGCAACTTGATATATGGTGCTCCATTTGCAGTCATCACTAGGGTCTATCAATGGAACTGGAGTGCTGCAGATATGTGAGAGCGACTCAGCCTTTGAAGGTGTCATAATATTGGGAGGCCAGTAGACAGTATGTGCTTCCCCTGTAAGACAGGGGCCAGGATTCAGTCCTAGACCAGGTGCAAGCCATCATTCCCTCTTGACAGTCCTCTCAACAGCAGAGAGGTACGCTTCAATGCCATCCTCAGCAATGAGCTTAGTAAGAATCAGGTGAATGGTATGCTGGGTCTCTTTGTTTTTCTGTAGCCTAGGGCAGGGATGGTCTCTCAAGGTTGGGGACCAGAATCAAAGCCCACAGCCTTGGAGGTGTGAGACCACAGGGCCACCCATTGAGACGCTGCACCAATACTACTGGCTCTTTTCCACTGCCACCAAGACCTGAGTCATGCCCAAGCTGTACTGCAAAAGAGTGGTTTTCCAATGTAAAGTATGTGAGCTGTACAGTACCTGATGTATAACCGTGATGGCATGGCCATCAGCACCATCTGATTGGTCTAAATGGATGGAGATATCAATGTTCTGCTTGTGGATTATTTGAAAGAAAAAGGGTATATTCTGTAAATTATTCATTATTAGTAGTATTGTATATCTTGATGTATTGATAACTCAGAACATGAAAATTTCCAACTTCCTCCTTAAAAAATACTATAGAACTACAAAATGGAATGGATTCATAATGCAAATTTACAGAAGTGAATGCTATTTCCACTAGTGTTGGATGCTTGCATAACACAGCAATTCTCACAAATGTGCTAGACAAATAGGAAATTAGGATATTATAAATCATGATGCACATCGTGTGAACACTAAACGAGCATCTCTTCGGTTTTCTGTCACTGTCGCTCTCCAAACCCAACAATACCTTTACCGAATACCTTCTGCAGTGGAAAACCAAAGCAAGCTACAACCATGCTGTAACTAGTTTTTCTTCGCGGTACAGCTCAGGCACAGCTTGGTTCCTGAATACCAGTATAAAAGCACAAGTAATAATGATCTTCTCCATACACCCGTTAATGCTATCATACATTTACAATAGCTATTAATAATTAGAGTTTACATTTGTAAATTCTATATCGTAATTTAAAAAGGTAAATGGCATATGGTATGTTAAAATGTTGGCAAACAAATTGTTATTTTAAAGCTTAAAGTGCTTGACTTTACTGATACTTCAAAGAATTGTTTCAATAGTTTTACCATCAAGTTGGCAATATATTTTTTATTGTTATTTTTATTTTCTCTGCCACCTCAGCTGGATGTCCCTCAACCATATTCAGTGCAGATAAACATACTTCTATTGCTTTTGACAAGTGGGGGCACTGGTTATTCAGGTTAAAGCCATGAAAACTGTTATAGTGGTACTGATGCATGTTTCTCCAAAAGCAACTTTTTCTTTCTGAAATGCAAAAGTTTAGTTCATTTACACTTTAACACATTTAACGTCACTATAACAAGCATCCTGAGCATAATGGCAGAAAAAAAATGTCTGTCCCTCTATGAAGGTCCTGAACTGTGTGGTCATTATGTGCAAGCTCTTTATTTCCCGATGGGATGGGTGTCACTTGCCCCTGCCCCAGGCCTCTGGGTGGTGGAACGTGCTCGCTCAGCGGTCACTGACCAGCCCATGTGCTGTCAGCTGCATGACAGGCGCGGGGAGACGGTCAACACCATGGAGACACAACTCAGGAACCCACCATCTGTCCCTCCATTTCAAGAGGACCTCCTTTGACCTGAAGCTGCTGGGCTATACGTCAATTTTCCAACAATTAAAGGCTAGTGCTGCAGCGTTAACATTCAAAAGTCATACTGCACTATAGCAATTTAGCCCCAATGCTCTATGACCATATGAAAACAAGTCTCTAGGATCAGAGATTTTAATGGCACTAAAATATTGTGGAATAATATAAAATGGCGTCAAATATATAAGTATGACAATTAATTAAAGCCTTATTCAGACTTATCAGGGGTCTGATGTCAACACCAATGAACACATTTGTTTGTCCTCTATTTCAAGTCTGTTAATGGCTGAGGTTAGAAGTTCCATCTGTAAGCATATGTGAGACAAAGATATTTTTAAACAGTCAAAAAGAAAAAAAATATCCTCAATCCTAGGACCAAATCTGTTAGATGTATAAATAAATGATAGCTACAAGGACTTATGCATTTTTGAAACAGTTTTTCTGCTATAATGTTTGAATGAACATGAAAATTTCCAACTTCCTACTTAAAAAGTACTATAGAACTGCAGAATGGAATGGATTCATAATGCAAATTTACGCAAGTGAATGCTATTTCCACTAGTGTTGGATGCTTGCATAACACAGCAATTCTCACAAATGTGCTAGACAAATAGGAAATTAGGATATTATAAATTATGATGCACTCCAAACCCAACAATACCTTTACCGAATCCCTTATGCAGTGGAAAATCAAAGCAAGCTACAACCATGCTGTAACTAGTTTCTCTTTGCGGTACAGCTCAGGTACAGCTTGGTTCCTGAATGACAGTGGAAAAGCAGCAAAAGTAATAACGATCTTCCCCATACAGAACAATATATGTTATGTTTCATATTGCTTGTTTCTCTCACTGTGGCATGGTAAGCCCCTGGTTAGCATTGTGACCAGACATATCAGAAACTGTATATTCATCCCACCCTTTCTGTGTGTGGAGATTCAGTGTTTGTGTGTGTGTGTGAGCAGGGGGATAATCCTCAATCCAAAGAGATGCTGCTCAGATAAACTGGTGTCTCTTAATTGTCTGTGTGGGATGGGGTCTGTCCACTGTGACCCAACTTTTCTTTGGGGACAGACAGCTTCTGAATGACATCGTCAGGAATGGTGGCCTTACATTTTGGGTGTGGGGGTTGCATCAAGGGTATTTGTTTGGTTTTTACATTCAACACTGAACCCCTGCCCCTTAAACACATGGTACTCCCAGAATATTGGCAGGGAATATTTCCATACGATCTATACTCAAACATATGCCCTTGGTTTGCATGTTCTCCTTCCATATTCACAAATAATCAAGTATACAGATAATTAAGTATGTTTCCTATTATTATATGGAAGCAATAGTTTCATATAATAAATTGCAACAAGATGGAATTATCCTTGACTATGAAACACATCATGGAACATGGCAAATTTATTTTAACCTTTTAATTTATTATAATATTCTACAAAGCCCTTCTTTCATAGGTGTTTGACATTTTAATTTTGAAGGCACGTGTCATTTTGGTGGCATATTTTTATTTACAAAATGAATCAAAACCTGGGGCTCGTTTTTATGAGTTCCATTTCTTGCCTTTGAGACAGCGACTATCTCAGTTCTTTCCCTAGCTGCCATTCTAAAAATGGGCAAATAGGCTGTTGTTTACAACAGCCTTCTCAGAGCAGTCAAAATGTCCTGTCCATCCACTAAATTAGATGCAGCAGCTTTTACTGTGATGAGAGAAAAGCACAATAAATGTACAAACTCATTTGTTGTCCCTCACTCCATTTGTTTGCCAAGCCTTCAGCAGAAATGGAGTCAGGTGTGTTTTATACCACTCTTTGACAATTCTGTGATGACTTGACAGGCACTGGTGTCCCATGTAGGCCTGACTAATAAAACAATAAGATGTCTGTCACCAGAGATGTCCTCTCTCTCCGCTCTCTCACCCTTGGAAGTCTGATTAGAGGGTGTTGCTGTGGGACTGCTGATGGATAGATGGTAAGACCAGTATTTTTTTTTACACCCATAGACACACACACACAAACACACACACACACACACACAGTAATGTAATCATATGTTTTTGGGGATCACTCATTCAAACACACACACACGCACACGCACACACACAGGTTTGTAATTATATCTTTGTGGGGACTCTCCATTCATTTTCAATGGGAAAACTCGAATCCCAACATGACGACCATAACCTCTACCCAGCCCTTATCTTAATCATAAGTGACCACACTAAATACAAGACTTTCGTCATTTTTCGTTTTACATTTGGTCCCCACAATGTAATATAAACATAATATATACACACACAAGTTGGTGTGCCTATCTAATTGGGGACCATCCATTTCTTTTCTATGGGAAAAACACTACTCCCAATCACGACACCCTTAACCCCTACCCATCCCTAACCTTAACTCTAAGTAACAAACCCAAATACGAGACTTTTTTTCCCAATATTTACCTTTTTGATTGCATTCACAGATGTTTATAAAACTGAGGTTATCGAAATAGGGACCTCAAAAGATGTCCCCAAAAGTAGGGAAATTTCAGGTTTTACTACACTTTGAGGAGAATTTGGTCCTCAAATGTGATCTATGCAAACCCACACACACACACACAAAATGTAATTGTATTATTGTATGATGACATTGAATGATATATATATATATATATATATATATAGCACATATATGAAGTATGTGTGTGTGTTTGTATATATATATATATAGTTACAGCATAGAAAGTACAATATGCATAGACAAGAACAGTAAATATAGAACACACGGATATACATAGAAATACACAATGTACAAAGTAATGTGAGACCAGTAATACACACACTGTAGTTGTCTTTTATAATAATCTAAATAATTTGAAAGTTATCCAGCGTGCCAATTGATGTGTGTGTCAGTGTCTGTCTATATATATATATAATGTGGACATTTTATTTTTCCATCTATGTCTTCTCTGATATAAGGAAACATATTTATTCCTGTTGTACACTAAAGAGGTCATGCTGTGAGATTAAAAAAAAATTGTAGGATGTCTTATTTGCTCCAAAGATAAATAACCTAAAATTGAAGGACACTTTTTTCCTTGGATCTCAGGGGGATATTACAGCTGAACATTCCTGTTATTGTCTGTTTTCAGAAACATATTTTGCGTTTGCCAGATTTCAAGATAGATTAGCAGGAACATGTGTCCTTGGGTGTGGACATTGGTTCAAGCTGTGACCATGGAGCAGTGATGATGATTATTACACAGTGGCACAGTGACAGCTGTACCATTTCCTAATGAGATTGGGGAGCTCCACTGCAATGGCAAGAGCTTCTGTTGCATTGATCTGGCAGTGTTGGAAAAAGCAGAGCTGTGAAATTATCACTGACTACTGACACACACAGTAGCTCACCGCTAGTAACAACCCTCTTTTCTCTCTATGCATGCAATGATATTAACACCGCTGTCTATTTTCCTATATAGTAACTTTATTGAATTATATAGATAAATCATTTGTTCATTTTGACTTTCTCAATTTGCCAGCTATACTATTCAAATAAACTAAAAAAAAACTGTTTAGCTACATATACTTAAGTACAATGCCCTACTATTCAGGTAGTTTAATACTTGGTATATTCACTTTAAGAGTCCATGTGTTGTGTGGATTTTCATTTTTTAAGCTACACAAATGGACTAATAATAATGAAAAAACCAGTGGTACATTATATTTACAAAGTAGGCCAAGATGAGTGTATCTATTTCTGTTGTAGAGGGTAGCAGAGACTTAGACTGGTTAAATAACCAAAGGGTTTGTTTAAATATAGTGACTGAGACATGTAAAGCATGCAATTACTACATATTATATATAAATCTGTATAAGAAACAAGAATAGAGTACAATGATAAATGAATGAGAAAAAAATATGCTAAAAGATAAAGTAAAAGGTTAAAGTAAAGGATTTATAAATTTTTATAACATAAAGGCAGTGGGTTGAAATATAAAGGCTGGCTATAGAGCAAGCTTTGTTTTTTAATAAGAAAAACACAACCCAAATTATAAAATAACTCATGATGTTCTCATGGATTCTTAAGTTTTGTAGGGTTGCAACATCAGTTATAAATGTCTTGACCGTCCAATGATATGGTGCATTAGGAAATTCTGTGGTTTAATAAATAGATCGCATGAAGCCTGCAGTACTGTTCCGTACACAGGTTTCTCAGTTATAGCTAGAGGTCAGTTTCAGTGAGAAGTGTCAGTGAGTGAAAGAGTGGGCAACTGTGCTCTGATGTGATGTTTTCTGATACCTATCAGGGTTATTACAGCACACGCCCACCAGCCATTCCCTGATACTGGCTTTAGCCAAACACAGAAACACTGCTGTTACCATTTTTATTCAACATGTTTTATTCAACTTGCAGTACTGTGGACAAAGTATTTTGCTTATTTCCTAAATTTTCTGTATTTCATGAATTACTTTCCAAATGGGACAGAGTGGTGGCTCTGAGGCTAGGGATCTGTGCCGGCAACTGGAAGGTTGTTGGTTCAATCCCCTGAATGCCCATAGAGATTCTGCTCCATTGGGTCCTTGAGCAAGGCCCATAACCTGCAATTGCTTCATCCTGGGTATAACATTAATCTACATCCAGCCCTATAAGGAGGTCCTTCAACTTAGAGGGAATAACTTGGGGGTTGATTGCAGGATTGGCACTGCAGCCACTGGAAAAAAACTCACACTGGACCTTTTGGACTAGTGTGGTGCTGAGGTATCACCTGCCACATGGCTGCACTCAGGTTCTCATCCCTGAGGTGGTTTGTTGTGTGGTGGGTATAGCAACGCACTGTATCAGTGCATGGCTCCTTACCTCTTGGTGAACATAATACATAGTTCATATTGTGTATCAGGTAACTTACATAACTTTTACCCTTTTCCCACATACCCAAGTCGGTATATACTTGGGTTAAGTGAAAGAAACAACACAATATAATTCATTTCAACCTACCAGCTAGAATGGTTTGGGGTTTGAATCTTACCCCTGACTCTAATGTGTGCATTTTTCTCCAGCTACTCTAGTTTCTTCCAGCAGTCCAGTGACACACAGTTAGGTAGCTGCTGTTGAGTGTGTGCCCTAAAATAGGCTGGCATCTCCTGTCTTATGCCTAAGACCTTATGCCTTTTGCCTACCCCTGTGCTAACTACGGGATGATGGATCTCCTTTGGACATTGTGAAACTGCAAATCAAACCTGGACAATCCAGAAAGAAATTAAGCTTTATGTTCTAGTAGCACAGGTGCAGGTACATTGGAAGGCTTTTTTGTGCATCCCATCTTGCTCTCCTCTGGGACAGACACACAAATACAGCCACAGAAAAAAAATAAGAGACCAAAGCACACAATCAACCATTTATCTGGTGCCCCTGGAGCATTATAGGGGGTTTGGGAGCCCTTCCCTACAGACACATAACTATTCTGCTGATGACAAGATTTGAACCTGCAACCTTCCGATCACAGGCACAGAGGCCTGAGGATGTACAAAGTGGAAAACTGCAGCACATAAAAACGTAGGAATTTAAGATATTAAATACATTCATTTTGGGAAACATTTTAATGGGCTACCACATTTATAATAATAATAATAATAATAATCAATCCTTTATTTATCCCCGTGGGGAAATTCCTTTTTATGCCTCCCTCAACTTGTTCTTTGTAGCATTATTTGATTAATGTTCCCTGTTTTGGAGTTAACAGATTCTCCAGCAAGTCAGAAGTTTTTTTACTGTCAGGATTACCTGCAGATGGCGCTGGAGGTGATGGAGGGTTTCACTGTTTCATCTAATACAATATGAAAAGCCATACATCATGCAAATTATTGCAATGTCCTAATCAATTAAAATCTTTGTTAGCTGATATAAGATATAAAGAGTTTTTCGCCTGAAGCAATATTTTCTGCTAACTGGATAATTGTTTTTGCTGTACAAAATGCCAATATCAGTAATATGTACCTGAACATTTATATAATCGATTTACAAGCAGTGCTTGAATAATTTATCATGGTCATTTTGTTAATAAGTGCAATAAAGGCAAAAAAGCATTACTTTCAACAATTTTCCAACACAGGTTTCAGTCACAGACAATGAACATCTTTAATGAAATTATGCTCAGTTTATTGACCTAGTACAACCAAACAGACCTATGAGATGGGCTTTGGGAGAGCCAATGTGAAGTTTTTTATTCCAGCCATTGCCCTCCCCCCATTTAAAATAAAAGCTTTATGCTGCATCACAAGCCCAACTTTGGCCTTTTCCTTCGCCTCCCATTTACCTTTCACTGATGAAACTCTCCCTTGCATTCATGCAATACATTTTAATAAGGGTTGAAACCTTGTTAGGTGCACAGTGACAGATTTTAGAGGCTCACTGGCATGCATATTAAATGAAGATATCCCAGTAAGTTACAATTAATAAGCCAATGAATACAATTTTTCATGCTTTAAATCTTAGTGACACACATTCAAGTTTATACATGTATACAGACACACACATGCAGACAAAATCATTTTATCATACAGATCATTTTTTTATAATGCAGTTTCAGGGCCACTATTAAAAAAAAATAAAAATATAAAACCTCGAGAATAAAGTTGGAACTTTCAAGACTAAAGTTGTACTTTGCCAGAATAAAGTTATAATAATTTGAGAATAAAGTGAAAACAAGGTCAAAGTTATGAGGAAAAAAGTCATACCTTTCGAGAATAAAGTTGTAATTTGCTAAAATAAAGTCATAATAATTCGAGAATAAAGTCATAAAGTTACGAGAAAAAAACCTGCAATGTTTCAAGAATTAAGTCATTCAAAACTATGCGAGGGGATCTTAAACTGCTGTTAAGTTAGCCTCATATTCGATATTCAGTTTTCTGGCTTTAATAAGTTTTAACAGAAGTAAGGTGGGTGATTTTAATGACAGAATTGTGATGTCCAGTCCAGAAACAATGATGCACACTGATTCTTTTTGTGCTTCAAACCATTTAGTAATTTGTGCAAAATTGTGTTGGCATGGATACAGCTTTTCTTTAGTTAAGTTATGTCTTGTTGTGAAACTGCACTCTGAACCATGTTTGTCGTATCTTTAATGGTGAAATCTTTATTATTACTTTAAAAACGCATCACATCCTTTCACAATGTGACTATTACCTGTGTGCCCATCGCAATGTCAGAAAATACAGCACCCACCCCCCACACTATCGCTGGGGCAAATTCAGCACCCACCTTCTCTCTAAACAGAAGTGTATTTTTGTGTTATATTTATAGAGCAGTAACACTTATGTACCTGTACAGATGTTTTGTGTGGAAATTCTTACATTTAAAGTGATGTTTAGGGAAACGGAAGATACTAAAAATTCACGAATGGTTCACGCCCCACGATAAATGCTGAATTTGCATTAGTCTGCACTTTCAATTTTATGCATGATGTTGTAAACAAATTAAGTATTTAATCTTACAGTTCTTGAGGATAATTTGTTCATTTAGAAAACTAAAGTGTTTTAGAAGGCAATTGTTGCAAATTATGTTTAAATGTTTTTGGAGTTTCTATGGAATGATGAGCTTGATTAGTTTTTCAGGAAGAAGATTTACATCTTGATGTGAATCTTAAATTTACATCATGCCAATGAACTCATTTCTATGGGAAATTTCTAACTTGTGACATTATAGTGAAATGCTGACAATGTTCAATGGATTTAGGAAGACAATACCACATAAGAGGAAAGAGCTCAGCTAAATCAACACTTTTCAACAGAATAGCTAGTTTCTGCTTTTGGTAATATTATGTTATTTCACAGGAAATTGCACTAATTTGTAACACATGACTAAAATTCCTTACATTTATTTCACCATCTAGGCATCTGTGGACATCTGTGAATGTGTAAATAATAGTATAATTCTCAAAATGTCTAATTTTTTCATTTCTCTCACAGTCCCTGTTCATCCACTCTGAAATGAAAATCCATTGTTTGTGACGTTATGCCTTGTCACACACTGAACACGACTTACAAAGGTATTTTTTTTATTGACATGTTTTATCAAACACTGTTTATACATTACAGGCATTCTTCAAGTTTCAGAGTAGAATGCGCTTCATTTCTTGGCAAACAATTTCTGTACTTATTGACCCAACTTTTAGGTGTGCAACAGTATACCGTGATACAAAGAAAAAAAAACTGAAATAGTTATATCATTACTGTTGTTCTGACTTGTGGTTTAAATGATGGTGTCATATGCAGGACATACACTATTACTGCACTAATAATGTAAATGTATTATTATTACTCAGGGATCACCAACCTTACATTAGATCTTTGTGGCATGTGAGCATTTTGATTGAAGGAAAAAAAAAACTACGTAGGCTACATTAATAGTCTGTGATAAAAACTGCATTGTGACCAAATGCTCCACATCCTTTGGTTAACTGACTAGCTAACTAAACAGTCTAAAGATATCAATGTGTTCTGAGGAAATGGAGGGTACAAGAGTAAATTAATAGAGCAGTAACAATTGCCTGTGGTTGACACAACCACATCACTGTTGAACTGATTTACATACACACATTTTTGTATAAGAACAAGTTTAAGATATGAGAATGGGTCAACAATAAGGTAGACTTTACAGGAAAAAATATTATTTTCCCCAAGTTCTGAGAAAATAAGATATCGTTTGCTAAAATATTCTTCACACTTTGATATTTTAGCAGATATGTCAGGAAGCACAATGAGGAAGAATAGGGCAATGCATATGAGGATTTGCCAACAATTCTGTCTCTTTGTTGAAGGACATTCAAATATTCCACCACAGCACAGCAAACAGGACACCTTAAATGTAATTTTAGTGAAAGCAAAGGCCTAATATTGTCTCTGACATTTTCTGCCCTTCAAAGTCAGCTCTTGTAAGTTTTACGATCTATTGTGAATGTGGTCACCAGAGTATTTGGTATCTCACGTTCTCTATGGTATTTCTAATGGTGCTTTAATATGTGGATAGCCATTGCTTTAGATATCACTGGGGACTCTTCTGAATTCATTATCCTGCACCGATTTCAGGATCATAGCATCTTTGTGAGAATTTAAATGCAGATTACTGTTGCACTCTGGATGTCCACCTTGTCCATTTTCTATTTGAAGGGCTTCAAATAATGTGACACTGAAGACTGTAATACAATCGAATTGAAATAAATACAGAGATTTTCAAAAAATGAGTAGTTTAATTCTTTAGCATTCGCTAACTGACTGAATGTAAAGACTGAATGCATTTGTGTCAAACTAATCTATTATGTACTGTCAGTGGCAAAGATTTTAGTACGTCATTATGAATGATAGCATTTTCTGTTGTGTCAGGAGTAGAATACTTTCAGATACTTTTCAGAAACAATAGTGAATATAGGAATTAAGGAATATAACTTGCCTCTAAAGGAATTCTACCACAATTAATATTCCTGGGTCATCCTATGCAGTGATCTAAAGTGAACTGAATAGGTCAAACATGACTTAATTTGAGGGTAACTGAAACAAAAATAGGAAACAAGTAGCTCCCCCTTGCAATTTTGACAGAGCAAAAAGAACTTTTTTCCCACGATTTGCTTACAATGCAATACATAGACAGCCAGAAATTATTAATGTTATATTTTGCTTGACCCTTCACTAAATCACTCATATAGCATGACCTTGACAATGACAGGGCTTTGTTGATTTTATGTAATCTCAAGCAAATATTTTATACAAAAAATGCTCACATTTGCATAAAAACATACTTTGTCCTTTTTGTGTGACCGCAAATAAATGTTTTTTGTCTAAAGGCATTGACTTCTAGGATTATTCATATATGCGGAAAGAACACACTGTAACCTCTGTGCTAAATTTGGTAATATTGTTGTCTAGTTAAACACAATCAAGAAAAATGACTTCCCAGCAGAAGATTCTGTTAGAGTAAAAAATTCTTTTGCATATAATTTAATACATTTATATGTCATACCCTGCTCGTCCGATCCTCCTGTGTGCCACGCCCCCATGTTAACCTCCGCGTCAGAGTATGTTTCCATAGGTCTGTCATTGAAGTCTGATTGTGAAGTCTGGTGAAGTATTGCGTGTTCTCGGCTCGTTCCATATCCCTGCTCCAATTCCCCATTAAATCCAGTGTTCCCCAATCCTACGTGTTCCTCTCCTGCTTCCCCGGTCCATGCTCACCACTGTGTCATGAAAATATACACACACACACATTAATTAAAATTAAAAAATTGGAACATTACATTGATATAAGTATTCAGACAATTTAGCGGAGGTCCATCCCATTTCTGTTGATCATCTTTAAGATGTTTCCGATTTTTTAGAGCTCACGTATGGTTAAATCAATTGATTGGACATGTTCTGAAAAGACATGCAATATTTTGTATATGTTAATTGTCACCTGAGAACTGCAAAGCAGGCGATAAAACTTCTAAACCGCTTACTTTGAATATTTAACTAAATTTGGGGACATTAAAAAAAAAGGCTAACTGAAGTTGAAGGAACACTGGCAAGGTTTGCCATAAGGAGATGGGCTCTGTCTATGTTTGTTTGTGTGTGTGGATTATGTTCATGTCATGTTGTGGGGATCAAATGGTCCTCACAATGTGAAAAAAACCTGTTATTTTTATGTTGTGGGGACCATTTGTCATGTAACCACAAAGATCTGTTAATGCAATCAAAACAGAAAAAAAGTCAAAAGTCTCATATTTTGTTTGGTTACTTATGGTTAAGGATGCTTATACATATATCAATCCAATCCACCACCTCACATTTTTATTTAAATTTCATATGCAAAGCACTGCCATGTGCCATAGACCTTTGTCTGGGACTAGTGGCTCTTTTCAGTCAAGCTCATTAAATTATGCCTTTCTTATGGTGGGATCAGCATTAAAATTCTGGTACGCATTAGCATTTTGGCCTACAGTGAGAGCATACATCAATGCACATAAGCCCACTCTGGCCATCTTAGGATATAATGTCCCCACTGTGTCTGGCCCTGTACTGCTCATCTTCTGGTTGACTTATGTTTCTATTTCTCCATATTTAAATTTGATTTAAAATGATGATCTTAAAATTCATAGGCCTGAAGGGAACTGCATTACATACTCAAATGTCAGAAGTATATTATTTGTCTCTTTGTGGAACATGTATTGAAATTAGCCTATTCAGAAAGCACTAATACTCAATTTTAATATTTTTTAGATAGAGAAGACCTTAGTTTCTTCCTGTAGTCTTCCAAAGAGACCTCAATAGATAGTTGACATGAGTGTTTATTTGATTAAACAATTTAAATGAGTATGTGAACAGTGATTTGGCAAAGCCCGTCTCTTGGTCGTCGGTTCCATCGACTCTGAAGCTGACAGATCTGACTGGGCGACCAGGCAGGAGGCGAAGGAGCCAACCCAGGATGAGGATGGGGAGCTGAAGGTGGTGGAGGAGAGGAGGCAGGTGAACCGAATAGCTGTAACAGTAAAGAAGTGCGTTAGACTTACTCTTTATATAAAACTTGGACCACTGTGATTGGACACGCTGGCATTCATTAGGTCTCCTTGTTTGAACTTTCGTATTCACTTTCATTTTCACATCCTCCTTTACTATTTTTCACAAACTGAGACAGTGAAATTTTATGCTCATTCTACAATATCAATCAGTATACATAAGCATTGATAGTTTAATGCTGTGGCACTGACCCTTGAGCTTTCATTTTTGTAGCTATCCATATTCCATGTTCATGTATCTCATAGTTTCTGAATTTAAGAAACTAAACAGACAAAAAATGGAACAACTGGAACAAGAAAAAACTACCGACCGTACCAAACTACTGACCACTGAGAAAAACATTCTAGGTAATGAAGAACCAGGACTAGAAAAGCATACTGTTTATCCACATGCTTGCTGCATCCCTAACTATACTCTATACTTTGTATTCTCAGTATTATAGAACCTTTCAAATAATGGTTTATTAGTCTGGACTCCTTTACCCTTGCATGCTAATTGAAGAGAGCGTAAGCAATGGAAGGCTAACTTTAGTGGTATGAGAATGAAACTAGAAACTGTAAATTGGATGGAGTTAAATAATAAAATTGTTGAAGAGGCAAGGGAATTTCTTAAAAGCACATCATTGCAAGTGCAAGAGGACTTCAAACCTGCTTCCAGCAAAACTATATCTAGGACACTGCAACCAAGGTGGTTTACTACTGAAATTAAGGATAAAGTTACAAGGAATAGGGTTCTGTTCCACAAATATAACTAATGATGTCATAATAAAGCAAGGGTACCTAAGTCTTTGGGTTGAGTTAAAAATAACATTAGACTTGCTAACAGGAATGATGAAAGGAAGATGGCATTCGATGCTAACGATACCATTAAAAGTTTCTTCCAATATTTTAACTCCAAAAGAGCTTTAAAGCTGAAATCACTAATCTGCAGAATACTGTAGTAAGGGTCTTAAAACTGAATATGAAATAGTTCAAATAGTGTGATATATAGTTAGTAATAGTGATACAGTTATATGATATAGTTAAGGAGTGATATAGTTAATGAGTTGTTTTGCATGGCTATTCACTGTAAAGGACACAAGTAACATATCGACTTTTATTCCTAATCTAGCTTTGTCTTTGACCAATATATGTATAACTAAAGCTGATGTGCTACAAAGCCTAGCTAAGCTCAAAATACATAAACCACACAATGTCTCAGTGGGCCCACATTCATAGTGGGGTACCCCAGGGTTCAGTTTTAGGACCACTGTTTTTCTAATTTTACATTTATGAAATGGACACCAATATATACTGTAAATTGGGTACATTTATATATGACCCCAAGGTGGCTTGTGTAGTATACACTGTATTAGCAGTGCAGAATCTTTATTTAATTATTGACTGGGCTGATACTAGTCAGATGAAATTTAATGTAGAGAAATGTACAGTAATCCATGCAGGGAGCAGAAATATAATACTTTAGATATTTCATGGGTTCCACTGAAATAAATGAAGCTCATTATAATGACTTTGGTGTGCATGTTGATGCTTCCATAACCCATTCTCGCCAGTTTGGGGAAGCAATAAAAAAGGCCAGTAGGATCTTTTGTTATGTCCAGTGTGCAAAATACGTGGGGCACGATTAACCCATGAGACCCCCTGAAAGCCTCAAAAGCAAAATTTTAAGGGGGTCTCAAGATTGGTATTGTGCAACAATAGGGAGATGGGGACCCCCCCCCCCCAAATATTGATGGGTATTTTGCACACTGGTTATATCTCTAAGTGTGTGGAGTTTAAGTCAAGGGAGGTGATGCTACAATTATATAATTCCTTGGTAAGATGATATTGTGTGAATTAGTCACCTTACCTTAAGAAGAACATTGCTGCCTTAGAAAGGGTTCAACGTAGGGCTACAAGAATGGTTCCTGGTCTTCGAAGAGTGTCTTATGATGAGAGGTTAGCTGAGCTGAATCTCTTCAGGTTCAAGCAAAGGAGATTAAGGGGGTACATGTTCTAGGTAAAAAAAAGCTTCTAACAGGTCTGGATACTGTTTAACCAAATATTGACATCATTATTTGTTCAAATGTAAGAACTCATGGCCATAGGTGGAAATTAGTAGGACAACATTTTAAACTGAATTTGAGAAAGCACTTCTTTCTCAAGAAGTGTGTAGTTGGAGTATGGAATAGTCTTCCTGTTAGTGTAGTGCAAGCTAAAACCCTGGGTTCCTTTAAATCAGAGCTAGAAAAGATTTTAACGACTTTAAGCTACTAGTTAAATTTTCCCCAAGCAAGCTTGATGGGTCGAATGGCCTCCTCCCATTTGTTTCCTATGTTCTTATATTTCTAACCATTGACCTGTTTCAGGTGTCAGATCAATAACAATTGCTTATTGTAATCATGTGTGTAAAGCAGAAAGACCTGTGTAATCTACATTGACTAAAAAAGTAAATGCCTGAGTAATCTCTTTTCATCTCTTTAGTTAGCTCAAAAAATGTTGAAGTTTCAAGTTGAATTGTATATAAATGAGTAATAATCCCACAGGACTGTACTCAAAGGTTAGTGGCACCATTGTGTCTGCAGGCTTAAATCTTTAGTGTACTAATGAGTTGAAGCTAAAGGGTAAATCAATTGAAAAGCAATTTAGATCATGGTGCAGCTCCATAATTGTGGATGCTACAGTATCTTGGTGTGACTTAAGAGTTGGTTTAAATAGCAAATTCAGAGGCATAAACACAGAAGTTTATCCCCACTACAGCCTCACACTGCTACATTGGGTGACCGGGTATGATTCCCTATAGTAGAGAAACAGTCTTGCCCCCTTTTTTTAAAAAGAGACAACCCTGTTTACATATCTAGTCGAGTTTATCCTACCTTTTCTGCAAGATTTAAATGATACGTCAACCACATCACCCAAACAACATCCTGTGACTTCAACATTTCTGAATGGATTTAATATATTTGGTGCAACCTTTCCACCAAAGAAGCATTTCAGCAACCAGAAGTACTCTGAATGGTTTGCCAAATTGTGTTTTGGCCCACCCAATGGGTTACTTCAATTATTTATTTAAACATGAGCCATAAGGAAACTAAAATAATTCCAATGAGACCAAACTGCGTAAACCTGAAAATACAACTTTCACAAAAAAAAGCAAAATTTTTTAACATATGAAGGGGAACAGTCTCAAAAGAGCATTAATCAAACACAAACAAATTGCAATAGTGAAGAAGAGTAGTTACAAGTCAAAGATCACTGACAGGAATAGAAAAGTTGCTACACTACACTACAACAGTACAGCTTCTGTATCATTGAACTGAGTCAGCCCCTCTATATGATCCTGTCTCAACTAAAAGTTTATGAAATTCAGAAAGCTGGAGCTGCTGTTTAGAAAGTGATTGTATCCATGGCCAGTGCATAAAGATCAGTATAGGAGGCACAAAGCACAAACCCTTGGATATGTTTATGTTCGAAGGACATCAAAGAATGCCTTCAACCGACACTGTTTGTGGGGATGGGTAGACATTTTGTCGGCGTCTGTAAGTATGCATTCATCTCTCCAGTTATCTTTTAACTGCTTATTATGATCAGAGTCATGAGAAAGCCTGTAGTCTGTATGTGTGTGTGTATATAATGAAGCACTTTTTGTCTGTAAATGAGTTGGCCTGTTACATGTGGGCTAAGTTCTGCTATTCAACTTACCTGCTGCCAGTTGTCCCGCGTGATCACATCCATCTCTAAATGGTTTCACTTAAGATTCATTTTTACCTGCAGTTTGGGCTCATGGAGTTCAAATCTGAGCAGGGTCACATGGTGCTCTGCATACGTTTTTAAATAAAATATATTTGCATTTTAAAGCCCGTGATGAACTGGCACCCCATCCACAGTACACCCCAGACCTATCCCATATTAGGATTAAATATCAGTAATTGAAAACATTTTATCAAACGTTTACCTATGCTGTATACACAAGGTTCCAGGGAAACTTTAATCATACTGGATGTTGTTAATTCAGAAAGCAAAATAAAGAAATGTTCACCTTAGCGAAATAAATTATACCACATTTGTAGACAGTAGAAGTGAGAGATTTAAAAAATGGACTATAAAGAAACATGAAATAAAACTGGCTGAGATTTCAGTATAACAAAATATTCCTAATTCACAGTTTTTTCACATCATCCTCAACTACATAATTTATTTACCTTTCTTTTCAATTATACATGGTGTGCCAAGGTCAAGGATCATTCAGGGATCACCCCAAGTTTAGGTTGTTAATAAATGCTGAAGAAAGACCTTCATGTTTTATTTCCAGGCTGTGCTAAGAACCATGGCTCTGGAGGGAAGGAGCAGACTGTGGAATTATAATTGTCATTTTGTATTTAAATATCTCTGTGACTCCTTCAGCATAGTGATGTCTGCCCTTGCATTTGATGAATACAACTTCAAGTAAGGTAAAGGATGGCAGAAAGAGCAATTCAGACATTCAGCAGTGAGAAATTGGTGATGAATCAGATCTTGCATGTATCTATAAATTCACATAATACCTAGATTAGAGTATCATTACATAAAACATATTAAGACATATTAAAGTTGCTTAGCTTCACACTGCCTGTTTTCTCTGGGTTTGTGAGGGTTTCCTGCATTTCCAGGTGGTCCTGAAATCCAAAATAAACTTTTTAAAAGTGGTTTTCCATTTTTTATTCCACTTAAGGGGAAAATGATTTGGGCCAGATTTCCTTTGATTTTGAAAACTTTTAGCACTCTCACCTTATGACGCCTTATATATTATCAAAATCACTTAAAAGAACTCATTTCCTATCCTGATTCAGACATTGCTGAAGCCATCAGCAAAATGTTTGCCAGTCTTGTGTTACCTCAGTGAAGAGCTGGCTGGACTTGTTTACTTTCATGCAAGTGCTGAACTTGACATCAAGCTTATGATAGTAGCTGCAGATCATTGAACGAGACCCTTAACCTTCTTGGATATTGCTATTAAGTACTGACAAAGGGCGAACAGCAATGGCAGTACCTGCTGCAAATTGTTGAGTGGCATCACCATCAGTTCCCTGACACAAAAAAAAAGAAGTCAAGGACTACGTATGACTCACCATAGAACTGATTAACTACTGGACTGGATGACAGTGAATGACATGCCAGTTTATGCTGATTGATGTGCACTACAGTCTTACTGATAAAGGATAGATTATAGTTGTTTGTGTTTTAGTGGTAAGCAGTTGCACTGCTGCATTAATACCATTTTGTGAGCATCAAGACTTCAAAATTGTAATTTTCAATCCAAGTGTGGCAGTGGTTAATAAAGTCACATAGAAACAATATTTTACATCAATCATATTCGTACAATAATGAAGTATTTTAGCAACAAGCATCTCAAGAAAGTCTTCTTTTTGGTTTATGTGCACTTCTGAAGACCACCCTACTGTACGCATATTTTGTCAGTCAAATTGAATTATGCTGTTCAATACCAGTGCCAGTACTAGAACAAACAACGGATGGGCCCAAGATTTTCGTGGGGGGGGGCAAGTGGAATGGTGACGCATGTAGGGCTGGGCAGTATTGATCAAAAACCGTACCTCAGTATTTTTATGCAGAATAGCAGTACACAACAGTACACAACATATGTTACACACACACACACATACACACATATATATGTGTCACACCCCGCTCATCCGATCCTCCTGTGTGCCATGCCCCCCTCGTTAACCTCTTGTAGAATCCCCGTGTCATCAACTGTTTTGAGTTGATTCATTAGTTTTGTATATTAAACTCCACGTCAGAGTATGTTTCCCTATGTGACAGTTCATACTGGGTTTTTCTTTTCATATGCAGGGGCCTACCTAATTCCTATAATTAGGGGTTATTGGTCGGATGAGTTTTAGATTGGGACGGGGGCGGAGCTAGGTGATGCCACATAGGAGTGTGGGAGACTTAGTTTAAGTGATATGTTTTGCTGATGTGTACGTGGTACTGGGAAGTTCAGTTGCCATACTGGTGGCGTGATCATGCAGCTGCTTAAGGTAGCATGGGCAAAGGTAACTTGTGTCCGTCATTTAGCATATCCAGCTTGTGCCACATTTGGAGTATATCAGTCGCTGTGTGCCTCCGTCTTACGGTTACGGTGTTTGCCGAGGTAGGTCGCTTACTGTATCTCGCAGGCTCTGGCTGGGTTGCAGTCCTATTTTAATCCTGGTCTCTTGCCTGCTGTTTTCCTCCTAGTGAGCAAACCTGTGAAGCTTGCAGTGTCCCCTTCCCTCGGCTTTTAGGACAGTGCTTTCAGCGTATTGGTGGGTATGTGTGAGCATATACTGACGTTTATTGCATACTCTGGTGTGCAATGTTGTTCTCTCATTTTGTTATGTTTCGCAGGTTCGGCTGCATGTGGCAGCAGGAGTGATTGTCGCTCTTGGTTTCCATCTTGCAATCCCTGGCGATTCTGCTGCTTTGTCTACATTGAAGTTTCGTTTCTTCTCGTGGCAGCTCTTGAAGGTGTAACTGGGAGGACCGCGATCACATTTTAATTGCCCCTTCCGTCGTGTGTCGGCGGGGGGCAGTTTCCTTTGTGTTTTTGTTTATTGTTTTTGTTTTATTATACTGGAGCAGTGAGGCTGAAGTGGGCAGTAGGCTGAGTTGTAGGAGGTGGAGGGTTTGCTTGTTGTTGCACTGGTTTCCACTAGAGGTGTGCTCACCTGTGGCGTATTGTCAGGATTGCGCTGCTGGTCTGGACAACAGGAAGCAGGCTGGAGGCAGCGTATTCGAAAGCAGGCTTTATTCTCCGTGAAAACGGAGCACGGGATTCAGGACAAACAAAACGGAACTAAACAGAGCAAGATGAGGCAGGCAAAGCGAGGAAGCAACGCGACGAACGAAGCAAACAAAATGACCGATCTGACTGGGGTTGACTGAGACACAAATTAAAAGCACAAGACAATCAGATACGAAATAGACAACAGCTGGTTTCCATTGGGAAGACACATGAGGTAAAGAGGGGGCGTGGCACACAGGAGGCTCTGACGGGCGGATCATGACACGTATAGTGTGTGGAAGATGCCTTCTGTCCAGCCAGCCGCAGTGAAGCCCAGTGCTGCTCCTTGGTGTTTTTGTCTATTTTAATGGACTAATTAGCTTTTATTGTATTGTATTTTTCATGTGTGCATGTGGGAGGAATTTATGTGGGCTTTGCTGATCAGTGTGGTCATGTAACTGTTTTTACCTGTCCTTCTATATTGCTTAATGAACTTCTGCATTTTTATGTTGGGAAATCACGTCTCTGGTGTAACGAATTTGTGTGGTCTTCCTAGATTGCCTTTATGAAAGGTATTCCATCTGGTTGTGCGGTCACACCTAGTTCCGTCATTATATTGTAACGATCTTCCCCCATGTGCCTATTATAACCCTTAAGTTAGTGCTTGGGTCTTTGTCTCAGCAACCAGCCTCACTCATGTGTTCCATGGTAACAAAGACATGTAATCTCACGTTTCATAAAGTAAATTTTTAACTTAATTTTAAACTTATCAGTGTTATTAATTTTGCATTGTTCTGGTAGTGTAATGTTACGACCAAAGCTCTGGTGTTTACAACCAGGAAGGAATGGTATTGGTTTCTATTACATGACAATTTGTTGTCAGGAAACGTGATTGCTGGTCATAGCCCACTGGTCATTTGGGAAGTTGGACGGATCCCTGTTGAGTTCAATTGCCTTTAGTTTGAACAAATAATCATTTGTCTTGTAGTTTCCCTGACTAAAATCAGCTATGTTGCAGTAGGTTTTGCCACTCAGTCCATCTGAGGAGCATGTTCTGCTTGGAAGGCCTACCCACTAGACCCAAACAGAAAAATCTTTCTTCCATCAGTCCACAAAATGTTGCAACATTTCTCTTTAGGCCAGTCATTGTGTTCTTTGGCAGATTATAACCTCTTCAGCACGTGTCTTTTTTTCAACAATGGGATTTTGCAAGGGCTTCTTGCAGATAGCTTGGCTTCACATAGGCGTCATCTGATTATAACAGTACTCAGAGGTAACTTTAGTCCTTCTTTGATCTTCCTGGAGATGATCATTGGCTGAGTCTTTGCCATTTTGGCTATTCTTCTATCCATTCAAATGGTAGTTTTTTTTTATTTTTTCCCACGTCTTTTAGGTTTTGGTTGCCATTTTGAAACATTCGAAATCATTTTAGCTGAGCAGCCTATAATTTTCTGTACTTCTTTATAGGTTTTCCTCTCTCCAATCAAATTTTTAATCAAGGTACGCTGTTCAATGTCTGGAATGATCCATTTTACTCAGAATTTCAGAGAGAAATGCACTACAACCAACATGTACAACATTTGCTGCCTTCCTTACTTGAATAAGGTCCATAATTGGCACCTACTTTTTCACAGAACAAATGGCCTCACTAATTGAACTGCACACTGCTATTATTTTTGAACACACCCCTTTCAAGTAATGATTCTGTTACACATAATCAGCAGCATGCATGACATGACTGTTGGGTGTGTTGGTTTTCCATTACTCTACTACACCTACTAGTAAATAATTTTCCATGTAGAAATATAATTTCTACCAAAAATGGTGATTGATCAGGTTAGTGATGTTGGACTTCTATTATTTTGAACAGAACTGTATGTTATTCTTGATGTACGCTAAGACCAGCCACTCAAAGCACTTCATAACAACGGGGGTCAGGGACACTGGATGGTAGTCATTCAGGGTCCTGACTGCTACCTGTTTAGGGACAAGGATGATGGTGGCAGACTTGAGGCAGGTGGCCCTGTTATTATATTTTACTGCATACTTTACTGTAAGGCAATTTGCACCAAACACCAAATCAGCTTCCTTCTTTGTATTACTGGAAAAGAAAGTTCACAACAAGCAAGTTGGGCCAACAGGAGCTTGTCACGTGATTGACTTGCATCTAGCCAAATATGGTGATATGACGGCTATAAGTGGCAGAAATTAATTTTCTCCGTGGGGTGTCTGGGCTTAGCCTTAGAGATAGGTTGAGGATTTCGGACATTAGGGAGGGGCTCAAAGTAGAGCCTCTGCTCCTCTGGATTGAATGAAACCAGATGAGGTTGTTCAGATATCTAAGTGGGATGTCTCTTGAATGCCTATCTGGGGAGGTGTTGCAGGCATGTCCAACCGGGAGGAGGCCCCAGGGCAGACACAGGACACGCTGGAGAGATTTTACCCGGCCTGGGAACACCCTGGTATTCCCTGGTGGAGCTGGAGTAGGTGGCTGATGAGAGGGAAGTCTAGGCATCCCTATTTGACTACCGCCCCTGTGATATAACCCTAGATCAGAGATAGAAAATGAATTGTTGGATGGATGGAAGTTTTAATACTAGGTGCGATGAATTGTAATTAATTACATACAACTGTGCTATTAGTTGAATTTTTTAAAGAGCAATATGCATGTGTAGTAATAATAACCATCATCATCCATAATCACTTATCTTGTACAAGATCATGGTGAACCCAAAGCATAATTCTGTTAGGAAAAAGGCCATAAACATGCTCACACACTTTGTAGATTTTTGTGGAACCATTTATTAAACAGAAATGAGAGCTCAGAAGTGAACTCAAATTGTTTAGCTCAGTAAGCAGGCTTGCAGCAGAACAGCTGTGATGGTGATTCTATATGAGGCAGGAGGGTAATTTCATTGATATAAAATTATATGGGTTTTTAAAGGGCAATTCACCTGATTAAATGTATATTATTAAAATTATCAAAGAATATGAATCTTACCTTTATTGGTATTGAACAATAAACAGGGTTATTGAAAGTGTATTTTACTTGTTTTTCCTGACCTACTGTAAGGCTGCTGGACTCCTTTGGTCCTGCACTATGTTTCACCTCAGGGAGAGCTGTCAAGTCAGCTCCCACAATGCTGAGCTCACATACACCCTGGCATACCAGTTGCACCCATCGTAACCCCTAGTGAGCAGGAAATATTGCTAAATTTAGTGCATTTTTCAGCAGTGGTGCATTTTTTGCAATTCCTACATTGCTAAATACCAGAAAGTTAGTCGTAAGAGGATTCTAGTGACGCTATGTGTTTGGTTAATCACTTGAATAGTCTAAACTGAAGGTGAGTAACATTATTTCAGATACTGATGAACTGCCATAAGGCATTGAGTCTAAGGCAAGGCAAGTTCACTTACTGTATATAACACAATTATGAAGCAAGGCAATTCAATGTGCTTTTCAAAGGCACAGGGGTGTATTAAAATATATCTATCAGTTCAGTCTATTAGACAAATTGCAATTAAATCCCTGAAAAAAATATTTTGTCTATTTTCTTTCAAACTCTGTTTAAATGAGAGGTATTGAGATCCTATCAATCGCTGACCTGAATTGATCAAACATGCTGAGTAACCATGTAGACTTGACTTGACTCAATTAGATATACTGAATTTAGGCAGTCCCTGAGCTAGACTGAATAAACAGGCTGTTATTGTGCTAATTTGTAGCTTCTCTTTAGTCCCTGAACTGAGACCAAAACTGAGTTGTTCTGTGGATATCAATGAATCAGCAAAACCAAATCCTGTGCAACATTACAATCCAGAATGAAAGATCTTAGAAGTAGGCGAAATCAAAATGATCCTAGATTAACTCAATACTGAATCAAGGTGGAGATTTAATTCAGTATAAGTAACATTTTCAGAAATGCAGGAAAAAATCTACTCACAATCTATGTCTTTGACTGTCCATTTTAGATTCTGTTTTTGGATCAGTGGGTGGTTCCTTACTATGTAATGCAGTAGATTAGTTGTCATAGCTACAATAAAAAGTCATATTGTCTCTTTATACCAATATACTGTAGGTGAATCTTTTTCAGTTTATCTGCAGTAATAACTGTGTGATGTTTACAGATGTGATTGTAGGTTTCCTAAAATCATGGATGTAATGTGCTTAATTCTTAGTCAGATTATGGTTACATAGTTTGCTAGATCATTCGGTTTGTGTTGTCCATTATGCAGGTTTGTATCACTAATTTTCTCTCAGAGAAATGTACATAGGGCTCCTAGCCTAAAACATAGTTTTATTGTGGAAATTTTTCTTTTATTTGGCTGTCACCATTGAAGACTTTGGGGAAAGGAAAGCCATATAATAATATAATGTGAACTCTGACTTTATTATTTTTTAGAATTTTTTTAGGATCACTTTACGAATACTATCGCCAAACAGATCAAGGTGCATTCACTTTCAATATTACAGTTATTTCTTTAAATAATTCCTCACAATGGAAATATATCATATATGATTAACCTTTTAAGCATTACAAAAAATATAGCTGGGCCAAAAAAAAAAACATGTAAAAAGCATATCACTGGTTAAATGAGCTTACACAGGGCATTAAAACTGGCTTTGTAAACAATAGAGCAATTTACTAAAGTAAAGACCTGACAAAAAACAGTATAGAAAGCCTAACAAAAAATAATGGTAGAATAAAATGCAATGAAGAAGCAATTTAAAATATGATGTATATGTATATGTATGTATAAATGCACATACATGCATGCATACATACACATACATATATAATACACATTTATATATTAGACGCATGACACAGCAGCATCTTCATTATGGGAGCAGTTATGAGTTCCAATTGCTGTGGCCCTGCAGTCAAAGATTGAGGATTCTGTACCAGTGCAATTCAAATCATCCAGCCAGATTTTTCCAGACCCTGAAATTGCAATGGAACGTTACATGTGATGGTAGGAAAGCTATGACCTGAAATAAACCTCAGGCAAAGTAGAACTATCAAAATTCAGACACTTAAGAGTAGTTTTGCCTAAACAAGTTCTGAATGTTTCTTAATATATCCTAAATGAATGTTTAAGCATTTAAAAGTATATTTTGAGAACATAGCTCAAACAATAGTGTCCCCGTTAGAAAAAGTACCATAAAGTGGATTAAATCTAATGTAATATTCAATCAAATGTTACAGGCAGTTCCCAGGTTAAAGACAAGTTCTGTTCCCTAAGTCTATTTTTAAGTCGAATTTGTAGGTAAGTGGAACCGGTTCATGTGGTTCTTATTTAGCACCAAATAGTCAGATGGTTGTCTTAGTATATAGAGTATATTCTCGAGCTGATGCAATGCTTTCATGAACGTTACAAAGCAGTGCTTCTGTTATTCAAATTTTTAATATTAGGCTTCACGGCAGTCTATTCTTAAGTACGAGTTGTCCGTAAATCAAGACGTTCTTAACCTGGGACCTGCCTGTAGTAGGCCATATTTTTTCAACCCAGCCACAACTAATTGCAATTTAACAGTGTTTAAAACCTTGCCTCACTGTTGACTATTGAAAACAACAAATCTGATTTACTTAATATGACAATATAAAGCAAGTATAAAGCATAGCAGAAAGGTAAAATAGTAAGTATGACAATTCTCTTCTGATAATAGTTTTTTTATTACAAAAAAGACATGGAACCAATTGATCATTATTGTAAGTGATAATCTTCTTGACCTACCTGCTGGCCCAGTGGACACAGAGACGGCACTTTGGTAGCCTAACATTCGACAGATTACTCCTCCATCTGTGACGTCGAAGTTATCATCACAAATAGTACCCCACTGGCCTTGGTAAAGCACCTCCACGCGTCCTTGGGAGCCACCTCCAGCAATTCTTACATTTGTTGCTCGTACTGATACAGAAAATTCAGACTATTTGACTGTTGTCATACATATACACATAGCTGCTGCTTTGTCAGGTACAGCTGCTTGTCTGCTTGATCATGCAAATCAATCAATCATGTGGCAGCAGCGCAATGTGTAAAATCATGCAGATATAGTAAAGGTAAAAAAAAGGTACAAATTGCTATAAGTCTACTTATCTATCAAACTCAATAACATGGTTCAGACCTACCCAAAACACTAATTTGCCCAGCATCTGATTTATTTATTTATATTCACAGGTTCTGTATGACCAGGTCATTATATATTTTATTCTCTAACATCTTGTTTTTTTTTTTGCACAGCTTCAACCTCTTTCCTTATTATCAAATTTTCTGGATGATACTATTATCTATTTACTAGTATGCTTGTTCTTGTGACTGTACTGATACACTATGTAAAATTCCTTGTACTGTATGCACATATGTAGCTATGCTACATCTGATTATCATTCTGATACTTCTTTGAAGCCAAAATGGTATATTACTGTACTTCTTGTGCTATACTTCTTTTCAATATAACCATATAGCTGTATCCTGAAATTACTAAATGCAGCTATATTTTATCTTGTTTCTCTTCAACACAGACAACATCTGTTCTTATTTGTGACTGAGCCTAGAATTGAGGAGTAAATTTCCAAAACTCACTCAGTCCACTTTCTGTTTTTGACAAGAGATGTTAACAGTCGACATTATTTAAAAATCTTCTCAAAGTTGGTAGAGAATGTTCTTACTATAATGTTAATGAAATGTTATTTCCACATTTATATTTTAACAAAGGTTCTATCAATGTTAGCACATGCAGGGAATGACCTAAAGTCAGGCTTCCTCACCATATGTCACAGTATTTGGAACCAAAACACGCTTAATCCACATTTATTGTAGTGAAGAAGTTTCATTAAATTTCTTTGAAAACTAATTCTGTGGACTGTGTCATTTTGGAAATTTTCCACATTATACCTCTTGGCTAGTATGAAAAAAATCCTGCCTCTGAAATAGCTTCATCCTTTCATTGTGAGCTTAGGCTTACCAGACTGTCCAGTCTGTCCTTTGTCTCCTTTTATTCCTTTCTCTCCTTGCAAACCTCGGGGGCCACTGGTGCCACTAATTCCCTTCTCTCCTTTGGCCCCTGGAGAAAAATAGAAGCACTACATTGAACCAAACCTATTGGTGGGGTTATGTTATACCCTCTGTGTGTCCCTTTGGAAAGTATTGGTTTGTCCAAATCGTTGCGTACGATTTTGTAATAATTCACATTTTTCCCATCAAGTTTTGTTTGATAAATATGGGATTTTAAGTAAAAATTTCTGACACACATTTCAGACATTTTTATGTGCGTTTGCAACTTCAGTATTTTACTCTATTTCCCCTTATACTCTTGCAGACTCACTAGCAAGACAATAACTACACTGCGTTAAAAGAGAAAAAATTCTAAAATAATTTTCTGTGGTTATCTCAGTGTTTGTTAAATATCCTTTCTAGATAAAATGTTCTCACCTGGTTCTCCACGTAACCCTTGTAGACCTTGCTCCCCTTTTATGCCTAGAACAACAACAGTAAACATTAAACCATCAAAGAACCAACCCACATAGAAATATACTGTAAGTCCTTACAGTATTAATGGCAATAATTAATGTAAAAAATTAATGGCAATGTTTTATATGTGGACATTAGCACATTAATAAACATTATCTATTTTACACATATACATAACGTTGATGGAGAATTTATAATATTTCAAGTGGCTGGCTGTCACGTTCTGCGGGTGCAGCGTGCCTGGATGCAGGTAGCGTGGAGCGAAACAAGGCGATGACAGGCAGGAATATCCAAAATAACCGGGTTTATTAACAGGACTCACGGGGTAAACGCTACAAAACATCACAATGACAGATCTGGGGATACGGACTCAGACACGGACTAAATACAGAAGACTGACAGGAAACTAACTGGACACAGTGGACTACAATCAAACGGAAGTACAACAGGTGGTTTCAATCAGGTTTGCACATAGGGAGCAAGGGGGGCGTGGCATACACGAGGCTCGAACGGACGGGGCGTGACACTGGCAGGATTCTGCAAAGAATTAACGTTACAAGATTAATGTTCCCAGGGTTGCCAATATTCACAGTGTGACATTCATGCTTTCAGATTCTCATGCTCGGGCAAGAAATCTTATGGAAAATCTATATTATTCCATTATAAACCTAAAATTAGCTACATCAAAAGCGCAAACCTTGCAGGCTGTTTACAAGGTAATAAAACTGTTACATACATGTAAATATGTGTGTATGTGTGTGCAGACTTGGCAATTCCAAGATGTAGCAGATATCTAATTTCTTTCCAAGTGAGCCTTTTTCATTCCCTTTCAATTCAATTCAACTTTTATTTTTAATAGTGCATTTTTACAACATAAAAATCTAAAAACACTTTACCTTATCCCTACCCAATGCCCCCGAAGAGTAAGCTAGAGGTGAAAGTAGCAAGGAAACACTCCCCAATAGCAAGAAACCATGGGAGGAACCAAACTCAAAGGCGGAGCATCCTCCTTAGGCCAGCAAAGGAAGTCAAACAAAGTCCTCATTTATATTTGTGAAATTTTCAAAGATTATTTGTCATGTGATTTTATTATAAAAACACAATAGAAATGCCAGAGGTCTGATTACGTTTCTCTTCCTTTGCTCATTCTGCACAGGGCAAACTCAACCACACAATTAAAATCTACTTCAAAAGCATCCATCCATCCAACTGTTATCCAGTGCAGAATCACCGGGGACCTGGAGTCTATTCCAAGCAGTAAAGCATCCTGGAGTTCATTACATGCTCGCACCATGTGCAATTTAAATATACCAGTTCACCTAGCTGTATGTCTTTGGGTTGCAGCAACAAACCCACAAAACTTCACATACAAGTATGGAAAGGATTTCAGCCCATAGCCCTGGAAGGTAGGAGGCAACAATACTAACCATTGAGACACTGCATCACCCAAATTCATCATATTTTTTCAGATTAACAGTCTAACAGTCTAATCTTTTATGAAAATGATTAAGCATTGAAGGTCATCATCAGGTATGTAACTCTTAGCTCACCTTGGTTCCCCAGTTGTCCCTTCTCCCCTTTGATTCCTGGAATCCCCCGACTTCCATCAGAACCTTTGACACCTTGATCCCCCTTTGGACCACGGATACCTAAAGCATGAGGACAATTTCAAAACAAAGGATCATATACAGGTTGTATTAAATCTTGTGTTGGTGATTCATTACTAATCTGCAATTCACAAGGCAATTAACTTAAATTAACATAATATCTCAGCAACAGTACCTGTTCTATGGATTAAAACTTGTTAAACAGTAATATTAGATTAAGATTTGATGCATACAGTAGCAAGAACATAGTACTCAGACAGATATAGAGCCATCCCACCCCTCCCCGAAGTTCTGGGAGTCTTCTGCAAATTGACAGTAGCTCCTCGACACCTGCAAATGATGCACGATGTCTCGGAAATCTGTTGTTCTGCTATTCAGCGGTGGTTAAATGAGCTGGCAAGAAGTTTTACCACTGCAACCTCACCCCAAATTGCCACTACTCTCTAGCCCTGGTCAGTAGTTTTTTCCCCACCCTCTCCCACCCCAGTTGGCAATATAGACGTGGTATGACCGTAACACCAGCCAAGAACTGGCCAGCACCCCACCATCCCGGATACCCCTCACTTGTCTCCCTGAAATCAATATTCCAATGGTGGCATGTCTGCATACTTATATTAGCAAACAGACAAGATACACAGACAATACACAGAGTGCAATTCAAGTAAACATAGTGCAAGCTGATTTTAAAACACAAAATAAAGAAATGAAATATTTTTAAAACAATTTCTTGGTTTCAACATTTGATATGTTATCTTTGTTATTTTCATTTAAATATGGGTTTATATGATTTGTAAATCATTTCATTCTGATTATATTTACATTTTACACAGCGTCCCAACTTTTGTAGAAATGGGGTTGTAAAAAGAAATATTTAAAGAATAGTGATTATATGCAGTTAGGACATAGATGCATCCATTTTCTATAACTGCTTGTTTTGTTTGGGCTTAGGGGGGATTCGGGACCTATGGGCACAAGGCAGGGAACAACCCAGGATGGCACACCGACCCATTGCAAGGCACACTCACATACCATTCACTCATACATGCACATCTATTGGCAATTTCGTAACTACAATTATCCTCAGCATGTGTTTGGACCATGGGGGGAAACTGGAACACCCAGAATAAACCCCATGATAACACAGTACATGCAAACTCCATACACAGAACCCTTGCAGAGAATTAAACCCAGTTCCCAGAGGCGTGAGGCAACAGCATTAACCACAGCACCACTGTGTCACTCCCAGTGAACAATAAAAAAATAGTAAATATTCACCTGTAACTCCAGGATCTCCTTTGGGTCCCATGGGTCCAGGTGGGCCTACAGTGTCACACATGGCTATTAATGAGATCACAACTTTATAATTATGTGCTTTTTAAAATCTCCTTAAAAGCAAATTTCACCGCATACAGAATAATGTGTAGTTTTAGGAAAATGATGAACAAACATTAAGTAAAGCAAGCTATGAGGCAGCATATTCCACTATGATTACAAGGTAGACCGAAAGGTAACACACTGAATTACCAGGAACTACTAATCTTAATACCTGTAAACAAAATCTTGCGTAAATGGAGATCTTGGCTAGCGTTTATACCAAATATACTAGTTATGCATATCTCACCTGATTTGAGGCTCAAATTGTCAAGTCGGTTCTTCAGGGTTTGGGTGCTTATGTTCACATTACCTAACTCAAATTTTA
This sequence comes from Stomatorhinus walkeri, assembly GCA_026784285.1. Classification (NCBI taxonomy): domain Eukaryota; kingdom Metazoa; phylum Chordata; class Actinopteri; order Osteoglossiformes; family Mormyridae; genus Stomatorhinus; species Stomatorhinus walkeri. Next base: position 32,176,895 of record JAODUD010000001.1, on the reverse strand, counting down.
GCCAGTTAATCCCTCCTGATCCTTCACATAGGTCAGTGAAGCGAACCTGCAGCTCCTGTATGTCTCCACGCAGAGAAGATCCCTCTAGTCTGCTATTATTCAGTAGTGTCAAGAGTTGCTTATCTAAGAAAAATACAATGGCAAAAACATGGAGCTTATTTTGGTACTTTTTTTTAATTTGACAAAGTTCTTCAAAGTGTCGATAAGTGTCAGAGGATCTGTAAAAGTGACACCTTGTCTGTTAGTCATTTAACCTTATTCTTTTAATTTTACTTTCATATCAATAATAACTGTACTTCATATGAAAATCAATGGGCAAGTTATTGAAATATAATATACACTGCTCAAAAAAATTAAAGGAACACTTTGAAAACACATCAGATTTCAATGGCAAAACAAACATGCTGGATTTCTATACTGATATGGACAGAGTAATATATTAAGAACGACAGTATGCCAGATCATTTGATGGAAATGAAAATTATCAACCTACAGAAGGCTGAATTCAAAGACACTGTCACGCCCGGCTCGTACGATCCTCCTGTGTGCCACGCCCCCCTCGTTAACCTCACGTGAAATCCTGATGTTATCAGCTGTTTATTGTTGTCATGCCATGGGTCCACAAGGTCCTTAAAGGTACAGCGCCGGCTACCAGGATGCAAAACCCAGCTCCGCCACCCTTGGTTTCTGCGCCGCCGTCCGAGGTCGCTTTGTTGCCCCCAGCTGTTCCTATGCCGGCGGTCACTGCGCCACCCTCTGCTGTTCCTGTGCCAGCGGATCGTGATCCATTCTCCGATATGATTCATGATCCTGTGGACGAGGACATCTACTCTGGGGAAGTGTCCCACCCGCCCTGCCCTTTGGCTCGCCCTCGGTCCCTGTGGCTGGGGCTCAGCAGTCACCTGCAGGTCCTCCAGCTCCGGCCTTGAGGTCGCCTGCTGCCCCTACAGCTGCCACCTCTTACCCGCTGGGGTTCCCTTGGGCTCACCGTTTCCCCCCCATCCTCTGTCTTCCACCCTCCTGGAGTTGTGTCCCCTGTGTCTGCTCCTCATCCTTCAGTTTCACCGTCATTCACTCCTGACCCTTTCATTCCTCCTGTTGGTGTTCCCCCGGTGTCTCCATTTTTGGTGCCCCTGTACCTGTTTGCTTTCCCTGTCATTTGTCAGTTGTTGTCTTGGTTACTGCCCTTGTGTACATTCTGCGTATCTGTCCTGTTCCCAGTGCCCTGTTGATGTTTTGCTTTTGTTTTCAAGGTCCCGTGTCCCCGGTCTCATCTTTTTGCTCCCCTCTTCACACCTGGTGTGTGTGTCTTTTGGGGGGGTTTCTGTCATGCCTAGCTCGTACGATTCTCCTGTGTGCCACGGCCCACTCGTTAAACTCACATGAATTCCTGATGTTATCAGCTGTTTCTTGTTGTTTCATTAAATCCTATGTATTTATGTCCACATCAGAGTATGTATCCCCAGTTCCGTTATTGACGTAGTTTGCCGTGTTTTGCCTTGCCTGCTCATTTAACCTAATAAACCCCATGTTATTCATTGCCTTATTGCCTGCTCACCCAACACAGTATGACAGACTGCCTGAAAATCAAAGTGAAAAGATGATCTAGTAGGCTAGTCTATTTTGATGAAATTTCATTGGAGCACCTCAAAATTTAGTAGTTTGTAGGGGGGGGGGGGGGGGGGGGGGGG
>JAODUD010000001.1:32113087-32137368 GCA_026784285.1 Stomatorhinus walkeri | reverse complement strand
TATATATGGAGAAAAGATATGGTGCTATAAACTGTATAAATCAAGACCATATATATACACAAGACCACCCACACACACACATATTCACACCGCACACGCATACATATATATGAAAGAAAAGACGTTGTATATATTTAATTTCAGGTAAGGGGTGTCTGGATGAATGCCTCCTTGCAAAGGTTTTTTCTTTAAATCATGGTTTGATTTACGATATTGTTGGTTATTGTTTCCGTAAGTGTCTGACCAATACGATTTTTGTGATTTCTGTCTCTTCGACATTCATTTAAATTCAGAATTCTACAACATGCGTCTTTGAACCGTCGCTTCAAGCCAAAGATTTTAATATGTTTAGAAACGATGTAGTCTGAAATAAAAGTGTTGAATGGGCTTTCTATTAATCTGTTGCCTTTGGTTGTAATGCCATTTTTACATTCATTATTCATTACTTATAATGAAAAAATTACCTGATATTTAATATCTACTCACGTATATCATAATTTGAGAAAGTAAGACTTAATTGTTTTTCGATATAGAAGTTCAATATATAACTCTTAATATTTTAATGTGAAACACTCCACGAAACAGTATTGACCTCTCAGATAGGCCTACCAATCTTCCACACTGGTTTTGAATATGTTTACTATTATCTGTAATGAATGTAGGATAAAATATGCCTACATAAAATGTAACGTTTTGTTTTTTACGGAGAAGGTTGGTTATTGAGAAATCCAGATACGGAGTCCATTCAACGCGTTATAGGAACCATGAACGTTTTCTACACTCTATAGGTTTCTAGATATTTATTTTAGCTACATTTTGTCCCGCACGGTTGATTTCTATCAAATGATCGTCGCGTGTGAATAGAGTAAATGCAATGCAATTTTCAACAAATGTCACTCTAGATCTCTGAGATATTAATAGTCTTTTGATGGCTAATTCTATAACAGTTTTGAAAATGCTATATATGTAAAGTGACGTTTACAAACTTTTAAATACAACGTTTTATTGTGATACTTGAAATGCTAAATGAAAACTATACTAATAATGTTTTATAATTTTTATGTTTAGTATAAAAAACGATACGATTAAGCAAAGTAATTAATGACCATATACCACATACTGGTTTATAGTCTAATTAATGTCTATCCACCATATCAGTTTATTCCCTCAATTAACGATACTTTTCATCGTGTTTTTTGTTCTCCTGCCTCAAAAGAAAATTAATTTTCTTATTCCTTCTTCAGTCTAACCGTTTAACAAATAGCTTACCGTTGATGTCTACGAAATCACCACATGCTTGTGGTGGTTTAAGCGATGTACATAATGTTTATTATTTATTGTATGAGAGTAGAAAATTATTTTATAATTGTTAATTTATTTCATAAAATAAGGTATAGTTTTACATTTTTTGGATGGCATGACAACTGGTAGCTGTTATTATTACTAATAGCGCCGTATTTTTCCATAGTGGGTAGCAACAACAATTATTTATTTAATAAATAAGATGCTGAATAGCTTGTAAAAGTTACCAAAATATTTTCTTCTAAATGAAGAAAAACGATTTCTACAGTATTATCACAGTAACTGTATCAACACTTGCTTACAATATATTATATATAAAATTATTGTATCATTCGGCTAATGCCAAGACGAACAGATACCATTGCCTTTATTGGCTTGTTGAATCCTTATATTGATATACAGTTGTGACGTATCGTGGTTAGCCCGTGAGGTAACCTTTATTATAATAATTACACTAATGACCTCTGGTCTGGTAGGACCTTGTTGTGTGCCACTTTTCCGTTAAACAGGTTTAAACGGGTAAAAACTCGATGTTAAAGGGCAGGTCGAACAATCAAAGAAATTACGTTGTTCTCTATATTGGCTTGTATGTCTAAAGTTTATTCATTAACGCTTATACCAAGCAAACAAATGTATTACACAAAAGTTATTTTCCAGTTTATATATACGTCTCTTGACCTTAACAATCACGTTCACCAATTTAACCACTGTGCCTGGTGGAGAATTGCCTTGAAAGCATAGAAGAATATAGATATATTGTTTTCGTAACAACTTTGATTTTAGGAAAACAAAAATATTTCATTATAGTGTCGGCCATATTTCAACTATGTTATGTTTCTTCGAAGAAACATTGTACAGTTTGAAAATGTGTACATTTAACTAATTTATCTAGAGGTTTTATACAAAGCGACTTAAAATATTCAGAAGGATCACAATTACGTGCGTTTCCTGGGATTTGAACCCACGCTCTTTGCATTGTTAGCGTAATAATCTACTTGTTGAACTAAAGAAGCAGCAAAACGTAAAATTTGGAAGTGGACAGCTGTTTATTCATTTCTTATCATCGACTGACAAAACACGGTCATATGAATACTTCTGAACAAGTTTATACAAAGTATTTTCAAAATATGCTTCAAAATTTTATATTGTAAAATGTTTCTAAGAGAAATTTAACTTTCACTTTAAAAGTTATTCAAAGAAGATTGCAGCATAATTAAGGAAATAATAGGCCTACACAAATTACGATATTTACGAGACCCAAAAGTTCCGGATACAAATAATTTTAATATTAACTGAAATTATTAATTGCGTGTATTATTTTGTTGTTTATTGAAATTATTAATTGAAAATGTTGAGTTGTAGGTTATATTATTTAAATTATGTAATTTAATTTTTTAAATTGTTCTCTGTACTGTAAATGTGTTTAAATGGTATCTTTGAGGTATAGTCAGTGCACAAACAAAATTATTCTACTTTTTTGTAAGCAGTGTATCATATAATTATGCATTATATGTTTGTGCTTTTGCAATTACATAGTTACATGTAACGAATGTTAGCAGAGATTTGCGTGCGTATTGCTAAATTGAGCAACGTGTTGTAATAATCTGTAGGCCTATAATCTCCAGAAGTAGCTGTCGTTTCAAATAGTGTTGATACAGGTGTCCCACAAAACAATTAGTATTCATACATTGTAAATTAATAAGTGTAACCTTTTTTGTAATAAAAAATCAAGTATACCCAGACAGAATATGATATAGATTTGACTTGCAGAAGGTCTGTGTCCTGCTTTGTCTGATATTGTACTTGATAAGCAGTATTTATTTTAACTGTAGTAATGTCATTCTGTATTAATATCCAAATTAGTGTAGGAACTATACAATAACAAAAATAATGAAAAACTCCAGTTTGTCAGTCAGTTCACTGTAGTTTTCCTTGAAAATGTTTCTGTGGGACAATAAGAAAATTCAACAAATTCTATCTGTCTGCAAGTGGATATTGATAATGGATTTGTAAAAAAACGCAGACATTTAACTGTGCATTCCAAGGTAACATTTTTTTTAAAATTTATATTATTTAATATTTATGCCATCTTATTTGTACTTTGGTGTCATGTCATACAAAATTGTTTAGTTTTTTTTTCTTTTCTTTAATCAATATCTGTTTCAATCTGCCATGGCCATAACAACTTTCAATTAAAAATTAATTATATTATTCAAAAATTTATTTATTGGATGATAAACTTACTGCTAAGTAAAATTATAAAAGTCACACCTAGAAGTAATTTTGTTGTCATTTGGGGTTGAAATATGATAAATACTGTTAGGGTTAATGGAATGAAAGTGCCCGAACCCAAATGCAGAAAGTGTGTTACAGTCAAATTGTTAGTTATTTTCAAGGAAAAGAAAGTTTGAAATAAATTAGCTTAATTTTAATTAAATGTACACATCTCAAGAGGTGAATATAACCACTGCATGCCCGTGGGCTGCTCCTTGGTTTGATTTTAATTATTTTCCATTGTGACCCAAACTGCTTAGTGTGCTGGCGCTCAGTTAAATACTTTAATAAACATAAAACGTACAAAAATAATCTTAATAAAACCCCTTTCCTTTCATTTTGGGACAATGATTTAAAATTAATTGTAAAAATGGCCATTTTTATAATAATTATTATTATTATTATTATTAAACTTTGAGTATTCAACAGTAACAATAACAGCAGATTCAAAGAGTCTTTAGAGATTAATCTTGAATTAATGAAAAAACTCAAAGCACTATCCAGAAGGATGTACTTCCACATGGTCCCTGCTCATATGCAGGATTATTGATGGTGGCTTGCACATCACTAATAACACGTGTGTGTGTGTGTGTGTGTGTGTGTGTTTAAAATTAAAATTATTACATCGTGGGGACCAGATTTTCCCACAATATGATAAAATCACTTAAGAAATCATCCAGTAATTAATAAAGGTACATACTGTTCACATTATCCACTTAGTTGTTTAGGAGCTGTAAAGCATGTATGTATTTATAAAAAAAGAAGAATTTAATGTACATACTTATAGGCAGAAACTGTCTTACAGCTAGAGCATTGCTTTATTTTGTATGGAAATGAAAATTGTAAGAAAAGACATGCTTGGAATGATTCCATTTTACATTTCAGGCCATTGGATGTTGGACCTTGTTTAGTGAACATCTAGCCCCATGACTCTCACATCAGTAATGAAATAAACTCACTTCTTTATTTTATATGTGTTTACTTTTATGGACATTTAAAAAGAAGGGGGCCTTAAAGAGTAAAGGCATTTCCGGAGGAACATAGCAGAGAAAAACATTCTACATATATTGTTGAATCCACTGTCTTGGTGACACCAAAAACACTCATGCAAGGATGATCAAAGCATGTCAGACGCAGTAAGTAACCCTGAATATGACCAAACTATGCTAAAAAGACAGCTAAGTGTTTTTAATCCTGTTAGAATACAAGGTGTAAAGAGGTTTGGTCATTTAAGTTATCCAATTTCAACCCCCCACAACTACACTATTGTAAAGAGCCCCCCTACCAATCCATGATATTGCCTTGTTCCTAATCTTTTACCATGCGCGCGCACACACACACACAGGTTTGTAACTATATTTTTGTGGGGACACTCCATTCATTTCTATGGGGAAAACTCTAATACCAACATGATGACCTTAACCCCTACCCAGACCTAACCTTAACCATACGTAACCGAACAAAATACAAGATTTTTGGCATTTTTAAGTTTTTGATTGGATTCACAGATCATTGTGGGGACTTGGAAAATGGTCCCCACAATGTCAAAATAACAGGTTTATATTACATTGTGGGCAATGTTTGATCACACACATATACATAGTACGCCAATACATGGCAGGTGGCCAAACAATCACTTTGCTATTCTTTTTATTCCTGTGACTGGACCTCAGCTAAGTACAGGACATTGTAAAACAGCTTTGCAGCTATTACTTGATTTATGAGGTCTTATTGTCTTTGGTTTTGAAGATGAGGGTGAAATTAACTACTTGTGTGGAAATTTGATGGACTTGGTAATTACTTGATAAATATTTTTAGACTCAATACAGAATGTAATTTGTTGCAGTTTCTATGTTTATTTGATGATACTATTTAAGAATAATGGCAAAGATGATGTTAAGTATTCATGAAAATAACAACTAGGACACACATATTTGTGGTATTTTTAGTTCAGTCAAGTTGTGGTAAACTCCAAAGATACCAAAAGTTTCATATTTTGCTTCCTTCTCAGGGACAAGTAAATTCAAGAAGTCAATTGCCCTCATTTGAATAGTGGTTAAGATATTTGTTGTTTTGTTTACTGCTGTTACAATATAACTGCAGAAACATTTCCTCTTCCACATTCTTTTTATTATTAATTTAAAATTAATGCATTTAAAACAAATTGCAATTCCCAGTATTTTTTCCTTCAAATTATATTATGGTATATTATAAATAAAATTATATTTAGTATTATTAGATGAATGAATTCATAACCAAATGTCCAATAATTCCAAATTTTAAATATAAAATACTAATAATGTATATATAAAATAAATAGAAAATGTATGAATCATTATTATTTGTGTGAGATTACACAGAAGTTTAAGTGATAACTTGTTCATAAATATAAAGGATTTATAAAGGTTTTTGTTACAACACACACAATATACAAGTCTATATTTCTCTTAAATTGTGTAGATTTACTTTTTATAGATTTATAGATATAGCTATGTTAAAGAAGTTTTGTTGTTGGGGAGATTGTATTGTAAACAAACGCTGTGCATTTAGAGTGTGATGTTTTTATATGTACATATTTTTCACTGTATGGCCACATTTTTGTGTGCAGGTGTGCATATTGTGTGTGTGTATGTAATTGTGTTATGTCTCCTTGCACATACACGTGTATGTTTCTCATCATCACGCAGAACTGCAACCGTCCATATAAAGTGTTATAACAATTATTCATCTCATTGCTCTCTGATTTAATGTCATTCTTAGCATCATACTTCCTCCAAGAGTAGTTAAAGAACCCCAAAATAACATTGATATATACAGGAAATATATACTAAACTAATACTAGACAAATGAACAGTACTCCACAAAGCCTTTCACCAATGGAAAAAATAGCTAAAATATGGCTTAGAAGTGTGGCAAAGTTTAATTAAAGGTCTAGTTCAGGTTTTATTTTAAGAAACTCATGAAACTGGTCTAGCTGATTTCCTAGCTTCTTGTGTGGCCATTACAAACCTACTGACTTCCTCAGTGCTTGAAATGGGGGAAAAGAGGTACTTGGGACTCCGCTTGTTATTCAGTGGCAGCAGATAGCTGTGAGTACCGGTGCTGCATTTCCCCAAGAAACACGTCAGCTCTGGTGTTACAAAATATGTGTACGTTCCTTTTAGCATTAAGTGAAATTTTACATACAAGTATATATAAATGTTACTTACATCTGCCTTCATTTGAAACAGAAGGATGTTGTCATTCATTCTGTAATATAGCAGTATTACCGTAGAAGACATTAAAAATAGTTTTGGTGTGCATTACATTTATTTTGGCATCTTAAAAACACTATACGCTGTTTTGTTTATGGTAGTCATGTTTCACAAATAAGAAGTGATTGTTCTATAAAAGTTAAAGACTATTTTATTAATGTTTATATATAAAAAATGAAAGTTCAGTAATTAGTTTTAAATTAAATTTAATTAAATTCTGGGCTTCTTCATTGAACATGATGAGCATTCAATGAGGGAGGCTCAGCATTCTGTTTAAGGAACTTATCATTTAAAACTTTCAGTGTTGTAACCACATGGTCAGGCTTCATCCACTATGAAGTGGCCCAAGTTAAGGCATTTCTTGAATAGCGTATCATGCAAGACCGTGGATAACTGCTTTAACTGGGACTGCAAGCTGTGTGGTCTGTGGAATGTTATCTGATCTGTGTAGACATGCTCTGAAGAAAAGGGCCTCGCAGCAAAGTCTGTAAGTGTCATGGGGATGAGTCCTGTTTAGTAGATTCTAGAAATATTGTCTAAATGCTGTGCAAATGTGCCGCACTTCTACAAGGCACTATTCAGAAACGTGCCAATTGCCTGTCACTGCTAAACAGGTGTGGCAACTAAAACCCACCTGAACCAAGCTTGAATGCCATGTGCCATTGGAGCCAAATATGAAATTTAATTTTAGCATATCAAAATTGCAAGCTATTTGCAATATTCTACATATAACAATTAAGTTGTGTGTTCAATATACAACCCAGACAGCATGCCATTTGTTTTCAAAACAAAATTTCAAAAGCTGCAAGATATTGTTTTATTGATTAATGATAAAACTTGGTACAAAATATCAAGAAAATAAATTGTTTAGCATTACATATAAAAGAAACATTGACTTTTTGAGGACAGTAATAATGGATTCACATGAAAGTTTTGATCCCAGAGGTATTGTTCCATAAATAGCTACAAGAAGGTTTTAGTTAGTGTCTTAAAAACACATCTGATATATTTACTTTATGGAAATAATTTATTAATTCAGTAATTTATTTTATCATGAAAAGTGTTTGTTGTCTTTCATAGTATACAAAGCCCAAAATATTATTACCGTTGAATTCCTTTACAGCCTTTATATTCAAAAATAGTTCCAGTCTTATACAAAGCAGATGGGCCTTGAACAAAACAAGCAGCAGAAGCTGTTGATGTGCAGAAAAGGGAGAACGGATGAATGAAATCATATATTTCCTTCAAACGGGCAAGATGAGCTGCAGATGTTTGTGGGCAAAATGAGCCAGTGCAAACAGCTGCTTTGAGAGCTGGATGTCAATGCATGGATGACCTCAACGGGTGTCATCGCAGGATTTGTGGCACTGAATGCCTCATCTTTTACACTAATGGAATGCATTAAAAAATTCTGTAGGGTGGAGCCAGATAGTAACCAAACCTGTCCCCACCCATTTTTTATTATTATAAAATAAAATAGGAGGGACTGTCAAACAAAAGTTTGACTACTATGACATCAGTAATCTTTTCCATAGTATACTGTAAAGCTAATTGGTTTCCATGCTGGCAAGGTGTACAAAAAAGTCTTTAATTTTTGCTTTTCATTTTGCTAAATTTGGTGCAATGGATTGTTGTAATCTGCTCCTGGAGGTGAATGAATATGTTGCTAAACTTCATACATGTGCCTGCTATGTAGTTAGCAGATATATGTAAACTTAATATAAAGGGCTAAAAATAATGAAGAACCCATTTATGTGCTGAAACAATGAAGGAATGAAGCTGATTAGCTCAATGAAAAGATAATTAGATAGATATCTTCTGACCTTCTCTAAACCAATATTTCGGTGCTATTTTGACATTTTGATGTGTATCAGGTGGTTACTAGTCATACTTTTTGCTTGTACAGTGAATGAATGAATGGTTATGATTGTATACACCACAAAAATCGATACGGTGCTCACTACATAAATATGCATTCTGTGCTTTAAAAAATTAATAACAAAAGTAACTCTATTACTCCAAGCATGAGGTGGGTGCTTCCTCTATCAGGCACACTGGAGGTTGTCTGCTCCTAACTCTCCACTTGCTGGCTGGCCGGCTCCTGACTCCTCAGATGTCCCACCTGAGGACTTAGAGTGGGACCCTCTAGCTGTAACCCTGTGTTCCACTCCTGGGGCCCCCTCCTCGACCTGGCCTCCTTGCTATCTGAGTCAGTCCTGTGTTTGGTCAGTCTTTTCTGTTTGGCACTGATCAGTGTTGGTCTAGTGTTCCTAGTCATGTGCGGTGTCTGTCCTGACATGCCCCTTCTCCTGCCGTCCTTTTGGCCCCTGATCCTGCCCCTGCCTGTTCCATGTCCTGAGTTGTGCCATGTGTCCTGTCCTGTCCTGTGGCTCTGTTCCTCTAGTCTTGTTTGGTGTCTCCCCTATGAACTATATCGGTTCTGCCATGCCCTGCCCTGTCCCCTAAGCCCCCTTCCCTGTTCATCCTCCATGGGAGGGGGGTACTGTCACGTCCTGCCCGTCAAGTCCGCCTGACCCTCCTATCTCCTCCCTGATGTGTAACAATACAGTTTGTCAAGTAAGTTGTTGGTGTTGCCACAAGGTGTGTCAACAGACACGAAGCAGTGCTGGCAAACGCAATATGATTATTATCCATGTGCATGATGACGATGCTGAAACAATTTGTTCTTCAGTGCTTATATGCACATATAATTATTAAATGAATCAATACTTAGTCACTCAGAGCTTTTATCGCATTACGAAAAACACAAAAAATAAAATTTAAAAATAACACATCACTGCTTGGATATGAAACCATGGCTGTGCAGACGATACATTTCATATACAATAGTAAGGTGTTAATCGCACTGAGCCACTAATACCCTGTACATCAGAGCATGTGAGCGGAGCGGGCGGAATTTGGTTAGAGCTCGGAGCGGGTTTTCACTTAAGGCTGGAGCGGTCGCTCTGTCTCTCTCCAATTTCGCTCCGATACCGTTCACACTACGACTCTGAGGCGTGCCCAAATCTACCCAGAATTCATCTGTACAATTATCAAGATTTACACAAATTGGCCGAGGTGGAATTCGCGAAGTATTTCACAAAGGAAACTGATAGATCATACAACATGTATTATTCTTATCAAACGTATAGATGACAATAATGTACAGCAAGAACAACAATGCGGTGAAACTGTTTCAGTGAGTGAAGATTTACTTTGGAATCACTTTTCTCAGAAACATGAGAGTGTGCTACACGAACAGGCGGAAGCCAGAGCAAAACGTGAACAAGTTTTATATGGTTGTAGCTTATCAATCTATCAAGTAAATAAAAGTATAAAGCCTATAAAGTAAATATTGGTAATCAAATAAATTAGTTTTGTCATTTAAAGTAGGTCTAATAGAGGTTTTTTAATTCACGTAACGCTGTCAGTGAAATTTTATTTTATAGAGAGACGTAGCAGCAGCATCAACAGTAAAAAAAATAGGAATTTAAACGTGGACACTTAGCCTGTATGTTCTTTAGGCTATTAAGACCACCGATTTCTCTATTTTTAAGCCTATTTTTGTGTGGAATGCCATTGCCAAACATGTCCGTCGTTGCCTATTTGGTGTTTTAAAATAAATATTTTCTGTTCTGAGTGGCAATGTTGTCGTTGCTCGTTTTTCTTTGTGATATAAGTCTTCTGTTTAAGGTGAAATTTGTTAGGCATGCAGATTATTTGTCCCTCTTAAATTGTAGCGAGCGTGGAGCGGTTTGATTGGAGTGGGAGGAAATTTTTGTGGAGCGAGGAGTGGTGTTGAGCGGAGCGGCTTAGTGCGAATTAGAGCGGAGGAGCAGGCGGAGCCGACAGTCTCGTGAGCGAGGAGCGGTAATTATCCCCGCTCCACTCATCTCACATGCTCTGCTGTACATCACCGATGGATCGGGAATTTGTATGATTTTATAGTATGATTAAAATAACATGAACATAATTGCAAATAAAGTCTTTCACTAAATGCATTGTAATAGATAATTCTATTTTTTTATCTACTAGCAGCATATAGGCCTATTATATGATGCTACTGCTAATATCATTGTCACTATATGACTAAAATAATAATGAATGTAATATCATTACAACTGTCATATTTAGGAATAATATTACAAAGTTTGTTAGCTTCTGCACCCTGCCCGCTGTGAAAGTCGGTCTTTTGGGACCACTGTAGTTCAACCTACACAGGTTCAAACCAGCTTGGTCCAAACTACTGTAGTACTAACAAAATTTGATGCTTGGGGAAACAGTCATACTTTAGATGCAAGTCCAATGATGTAGTATGGGAAACGCACCCCTGCTTACCAAATAGTGGGCATAGGTTAATGTCCATATAGTACAAAAAGCCAGTGTCCAGACAGATGTTTATGGCCGTCATCTAAAGCCCTGGTGATTATTGCACATGCATCATATACTCGCGATGTGGAATTGTGCAGCCCTACTAGGTAGCATCTGTTTCACAACTGTGAAATTTTAAAACTAGTGTAAATAACAATAATGTCATGGAGTGCGACCAGAGGTACTTCGTCTTATTTTTCATTTTTTGTGTCTTTTGTGTCCTCTAATCAAAAGGTACCCTGGGTGATTGCCTGTGTCACCTACAGGGTGGTATTTTTGGTATTAAGATTTTGCAAACAAGCCTAGGGATAATGATATAAATACTCTTCTGAAACCTATCCATCCATCCATGCTTCCATCCACCCATCCATTCATGGCCTGATCTAGACTGCTCAGGTTAGGGGGGCAATTAGAAATTTCGGGTGAGCAGTTTTTCACACAGTGGGCAGTGTACAGTGCAGAACCAGCTCGTAGCCAGAGAAATAGGGGGCACATGGACATTTTCATATTCTATGTTTGAACTATTGGGGAACATTATGCTCCCATAGTCTCTCTGATTATGATTATGTGATTTCTGTAAGGTGCCTTGAATAGAAGTGCCTGCTGATCAAACATAAATTTTAACTTAAAAGCTTATCTATTGATATACTGCCATAATAAAGGCCCAAACTCATAAGAGCGGAACATGTAACATGAACTGTAATGTAATGGAGGAAAAAAAAACATTAAAAGTAAATTACCAAACCATAAACATAAACTGGCTTTGCAAACAAATGTGGAAATTACTCAGCTACCTGCACTGTGCTGGTGCAAAATGGGCAGAAAAGATGTAACATTATTGTTCGAACTGCTCACTTTAGCCAAAGGTGCTGGTCCTGAAGCTTGGTTATTCGTGCCAACAGCAGCTGTAACTGAAATGCTCGTAGTAAGCTTTGATTTGAGAACAAAACAGTGTTTTGAAGGATGTTTATGACTCTGTATAACTAATTGAAGTGAATTGTAGCACACCAGGAAACTTTATTTATTATGAATGCTGATATCAATGTGAACAAACCGTCAAATTTTGGAATGGGAGGGCTTTTTTGCATAGTTCCACCCAGTAAAATAGCTGCTTTTATTGTAATAAATCTGTTATTATTGAGCGCTTTCCCACCGCAGGACCCTTTTTTAAGAACCAGGACCTTTTGTCGCCTTCCCACTGCAGGAACTTGAAATTCCTCAGAGGTAGTTCCGGAAGCCTTTTTTAGTCGCTACTCCTAGCAGGTACTTTTCATTTGACTACTGGGTGGGGTTTATAGCGATAAACTTGCTGAATGGTTGACCACATGTACAGGCCCTAACTTGGAAGTGACTTGGAAATGCTGGGAACAGAGATAAAAGTAATGGAGTAAAAATTTAGCAGATGGAATTATTTTTGTATATCAATTACATTTAATGCATTAATGAATAAGTTTTACTTGCATTTCCATATTTCTGCAGCGGAAAATTCGACTTATAACCTTACTTATGATCCTTACTTAAACTCTTATTGAACAATCATAACATCTAGCTTAAGTACACTTAGCTAACTGTGAAACCCTGCTTTGTGCAACACGTCTCAGCTGGCCAGGTTTAATGAATTATAAACATTTCACGGGTCATATAAATAAAAGGCTATTTTCCATTTTGATTGTAATCGATCCTCCCCAATAAACAAAACTACTTGTTCATCTTCCATTTTTGAGGTGGTGGTGTAGTTTTGTTAGAAATCACATGTGAAGTTTAACCTATGACCTCTTTGCGTCTCCCATGCATATTTAGCTTAATGGTTACAGTTCCTGTGGTGGGAAAGCAACACATTAACTGTAACCACATAATTTCCTCAGGGATTAATAAAGTATTCTGAATCTGAATCTGAACACATTAAAGTAGCCAGGAGCCAAAGAACCAGAACTATGTTCCTGAACATTGGTGGGAAAGCTAATGTTAGCTAATATTATTTTTTTTAATTATGGTTTACTAAGACTCCAGGAAGGTAAACGTAACATTTGTGATTTTAAACAAGGTTTGTTAGTGTTTGGACTCATTATCGGACTATGTGATGAGCTGTTTGTCTCGCATTTTTAACAAGCATGAGTAGCTAAGGTACTGTTGCATGCTGGCCTATGGGCTGATGGACAAACCTGAGGGCCTCACAAGACATGTATGTGCTTTATTGTCCATTAAATCCCCCACCCAAGTCTCAATGGCCCCAAACAAATTAAATATAATTAAAGAAGAATAACTACACGCAAAATAACTCAAAATAAGGAAATACTAACTCAAAATAAGGAAACAATAACTTAACTTTCCCAAAGTTCCTTGCACTCAGTTACTGGGATTAAGCCCCACATCATGTCTGAACCAGCACCCCCCTACACTCTGGCTCCTGTTCCTCTCTCTAGCAGACAAACTTAACACAGTCAGGGAGGAAACATGAACACTGGTGCCACAGGTGTGAGCCAACAGTGCTAAGAACTATGCCAGCACACCGCCCTGCACTGCTGGGAATATTATTGCTTATTTATTCATAATGTCACAGGGAAAATGCACAAAAATATCAAGTTAAACACATCTTATCTCTAGCTAAGTGTAGCTAGTAAGGGACATTTTGGCAGTAGTACAGTAAGCAAAATAAATCAAAATACAAAAACATGGAACAGAAATGAAGGGGGTCATGATTATTTTGTGCTGACTGTTTATGATCAATAAATGATTAGTCAAAAAAAGAAAACCTAGAATATTATCTCTCATATACAGGAGTTTGAAAATGAAACTGAAACACGGTTTTAGACCACAATAATTTATTAGTATGGTGTAGGGCCTCCTTTTGTGCCCAGTACAGCATCAGCTTGTCTTGGGAATGACAGATACAAGTTCTGTACAGTGGCCAGAGGGATTTTGAGTCATTCCTGTTGCAGAACAGTGGCCAGGTCACTACAGAATGCTGGTGGAGGAAAACGTTTCCTGACTCGCTCAGGAAATTTAGAAAACAGTAAAACAAAAAGTGGCTCGATAATGTTCAGAGCTGGTGACTGTGTAGGGCAGGGGAGTTCAACTTCACTTTCATGTTCATCAAAACTCTCTGTCACGAGACTTGCAGTTTGTGTCAGTGCATTATCATTCTGGTACACTACGCCACCTTCAGGGTACAATGTTTGAACCTTTGGGTGAACATTGTTGTCAAGAATGGTTTGATAGTCCTTCGCAGTGATGTGCTAGGACAAGTACTGAGTCTAGGAAATGCCATGATATTGCAGACAAAATCATCACTGATCCCCCCCTCTGCTGCACTCGAGGTACGCAACAGTCTGTGTGGTAAACCTCTCTGGGGCTTCTCCACACTCTAAATCTCTCAGGTGTGAGAATGACAGTGAAGGTGGACTCATCGGAGAACAATACCTGTTTCACATTGTCTACAACCCAATATTTGCACTGCTGGCACCATTGCAACTGATGTTTGGCATTGGCTTAAGGTCTGGCTATAAGCAGACCGTGTGGAGCTCCAGGGAAACAATTTTCATGGAAACAGGAGCGTTGAGGTGAGCATTTAATTCTGCAGTGAGTTAGGCAGCTGTGGTTTCATGATTTTTGGATATAATCCAGTTTAATGCCTGGACAGGACATCCCTTTCCGACAACTTCGTCTTGCATCCACAATTACTCCTGTTGGAAGGGGTCCATCCTTTGTGGTGGTATGCCGATATTACCCTGGATACCGTGTCTCTTGATACATCACAAAGACTTGCTGACTTGATCACAGATGTGCCAGTCAGAAGCGCACCAACAGTCTGTCCTCTTTTGAACTTTGATACATCTCCTATTATGTGTGTGAATTGCAATATTTTATGTACAGTTGTGCTATTGCTCTGCTAATTTTAATCTTCATACTTACATTTGGAATGTGCAATCAGTGAAGATTGGCCATGAGGCCCTGCATATATAGTCATGAAACCTCAAACATTATATTAGCCAGTGTTTCAGTTTCATTGTCCAACCCCTGTACAGTACTAGTAATTTCAATCTGAGTTGTTTTTTCTAAAAATATACAATACACTTCTACATAAAATGTCCTGTTATTAATCACTATATATACACCATTATCGTTTATATCATCTTAGCCAAGTTAAGAAGAAATATCAAAACAATCCCTCCATCCAAATAAGCTCATGCCAGCATGGCTGTGAGACAAAATGCCAGTGTCATCCAAGCATTGTCAGGATGAAAATTAAAAATTCTACATGCTACTTTAAAGCAGTGTTGTCATAACTTTGCAATAATGCTGTTAGTAAAATTTCAAGGCAAACCCAGAACACTAATGAAAACATTAAAGCTGATGAAAAAAAAACGTGATTTTTAGGGCAAAACTGAACATTTCTTAAATGGTTCACTTTGAATCTCTAACAAAATTTTTGGACATTTAGAATAACGGTTATCATCGAAGGAGACGATCTGAGCTCGAGTTACGTTTTGGACATAAGGAGTCGGAGCTGGGCTCCATCTATATTTAAACCCGGTATATTACTGTATATATTTACATATTTTATGCATATTTAAAGACCAAAGAAGCTGTGTATCTGCTGGTCAGATCAAAATCTGCAGTCCAGTGGTAAATCATTCTGTTCAATGATCTGTCAAAGTAATTTATTTCTAATGAATGTTAGCACTCATTATTAAAAAAAAAAAAATCTTTTATTTTTTTCCCTTTCCTCCTTATCTTGGAGCATTCCAATGTTTAGTACAGCATTTGACCTAACATGGGAACTACCTCCAGATGTCTCTTTGCACTCAGGGAGCTAAGAAGTCCCTCACATTGTAAAATTCACCGTATGTTTTTGCGAAGAGGAGAGAGCTGCCTTCCACACTGCCACTCCAGGCAGAGAGGTCCTCAAAGAAATGTGCCATATGTGCAGCAATGCTAGCCAATGGAGACATTCTGTTCAAGCAGCTGCAGGAATGTGTGGGATGTCTTTAAAATTAGCCTTAATCTGTTAAATAATGTGTTTTATATTACAGTTTTGGATGTGTGTTGGTAGCAAGAGAGGGATTTAGAGGCAGATTGTATATCAAGCTTAGATAAGGTGCTAAAAGCCTGGAAAGAGTGAATGACTGGAAATTAAATTAAGCAGAGAGACTTACACGTATATAATTTATAATATCAACGTGACATATGGTTATTAATTGAAGTTTAAAATTTGTTAGCTTTCCCATTGTTTGATGACAGCTAGGTGATAGAAAATAGCTATACAATAGAATAGAAAACCAGGGAAAGATGGTTGAATAGAGGAAGCAAAATAAATTTTCAAACCTTAATCAATCTAAATTGCTGTAGCATGACTTAAGTGGTTTTGAGGAATGGGAAAAATATATGACACTGATTAGCAAATTTATTTATGAAATTAGATCTTAATCTAAAATGATGATATGCATAAGGATTAAATGCAGTGTTTATTGGCAGAGTGAAAGGTGCCAGCACACTAAAAAGTAAGATGGTATATTTGTCTCTCTGCTATACATGCTGTATGTGTAAATATTGTACATAAAGTGCCCATGTATGTCCTGCTGTCAGTGAGTTTGTGTATGTCTGAGTGAGCAGATGTGTGGGCATGTCTGTGTGTGTCCTCCTATGTGAGTGCGTGGGTGTAATCCCAAGGGGTTACATCTGCGTTCGGTTACCCATTGGGAGAGCTTCCCAGAAGGTAGCCGCATGTCTGCCTGGGACAGTGCAAATCATCCTGGCAGCTGGGAGCGTGAAATCTTTGCACCATGGGACTGGAGACTTTTCTAAGGCTTGCCTGCCCGATGGTCCATTCTTGTAGGGTCTCACCCAAGTTTGTATTCAGTCTGATGGCGGTGCTGTAGCTGATAGATTTACAGTGGTCTACAGTGTGTCTCTGTAGCCCTTTAAGCCAAGACAGAAAAGCAGGACAACCATCCATTGTGCAAAAAACTGGATTGCACTACAGTGAAATTCTCTAATTTCAGATGATCTCTCTTGGGATGTTCTGCCTAATGGGCTGCCAGCTGACAGTGCTATCTGCTGGAGCTGTAGTGACGACTATGGGTGTAATGCGACACAGGTGTGCCTGGGTGCTAACATGCAGACCTCAAGTGGAAGAGTGGGTGAAAAGCTGAACCACATGCAAGATTGGAAAATGAGTGGGGTGTGATTAGGCAGGCATTTCTGTGCTTTTAAAATGAAGGCAGAGAATTTTGATATGATCATATGTCTCTCTTGGTGTGAGTGATGTACAGAAGATGATGGTGTGGAATGGAGTTCAGTTGGACTATCTGGTCATCAGGACTGTAAAAGAAGATTTGTAAATGAAGTGTGATCAAACACTAGGGTATTACCATGGGCTTTGTGTAAAAAACACTTGGCTTACATTTATAATCTTTAACTTAATTTCAGTACTTATTACTGTTTTCTTTAGAGTAAGATATCGTTTTATTCATTGAAAAAATATCTAATTAGAAATTCCATTACCAATGGAACCTGGATCATTCCATTTTAATTCAACAAATTTACAGAAAAGTATTTTTTTTATTTGATTAAATTTGACAGGAATTATACATACCTCCCAGAGCTCAGCAATGTTTTTGAGTTATTGCACCTTTTCTACACTGTTTATACACTAGTGTGTTTTCTTACAAGATTTTTCCTGCATTTACATGGCTTAGGTAAATCTCGTAGGAAAGCTCAAAAACAGCATATTTTCAAGGTCAAAGTGCATTGCACAGAATGTGGTTTTTTTTTTACTACTTTTGGTTATAGAAATTATTACTGCTCGTCTATAAAATTACCTGTTATTTGGTCCCCTTCATGAGATAAGTACCCCAGAAGTAGAAGTGTTTGTTTTTTAAAATACTATTTCTGAACCTCAAAAAGGCATTTGGGAGGAGGGGGTGCATAGTTTTGAATTAAGTGGGAAGAAAGTATTTTGATTTACTTAAAAAAAAACTGTTAACTTGGAGTTATGAGGCTTTGAACTTAACACAAAAAAACCCTGAAAAGACAAACTAATCTTACTCACTTTGTATTTGCTTCTGTCATAAAACTAGTATAATGTGTACTTGAGGTTTAGTAGCTAAAATTCGAAAATGTTTTGGGGGCCTTATCCTTCTTTGTCTTGTACGTTAAGTCTAAGCAAGCCACATTATACCAGGTCTTTACACTGAGTGGCCTGTACAAGTATTACTCTGAGAACATTCATGGAATAACACTTTTCTTATGAAAATTTAGAAAACAGAAAAGATTCTCCAGCACAGATTCCAAATGGCACAGCTGATCCCTCAAATCTGGAACTTCCATAGCTTTGTTCCCGTAGTATAAGTGTCATGCAGCCAAGCAGACTTAACTCTCATCGAAAGTCAGGATTATCTAGCTCACAAGAGATTAGGGAATGTAAGATTCATTGATTAGGGTTGGTGCACTGGGATAAAGGTTCACAATGTGATTGCCCCGACTGATAAAGTGCACCGGATAAAATTTGGAATGAACCTGGGATACATCGTTTCTGACATCTTTGCGTTGGTAAAATCCAATTTATTAATATATAATTTTTTGTAATGGCTTTATGCCTTCACTATTTACAAAAATGTGAAGTAAAAATGGCACTTTATTATTTACTTTAATTTATGATTTTGCTGTCAAGAAGAACCAAAGAAATAACATCAAACTATCAGTACCATATAGAATTGCATATATTATATTCTTTTGCCTCACATCATATCATGTTGAAGTGCATTGTGTCGAATTACACAGCATCAAAACAGGGATGAATCATATTGCAGTAGCATTGACTTCATATGTATCTTTGATGTATCGGATCATTAGCAATGCTTCGAGGTGTGTACCGCATTGGGCTCACCGATGGGGATGCACATCCCTACTGAAGATGATGAATCTGTGGATCAAAGACAGACTACATTTAACACTTGCCCATAGTTTGTAGCTTACGTTTGTAGCATGTATGATAATTGTCACTTCTGCTACAGAAGTAAAAACAATGTGATTTTCGGTGTCAGAATAAGAACAACAAACAACAGATAAATTCACACCTCAGTTTCTGCTGTTGCAGAAGCCAAAGCAGATGTTCCAAACATATTAAAGGACACCGCGTCACAAGGCTGTCAACTTCACTTTCACGTTTATTCCATTGCAAAGTATGCGAGCCGTACCTGAGCCATACCCAAGCCACATCCGTGCTGGCATGGCCTTGCCTATTAGCAGGGCCGAAAGTGTGACTAAACCGAGCTGGTTGCATCACCACTATCTGATTGGTCAAAATGTACAGAGAAACTTGTGTTCTGGGCATGGATTATCTGAAGGAAAAAGCATATCTTCTATATATTATTTATTAGTAGCAGTTTCTCACATCACAATGCATTCCTGAATTTCCAACCTCTTACTTAAAAAGTTACTATAGAACAACTGAACAGAATGGATTTGTAATGCAAATTTATGCAAGTAAATGCTAATTCCACTAGCATTTGATACTTGCATAACACAGTGATTCTTACAGATGTGCTAGAGGAAATTGGCACACACTGACAGACATAACATCATAGTGATACACTAACATGAAGATCATCTAAACACATTTTTCTTTGACCGCCCAAGACTTTTGTACAGTACTATATGTATTTTTTTCTAAAATTGACTTGTTACTCCAAGCCTTTCACTTTAATCAAAAGTAGCAAAAGTGTAGTTTGTGAGCTGAACTTTGACCTTGAAGAAAGAAATTTAGACTTATGCCAAAGTAGAAAACGATCATTGCCTCCTGTGGAGCAGAAAACGTGCTCTATACCTAAAGGGTTTTGAAAGTAACCGAAAATGTTTCAAAAATGAAAATGTAAAAGTATATTTATTGAAAAAAAATGTAATTACTAATTTAGATCCTCATTGCTGTAGCATAGAAGAACCTATTTTGCTTTGAGAAAGAATATTTGAAAAGTTCCTATTCAAGATTCCTGTGATAATTTTTGTTCACTTTAGCAAAACAATGAAATTAGATTTTTTTTATATAAACAAAATACACAGAAAACACATTGTTTCACATGAACTATATAAGTCTTGTTTTGCAGGATTGTAGTTATCAGAGCAGACATAAGGAATCTGAACGATGGTGCCACACTGTATTCATCCAAGCAGATTCAGAATGGCGTTTGGCGGAGAAAAAACCCATCTAATGAGCTGATGAAAGATATGAGGAATCGCATAACAACCAAAAAAAATCACAACCAGATGACTCTTGGCTCCAGGCCATGCAATAGCTGCACTTTTGAATTAGACGGGCAGTGATAGGAACAATGCCATAACATACAGTAACAAGTCTTACATGATGAGTAATAACATAATCTTTTTTTCCTGTCTAAAATAAAGGATTCAGATCACTCAGTTAAAGCACATTCATTGATCTTCACAGGAGTCCAGAGAGCCTAAAATGTGACTGTCCATCCACAATGGCAGAATTTCATCTGGATGGTCCCAGAAACCACTGGATTGCACATCAGATGAAATGGATAAGTAGTGGTCTGCTGACTAGATAGGTGGCTCTAGGACTAGGTACATGAGAAGTGGACTCAAATTCAGAGCACTGGGGAAATCAAGAAGTACAAAGCCTGAAAATTGGACTGGAATACAAAAAATTACCACAAGAAAGTGAAAACTAGGTGATGGTTGCGCAACAAATGAACAAGACACTGGCTAACCAAAACCATGAGACAAGACACTGGCTAACTAAAACCTCAAACCCAGAAAAAAGACATCAACACACAGACACACAAAACCAACGATACATGACAATGCATGGACGCTGACTGTAACTCGGAAATCAAACATCAATAGAATAAAACCCAAATAATATACTTCAAACTCAACTGAGTGCAGGCCCATAAGTCCATAATTAAAAGCAGTGAAGGGGTAACAGTTTCTTACACATGCATTGTAGAATTATGTCTTAGAAACATTTCATAGGGTGACATACTTCTCCAAAATTGGTTTTATTGTTATGAGTGGGAAAATTGAAACATTTATAAAATAAATTTACATTTCCATAGATAGGTAAACCTACTGCAAAGACACTCAGATGTTATTCAGTAGTAATAATAGTATAAAAGCAGATCATTCCTTGTGGCAACAGTCCTTTCATTTGGTAAATAAGGAGCTAGCTTAAAGAGCCAAAACGTTTCCCTATGCAGTTTTAAAGTGTTCCTGTCACCTGACCATTTGTGTGTAGATGCAGTCTAGTCATTATTAGTTCCTGGAGACAATAAAGATGGCATTCCTTCAGAACCTAATTCTAATTGATTTTAAAAATTAAAGCATAAAATATGGAGTCCTTAACTAGCCACTCGGCTGGTCACTCCTTTAGGCAACATAAGTGGATGTCTAGGGTGCCACCTTCTGAGGTGGGGCAGCGTAACCAGCATGTGGTACGCTCTGGTCAAGACAAAGTGAAATTGGCATGCTTGCAACCGTCAAGGTACTTGCACCCTCTGCAGTTGTTGCATAGAACAGCTATGTGATGTAAAGCACCCCTGTAAGTGCTTGTGCCCTCTGTAGTGCTGACGCAGAACAGCTGCGCAATGTGGGGGGCAAACTTCTGAAGGGGTGCTCAGTTTAACTTTGCTTCAAACTGGGGCTGCTGCGCTGTCACAATGTGAGTGAAGGGAATTGGTCAACGACTCCGCTAAGTTAGCGCATGACAAAAAAAAAAAAACACAAGTAGACCGACATTTCAAAATTATTTTTCTGGGGAGATTGTTAATAGAACCATCAAACAAATATTTTGTTTATCGTGATTAATTGCATACACAATCATTAAAAATATTTTATAATTTGTATTTTTAGTATAAAAAATATATTCTGTCTTAATATTCTCCCATTGGTGTATCAAAATGAATGCTGGAGAGCCAGCAGTGATGCTCACCCAGGGTGCCGAGGACTGCCTCTGACCAGCCATTTCATAATTTCATCAACAGTACAGTCAAGTTTCTCAGAACATGTACATGAACCATATAAACCAGTCTACTTAGAGGCAGACATGCAGTACAGTGCAGTTGTAGGCTGCCAAAGAAAATATTTACATCTATTTATCTGAATATGAAGCATATATTTGTTCAGAAAGAACAGTAAAAACAAAAAGTAACAAAAAATTCTTCTCTTCTCCAAAATGTTAATGTGTTTGATACATTTTACCACCAACTCACTTAATTAATTAACTTGATGACTTAAATAGCTTGATGAGGCATTTAGTTGCCAAACATTGTCAGCAAGTGGTTCAGTCAATAAAAATATACGTATGTTGGATAGTTATTGCAAATGCTGAAGTGACTATTGGAGAGGTTTTGAAATGAGTTAAGCTCGCACAATTTGACAGTCATAATGTTTATTATTGTAAGAGTTTAAACAAAACAACATTTGTATACATATTGGTAAAAATCAGAGTGCAGTTATTACTGGCTTAAGAAAATCATTACTGGCAGAAACTTTGTGCTGGACCAGCCTGTGAGAATAAGATATCATGCTTTTCTGTCTGTCTGATGTCAGCTTCGCACACTCAGATCTTTATGCCTCATATCAAGTTGTAATTCAACCTGCCAAAACTTGGAGTTCAGTAAAAGTTCATTTGGCATATAGAACTTTTACAGCTCTTCTGTTCAGAGATTTGAGTTTGAGTTGTTTGATTTTGTTTGGCACCTGATTAGAGTTTTCCAATGCAGTTTATTCATGCTCAGTTCTCTGACTTAATGAGCAATTATGCATTTTATTCCAAAAATACAACTTGTAAAAGACTCATGGCTGTCAGTGCTCAGTGTTTTCCATAGTCCAAGGATTTCTGGAATTCATATTATCTATTAATCTAACTAACAAAAGTGTTATAAGCTGCGCTTACCAATAAAACATTTCCCATTTATTAACAGCAAGTTAATTATAAAATGGAATGATATCAGAGCTCCTTCAAATGTGTACAATTTGCACAATACAGCACATAAATTCATTTATATACATGTCTGTGAGTACACATTTTAGTTCGCTTTTTCTTTTTACGTAGTAGTAAGCTTTATACTATAGCTTTATATATGCCATATACATCTGTTCTGGTGCTTAATGAATATTAGGATAATATGTAGGTGTAATACAGCAGTACTCTATAGATGCAGTAATAACCTTTACAGGCTAACAGTGCAAAACAACAGCATTGCAACATAATAATTATGAAAATTATTTTAGAAAATAAGCTGCAGAGATGGTACGTTGCCTAAGTGGGCTACCGCCGGAATGTAAATTTAGGAAAAAGGTAATTTCTGGGGTGAATGGGATCCACAGCAATTTGCCAGCTCTCTGTTTCACCTTGGCAGTGAAAAGGTCTCTTATTGCTGGTATGTTGGTATGCTGGTATACATCTAATCATCATCTTAAGGGAGTGGACCACCTACTGCAGCCTGGTCTTGGAGAGAGAGGTGATGGAGGGGAGCTATGTGATTCTTAAGGTAGTTAGAACACTCAATGATGTCTGAGAAGAAATTCATCAGGATGGGATGTGGCGTTGTTCATGTTTCACTTCAAGATTTTGGTGATGCTTGTCTCCAAAAATTTCAGTGCCTTAACCATAGACATGGCCAAGTCAATTATTTCCAAAGGGAAGACAGGAGGATATTTATGGAAGTTAAGAACAAAGAAGACAAACACTCTTTACACTATCATGAGGTCAAGCTACTTGAGCACACAATGCTACAAAACAGTCTACCTCATCATCACTGATAGATATGGAGCCTAATACAGTAGTTTCTTCTGCAAGCTTTAGGATGTTGGTGGACTTGTCTTTGGAGGTACAGTTATTAGTATACAAAGAATAGTATAGAAAGTATAGAAAGAAGGGGTGGGGAACACCCTCTGGAGCCATCCACTGGGCAAATCCAGGGCATCTGCTGCCGGGCTTCAAAGACGAGCAGGTATGATTGAGAGTTGGTGTCTGAGTGTGTGTATGTGTGTGTCTATGTATGGATGGGGGAGCACAGGGACGATTGGGTGGTGCAGGGGTGGCAGCGAGGGGAT
>JAODUD010000001.1:32098223-32112987 GCA_026784285.1 Stomatorhinus walkeri | reverse complement strand
TCTGGGGTGCCTGGTGGCTCTCGGGGCGTCTCCCTCGTCCCCCGGGGGGGGCTCTCAGTGGGGGGGTAGGTCTCCTCGGGGCGGGCTGGGCCCCCATGGGGTGTGCGGGTGGCTCGGGCTCCAGGCTCTATCTGCACCTGCGCGGCTGGCCCCCGGGGCGGGGCCGTTGCGCGTCCGCCTGGGGCCGGGGGGCTCCTGGCACAGGCCCGCGGGGGGGGGGGGGCGTCTGGTGGCTCCTCCCTCTGCCTCCTTGGGCTCGCGCGCAGCTCTCCGGTGGCAGGGGGCCTGGGTGCCTGGCTTCTGTGGGGCGCCTGGGCTCATGGTCGCTCGGGGCTCTCTTGGCCGTCTGGGGGGCCCCGGGGATGGCGCTGTTATGGCCTTGCACTCACATTGGGAATCATTCCATGTTGACCTGCACACTTATACATACACTCACAACACATATACAGACACACACGTATACATGCACAAACACATGTACATCTGTATACGCACACACAAGCACAAACCTTCACATCCACACACATACACTTAGAACGCTCACACACATAAACACGCACATACGCATACGCACAAACGGACACACACTCGCACAGACATAAGAACCCAGGGCTTTCTTGCCCTATTTTACTTTATTTATCTCTCTTTCCCCATCTGGGTGGGTGCGGGTGCGTGGGTAACTTCCATCCATACCTCTCAGATGTAGATACTGCTGTGGCTATTAGTTTATCCATTGGTCTCTGTGTATGTATACTGTTTTTGCGTGTATTTGAATCTTATTTTTCAGATGCAGCAGCTGGTGTGATGACAATGTCCAGCAGTAGGATGCAGAATCTATCCTTTTGTTATTCTTTCCCTTTTGTCCTACTTTGTGTTAAGTTGTTATATATGATATTCTTCCCTGTTTCTCTCTGTCCTTCTGACCCCCTTCTGTTTCCTTTCTTTTTTTTCTCTCTGTCTTTTTGTTGTTGTTGTTGTATTATTTTCTATTATCTATTTCCTCTTGTCTCTCTTGTCTTTTCTTCTTTCACTTCAGTCTTTCTGTTTTTCTTCTCCTTGTCAGTTCCAGCTTTGTGACGCTGTAATATAAAATTGCTAATAAAGAGTTTACCTCAAGTAACAAGAGGAGCTTAATCCGAAGCTCCACTTGGCAGAACAAAAGTGTCGGCACAATAAAGCACCCAGACTAACATCCTGCTTGCCAAACTGCCGAACACGACAAGGGGTAAAAAAATAAAAATAAAATTAGTATACAAAGAAAATGAGAGGAAGGAGAAAGTAGTCATGGAGGTAATCCACTGACAGGTGAATTCAATTTCTCCCCAGCTATCCACCTAAATTATTTCCTGTAGATGATACAGTGAAGTGAAGAGATGAACTTCTTACTCTTCATTGCAGGAGTCACAAAAGTGTTATCATTGTTTCATTCAGTGCATGAGAACTTCTTTTCTGTATTATCTAATCTGAGAGTATATGATCTCTCACCTCATAAGTCACAGAAATACCTTGTTACCGAACATGTTCTACATAGAACATATCTGAATTTGGTTCAATCGAATCATGCCCAGAAGTGGTTTTACAGGACCAAATACAGCCCTATTATTTTGCCCTAGAATGAAACAGGCTGTTTTCCCTTTTTCTGTGGGTTCATTTAATATGTTGATAAGCTCTGCTGTAATTGGATGGTTTACCGTGAGCATTGTGATAGCTTCTTTAAGATTATACTGGACCTGAAAAATTCCGACTGACTAGTTGCACCATAGTGCAACATATTACTCCACATATTTGTGGTGATGCTGATGCAAACACACCTGCTGTGCTACCAGCTGTGTAAAAGTATAGCCCATACAGTTATGTACAGTATATAATACTTGATAATAAACAACTATAGTACTAGTGTATGTATTTACTATACTGTACCTTTTATTGTTATTTTAGAGTGCACTCTTTCAACTTTGTCGTACATAACTGTAATACTCCCACTTCAGCCTATAGGTACATTGTTAGCATAGTTATAACTTTGTTTTTAGAATTGCAACAAGAACATCTAAGCCAACAAATTATTGTACGGTGCCAGCTTTGGCACACAATTTTTATTTAGAACTCCAGCATTCCAAGCAGCTTGTAACTGAGTTGTTGTAATGAATTTGGAGTTTTCAATTTCAATCTGCTTTCAATTTGTTTGACATCAGTATCAATTGTGTGTTTGCTTAGCTCACAAAGTATAGTTATCAGGCATTACAATATCAATATCACAAATTTTGTAATGCTGTTGACTAATCCCTTGCTAACCTCAGGGGCACGGTTCCCAAAAGTTTCTGTTAGCAAATTACTTATTTGGAACAATTCAGTTGCATGGATACAGCTATGTAACTTGCTAACATTGTTAACAACTATGCTTTTGGGAAATATACATCTAATTAAGACTTAGCTTCTTAGACTACTAGTATTAAAAAATCTTTTATGACTTGCTCCTTTAATAAACACACACAGACACACACACACATATATATAGATTCTGCATCAAGTCAAACATTGGTTCAGCTATGCCCAATCAAATCGCACTCTCATGACTAAAGCACACCTGTAGCTCATCTGCAATTAATAAATTAGAACACTGTACCTCTACTGAACCTTTGACTATTTCAACAAGTGCAATACATGCAGTAGTACTTAAATTTGCAAGATTTGTCATTTTTATTTTGCGCTCTGTGACATTTTAGTATCAAAACAAGCATCATTTAGTATCAAAACGAGCATCATTATTGACTTCTCTTGTTAGCTGTCTAATATAAACTGAAGTCACCCTTTCATTAGTGATGGCCTACACCAACTAAAATATGTCCAAGTTAACAATATAATTTTTGGTTCTATTCTGTAGCACTCAATTTAGTACTTTGTAATTTCTATGTTTATTTCTAGAGGAATAAGTGTCCATATGGAGTTCTGACTGGTTGATATTCTTGCGATAGGAGTCTGTATATGAATTCAGTGGTCTTGGATTAGAGGTATAGGTTAATGCAAATAACACATTGCTACTTTCTCATACTTCATCACACTAATGCACTATGAGACTGAACATTTAGCTGATCCAGCCCTTCTTGATGCCCCTTCTGAAACATTAAGGACATTTTGGCAGGTATTTTCTTATCCATTGTATGATTATAAACAGAATGGCAAACCTACCTGCCATGGTGAATACCAATGAGCATTAATATCTTACTTCAAATTAAGGTATTGAAGAGGGCATGGCCCAAACAAAATCATTTGATGATCCCACAATCCTTTTAAAATGGTGCTGTACTGAGAGCTTGCATCTGATGTACAGTACTGTCTGTTCCTCACTCTCTACCTCCTCTAAGAAGACCACCCACAAATCCTTCACCACTGTGTGAATATAAAAGGTCAAGACAACTCAAGCAACAGTAGTAGCAAGCGTCTATAACATATTGCCTTCAAGGTGAAGAAAATTGTCTGGAAGGGCATTGACCAGCTCTGGGGCTTCCTTTCCAGTGTGGTCTGTCAGACAGTATTACTGACTTATTCGATGGAGGTTGGCCACAAACAGCTAAATCTTGGGTATTTCTCTTTTGGGGGGGTTGAACCTATGCACCATCTACCATTCCCTCTAATATTTAAATAACCTTACAAAACAAAAATATATTTAAATATATGGACATTTCAATGTTCTTTTTTTGTCAAAACTGGCAACTCCAATAGAATATTGCCAAATACAAATGCGAAATGGCAGACACACAGAGATGGGATCAGATGGGACACTGGACAAGACGGAGTATGACAGGATTGACAAGGCATTTGGGATTGACAACTCAAAAGACCAGCGGGACAGAGCCCCTGGACAAGACCAGACAGGAAAGAACACATCGCACCAAGGAACACCAGATAGACAATAACTCAGGACACGATTAGGGCATGGAACAGATCCAGGCAAGATTAGGCACAGCAAAGAGAATTACCAGCCAGACATAGACTAGGACAGGATAGACAAGTAGAAGAATCACAGGGACAAGGATAGAAAATTAGGATAGGGCCACAAGGGACATAAGGCAGGGAAAAATAAAGGCTGGACAAGACAATGGGGCAGGGACAGAGGCACGATGAATGGAAATTGAAGATGTCCAGGAAGTGTCCTAGACCCTGAAGAGCTGGGCATTAAGCATGGGTCCAGCAGGACCAAAAAGTGTTGAGCGGACAGCAGGGCCAGAGAGCACCAAGGGGACAGAGACTTGGCCAGCCTCTTCCTTGGGCTCCTGTTGATACTGGTGGCTGCCCCTGGACCTGGGACTGCAACGGAGCAAGCCTCAGGCAGAGGTAGGGGTCCATGGGGCATGGCCCAGAGGGGCTTATTCTAAGTCTTCCAGAACAGTCTCTTCCGGATCTCTTAACTCCAGGCTGGCGGCAGCTGGAGAGTCATGCTGAAGTTGGCCAGGGAGCTGGGCATCAGGCTGGAAACATCCGAAAAGATGGGCACTGGGCTAGCAGTGACCAGGGAGTCAGGCCTGGCTAGCAGTGATCAGCAGAGAATGGGGAGACCATCAGTGGCAAACCATGAGGCTACGGAGAGGCCAAAAACAGGAGAAGAGGTGGATGCCAGGCCAACGACAGGAGATGAACCAGGTACCAGCAGGACATCAAAAGATGAGCCAGGCTCTGGATGGAGATGAAGAGGTTAGGCTTGAGCTGGCACGACATCAGGAGGTGGGACAGGAGCCAGTGGGACCTCAGGAGATGAGGCAAGGTCAAGATACCCAGAGGCGAGCGGGGTAGAACCGAGACACCTGTAGACGTGTGGGACATAGGCAGGACGCGGGTGACATGGCCACTATGGGGTATTGCATAAAGACGAATGAAGCAAGCATCAGGTAGTGGAGCCTAAGATACAGGTTGTAACCTAATTCTAATACAGAATCATAACTGCACTATTTATTAGTCTACTCTGGAAAATGGGAACCTACCACTTTTTTCTTAGCCTTTCGCAAGTATCTCACGTGCCCTTTAAGTCTCATACTTTTCAGAGTATGATTGTTATGTTCAGTCTCTATTGCCTGCATCCATTTTTGTCTCCTTAAAGGCTGTTTATGTGTTTTTATTCTCACTTGCTATTTTACCATTGTATTTTAAGGATGGTGCAATAAAAGAATCTCCTAAAAATTCAAGTTTTCTGTCCACCTCAGGATCTTTTCTCACCACAATATTTTATTAATTCAACCTGCAACATTATTTAATCAGGCCAACAGATCAATCTTTTATATTCTACAGAATAAAAACATGATGTAACATTATTCCACTAAGAAGCCGGTTGTGTCATTGGTGCCATCGGTGATATTAGGCAAAACTGTATCAGTTATGGATTGAATTATCCAGGTATGTAGGCTGTCCCACTTTTGCTGACATTATGGTTCCAAATATTGAGTTCAGCTTTTCTGTGGGGCTGTGCTGGAGCTGTTTTTTCTGTCCCTGTGCCAGTGGTGTAAATGTATGGAATGAGTTCCAGAGTGGATTGGGACAAAGCCTTGCACCAGCTCCAGCACCACATTGGTGGAAATGAAACACCAGTCTGTGGTTCAGAAACATTGCATAGTGCAGAAAGGAAGCTCTACAAAGAGTCAAACCATGGAGAGGATCACAGGTTCACATCCCCCACCATAAAGGTTTTGTGCCCTCACCACTGCAGAAATAAAGCAGGGTTGACAGAGACCCCCCATCATCTAGGACATTCACTGTGCAGGTGGAGGAAGTCTGGATATAATGACACCAAAGACCAAAGAATATTATCAAAAATAGGACATTTTTTCCACAATTACTCCCCCTCACCCCATCTACCTTTTATATTCAAGGCACTTTATTTATCTAGCACTCAAGCATCTTGTTTATATTTTTTATCTATTTATAATAAACCCAGAATAGCCTTGTTTATAATTTTTAAATCCTGACCAAATAAACTATGCAAGAATTTCAATGTACTAGACTTCTTACCTATGCAAATTGAAATATAAGTTTCGATTCAGTTTAATTTTGGTCGGAAGTGCCACCTATAAATGTACAACTCGTGCATTGTCAGCAGTTTGATATTTCCATTTTTTAAGATCAAATGGCCATAAATATGCACATATTTCATCACTTCTGAACTGAGACACTCGGCAAGAATGGGGCAGGCAGACCCCAATATGCGGGAGCAAGCAGCTTTATTATATATATATATATATATATATGTTATATATATATTATATAGATCAGGCACAATCAAACGAAGTGATCAGCTGCCTATCACCTGCCGGTGTTTGGCCCCACCCGCGTGGGCGTGACATGAACAAAGCACAAACTCTTCCACAAGAGATAATTATTTCTCTTTTCAATTAAATCATAGCCTCAGATGTGGCACTGATTGTCTTTGCCAACCATTTCACACTCGGCAAATAATCAGTTGTGTGTTTGCCAAAAGTTACAAAAGAGAAACGTAATCTGCAGCATTGTCCCTCCTTTTTTGAAATGCCATATGTTATGCTAGAACAAATTTTAAGTTGCCCAAACGTCTTCCTCAACAGCTACAAGAAACAGGAACGACAGAAATTCAGCAATGAAGTGTCAGACACGTAAAGCTACACAGCGGGGTCGCATAGTGCGTAAAAGTCCCCAACACTTTGACTCAATAACTGCAGAGTTCCAAACTTCTTCTGGCGTTAACTCCAGCACGAAAACTGTGTGCCAGGAGCTTCATGGAATGGGCTTCTATGACCAGTCAGCTGCATACAAGCTTCACATCACCAAGTGCAATGCCAAGCTTCGGTTGGATTGAATTCAATTCTTTTATTGTCATATGTACAAGTATGAGTACCATGATGCCCATACAAAGCCCTGACCTCAACCCCATCAAACATCTTTGGGATAAACTAGAATAGAAATTGTGAGCCAAGCCTTCACATCCAACCTCAATGCCTCACCTCACAAATGCTCTTCTGAATGAATGGGCAAAAATTCCCACAGACAGTCCAAAATCTTGTAGAAAGCCTTCTGAGAAGAGTGGCGGCTGTTATAGCTGTAAATGGGGGGTGGGGGGGGGGGGCAACTCCATATTGATATCTATGGATTTAGAATGGAATGTTGTCAAAGTTCCGGTAGGTGTAATGACCAGGTGTCCCAGTACTTTTGTCCATATGGTATACACTGTACCTCTCAGCTGATTCAAGGAGCCCTCCAAAATCATTTTCCTGGAGGGTATTTTCATCATTATGCCAGTTTTCCTAACAAAAATGTCTATTCAGGGAACTCTATATCCTAAAATAAGTTTACCAATAAGTGTGATCAGTTGACCATTCTGTCCTTCTCATGACCTTAGTTACCAGAAAATACAAAATTAGATCAAATGATGGTATCCACAAAATTGACCACTGACCTTTGACCTGAGTAATAACTCACTGTTCTACTTCAGGTCTAACAAGCGGTGCTTCTGAATCATTGCTTGCAAAGTTATTTCTCTCATTCTCAGCAAGTAGGCAGTAGTCTCTCTAAGAAGGCTGGGTTTTCTGAATAGTTATTTGGTCCATAATAATAAACATTAGTTAAAAAGTGTTCCTCTTTGTAATCACTTTGGGACACCCTCTTGACCCATTGGGTAATTCTCTGCCAATACAGCGACATTTCGTGTTTTGGTTCCTTTGTCAAAGAATAATGTGCTCAGAGCCTGAAAAAACACCCGGTCTCACTCCATTGTCGGGTTTTGTTTTGGCTTCTCCGTTGAGATCTGTTCATGAACAGACATAGCCCTACCACAGTAATGTAACAGTCCACAAAAGGGTTTCTGTAGTGATTAAAAAGACCAATATGTTACTTTTTACGTTATAACCTTAAAACCCCAGCTTGTTATCTTGATTGTAGGTTATAAAATTATCATCAAAATTTATGCTATTGTGGGTTTTGCACATGCATTTTAGTGCTGCTTGTATTTTACAAACATAAGATTCTGAATATGAATTTCATTACCTGAAGTTTAGGTTTAAATATGAAACTTGAACGTTTTGTACACGCTCACTTAAACAGCCGTTAACTTACTCATTATTGAGATTTTTGAATCATTACCATTTAATGCTATAAACCACAACACTCATCTGCCAGTGGCACCTACCCAACAGCAGTTCAAAGCCATAGTTTCACCCCAGGAGATGAGTCTTGAAAGCAAGACTGGATGGAGCAGATTGCGCCATAATGCTGTCTCTATGGAATTCCTGCACAGGGACACGGTGAAGAGCACACTACAGACCACTACATCAACTGTCATGCAAAATATGTTTCTAATTTCCCAGCCTCAAACAATATTTTATAGCACATTATTCTCATTGTGCTTTAGGTAAATGCCTGGTCAACATACAAAATGATTCAAATGAAATCCCTTATTCAGTTCAGAGTAGAAGACCAATCCCCTTCTTAGATCAGAGCTTATAATACTAAAGTATTGAATGTAGTTTCCCAGTTCTCAACCTAATCTCTTTGAAAGATGAAATACCATATGTAGACCATAGCATGTTTACTAATTATCTTTCAGCAATTTGGACAATTCCTTTGAGGTTAGAGGAGTGGCATTAAGACTTGTGTCAGTCACAGCGGGACCCATCAGTGTATGGATGACCTATCATGTAGATGATAGGTCAAAATTACAGATGCTTTCACCACAGGAAGAAACTGGAAACAAATGGAGCCTCTGTAGTTGCTTCTTGTCATGGAATTGTTTGAATAATAATGGAAGCCAACTAATCCTGCCATGGATTTCCTTGTGTTATACTCTGAAATCTTGTTCAAAACTGTTAGCAATGTCAGATATATGGTATTATCAATTGTATCTTTAAATCTTAAAAAAGGTTAACATTTATGATATTTTTATGATTGAAAGATATATTCCCTAGATTCAAGCAGCCTTGTTTCCATTTTCAGAGTCAAGAATCAAGCTGACAACCCTGAAGGTGTGTGACCAAAATGCTTCCAACTGATAAGAGACTAGAATAATGGACAAAACTAAATTCTCAAGAGCCAAAATTATTTTATTATTATGTTACACGATGAGGCAAATTGTCCTCTGAAGATGCTAGCTGCACACGTTTGTTTTTCTGTTGGACACAAATTATTATGAAATACAGACTGACTTGTAAACCTTTATCTTCATTACTGGGGAAGAAAAAAATGCGCAGCACCCTAAACAGATACAGATTATGGCCCATTTTATAAAAATGGCTCGTTCTGGAAATTGAAAGAAAGAATTTTTCTCATACTACAAACAATGTTATGCAATATTAAATTATAAAAACACAGAAACATTTTAATTCAATGTAGGGATTTTTCTTATCCATTCATTTCCATAACCACTTATCTGGTACATGATCATGAGACTGGAACTGATCCCAGGAAACAGGACATGAGGCAAAGCTTTCTGTAAGAGACCTAGTTCAATCACAGATGAGGTAACTCTTAATCCATACTGACAGTGACATGACTCTTAGAACAAGGCCTGTAGCTTATGTGTATTGTTCTTAAACAGCAACATTAGAGAGACGGATTTCTCATTTATCACAACAACACAGCAAATCAGAGAGGCAACTTTGAGTTACATCAGGTCGACTGATTTCACTGTAACTCAAGTTACAAGTTACAAGCTTAAAGTAAAGAAGTCATCCTCATTGTGGCCTATGCTGGAAATCTTATTCAGTTACAAGTTTGCCACCCAACTTGGCAAAACTTCCATATAATTTCTTACACTGCTGTTATTTCCTTATCCTTACCTATATGCTTCATTTAAAGGACTTAGGAATACTGTGGAAAGGCACTGAATTCTATTGCAACTAAATCAGCCCTCTCCGGTTTTTCTAATCTTTCTTTAGAAAAACTAATGAAGCTCTAAAACACATTCAGCTATGGTTGGCTCAGCAGGTTGGGATAGAAGACCCAGCTAAAACAAAGACTGAAACATGATACCTTTGACAGTGATCCTCCAGATAATAATGTTCTGACATGAAAGAATGACAACATGATAACTCAGTGAGGACTTTTCAAGTCTCTTTAAGTACATGACCTATGCTTTGTGAGGAAGCAATTGTTTCAAATTATATATCTTTAACTCGTCTAGCATGTACTGAAAAAAAACAAGAACAAGACTCATTTTTTACATAGCTTCACATATGGTTTAAAATATATATGATTATTTTCTCAGAATATTTTATGCAATATAAGATAAATTAAATCCCTCTTCAGTAATGTAAAACTGCTCCACTGCTGTTGGTTTACATGCAATCAATTTTAAGGATAGCAGGGTTCCAATTGGTTGTGTGCATGATCAATCAAGCTCTGGCACCAGATTCGTATTACTTAGCTGAGGCCTGGTTCAAACTAGGATGGCTTTTTAAACATGAAACGAGAATGAAAGGGAAGGGACTGAACATATTTAGTCTAGCACCCAAGGTTCTTTAATGATTTCAGATCAAAGTCCTGCAAACAGAGCCACAGGCCATCGTTAAATTGCTCTTTGACCATGGTATCATTTTTGTTTATTAAGGTTTGAAGTCAACTGTGGTTTGAAATTAATTTCAGGACAAGGTGTAGAAGTGTCTGTATTATTTAATCAATAATATATACAATAACTTAAGAATGGAATGCAGTCAGAAGATAACAATTTCCAATCTATGGTTTGCCCCAAAGGTAGCTGAAGGTATGTACATTATACGGTAATGTTATGCATCGTATATCTTAATTTCATAATGTCTAAAAATAATCTGCTAGGTTCAGTGTAGTGCAAATATGTATAGATGTGAAAAAAGCAAAGCAAACAAAAATAGAATTTAAAAAACTATTTAAATGTCATTATAGATATTAAAGGGTGTAACAAGCCGTCCAAAACACCATTACTGACTAAGCGGAAATAAAAACTCATATTCTGAAAGTACAGAAAGTCATCCACATTATGGCCTATGCTGGCTATCTTGTTTAGATACAAGCTATTTAGAATCCACATGCATTGTTTTATAATACCCACCACTAGAAAGGCCAGTGTAGTAAACCAAGACATGGAAAGCATCCTACAGCTTAGCAGAGGTATCTGACACTCCCCGAATCGTGTGCAACTCTCTGTAGCTTATAGAAGAGGGATCATCTCAGGAAGGTTACACAGAAAGCTGGCTTCTTTTGACCCTACCTGCTCCCGAAAAGTTCATCAGAGGAGCCATGGGGGGCACCCTTAGCCCAGATGGGCCATAACTCACTATGCTGGTGCACCTCAAATGATATGATGTTTGTGGCATAGATTACAGCACAGCTGGTCTGAATCAGGGCCGAGGAGGATTTCATCAAGACCCACTGCAGAATATTTTCTTCAATTGTTAAGAAGGAAGATGCCAGCTTTACTGGATGGGGAGTTGGACTCAACACTGTGCGGTGAATACTAGTTTTGGAGCAGAAAATGTTTTGGAGCTACAAAATGCTGTATGTATGGCACTCCAAAATCCTTCTTTATTCCACAGACTCCTCAAATATCTTTCCCCAACTCTGAAAACCATTCATCTCAGTGGTATCTAACTTGCACGTGACAAATAAAGAATCTTGATAAAGAATCTTGATCTCTTGCTTGCAAAGTCATTCATAAGGTAAAGTACAGCAGCCTCTGCCTCCAATTCTTTCATAGCTTAAAGGAAACATATGAACTTTGGCAGCAGAGGATTGAAAAGTGCAGGGGAACCAGGCAACAGGCTCCCTGTCCCCTTCCTTTGAGCACCAGAGCAGGACCCCCAGATAGCCCATGTTTTTGCTCCCTCTCAGTTCCTGGAGCAAAAACGTGGGCTGTCTGGGGGTCCCTGAGGGCCACACTGGGAAACTGCACTACAACATCGCACACCAGAGACCCCTAACCCACCCCTGCCTTGAGATTGGAGTTTAATTGGAGAGACATTCCCCTTGGAGAGTTTCCCTGTCTAAGTTGTTTATTTGTCTTCCTTCAGTAATTTCAACCATTGTTTGTTCTCCCCAATCAGCCTCCCCCCCCCCCCTTTTTTTACTTGTGCTATATTGTTCTAGTTGCCACAGGGCGTTAATGTTAATGTTAAACCCTTCATTATGTTTTTAGATTTTGTTTGGCAGAAAATATCCAACTGTATAACTAGGTCAAATCGTAACTGTTGGTCAAGGCATGTGCTAAGCAACTAAATATTGGTAATAAATGCTGTATTAATAATACTAAATGGTGAGAGAATGCCATGGTAATAACAAATTCAGTTTGCGTGAGTCTACCTCAATGTCTCTGTACTTACTTTAAGTTTCTAAAATTGACTCCATAGTCAGCGAAGAAGAAAGGGAAGAATACTCATCCTTCACTCTTTGTCTGAAAACTGTGGCTAGCATGGCAGAATAATTGACTTCCTGGTGCCACTAATGATGCCTCTTCCCTCCTGTCCACCAACAAAGGGTCATGATCCCTCTCCATCATTTCAATGCAAGTGACGTGTACCTGGAAGTGTGTACTGTTATAGTTGCTGATTCAAAAGATAGTTGCAATGCAGGAGGTACTGGAGAGCTACTAGTAGGTGGTAATTAAGTTAAATTATATGGGAGAGTGATAGCAGTGGTAGCGCCATGGTGGTTCCACCCACGTGAAGACAGCATCACTTCCCGTGTATGCAAACCACCATAAATCAACAGGCCATGAGACGCTGCCGGCATGCAGATGCTGTCAGCATGCTTGGTGCTGCTTCTTCATATACATATGATCCCCTCTACAATAGCAAGGGTGGCATCATTCTAAGATAAATATTGAAATCTATACTACAAAGCATTGCATGCCATTTTCTTTATTGATCTCTTGAAATCACAGACAAAAAGTGTAAGTGTTTTTTATTTATCAAAAGACAAGGTTGTAATTTATTCTTGTAATTCAAGAAATATAATTAAATACAAATGAGGTGTGTGAGGTATGTAAGACTTTTTTAACTGAAATAATTTAAATCATAATTTGTTTGTACTTCATGAAATTATCTGAACTACTGGCACACTAGTAAATGATCGCTATATTTGGAATGCCCCAGACTGCATTCTTCCTAATCCAGAGCTGGAATTTCAACATACTAGCCATGGAAATTGCATCTCACATTTTACCTGGTCATACCCGTGAAAACTAAAATCTAATTACTCCCTGACTACAATCATTTTAAAAGGTCCCAGCCTGTTGTGGCCATTTTCTCTCCTGGAGAGCACCAGAGATACTTAGTGCACGCTAGAAATTTGTGAAGCTGAGGAGCCCACTGCTGCTGACCTAATTAATACATAAAAATTTGGAATGATACACCTAACATGAAGGTATTTTCTTTGGTTTGTATATAATGTCAGGCAGTAATTTGAATTTCCAGGTCTTGAATTCAAAGTCATGAAAATTTTATGAACTCATAAACTCAAGTTTATGAAAAATTGTTACTGTAATCAAAGAAGTAAAAATGCTCTCTCATTTTGTTTGGTTACTTATGGTTAAGGTTAGGGTTGGGCATGGGTTAAGGTTGTCATATTTCGAATTAGAGTTTTCCCCATAGAAATGAATGGAGAGTCCCCACAAAAATATAGTTACAAACCTGTGTGTGTGTGTGTGTGTGTGTGTGGTTGTGTTCATGCCTCCGTGTTATAATGTTTGCTTAGTAAATGTTCCAGTGTTAGCATCACATTAAAAAACAAGATACTAAGTAATATTGTTAGACAGGATCAGATACTTATGTTCCACGGGATCAAGGAATATCTGCACAATCTGGAGTTAAATTCATGGCCTGGAGCTGACATTCCTGCTTTGTGTTACAGATAACAAAGTTGAGGTACCCATTACGCTTAAATGCAGCCTGGAGATGCTATCTTATTGTGGAACGAGGAGCACTGTCAGATGAGTAGGACTAATTTCAGGCAAGTCTAATTCTCCCGCAGTCTAGACTTGCAGGCTACAATATGAAATAACAGTAAGGAATCCCCTTTGCAAAGTCTCAGTGAAATGATGACTTACTGAATAGAAAAATATTACAGAGTGTACAATATACCAGGTATTGAAAGGTAGCTCAAATACAAAATAAGCATAGGTTTTTACCCCTTTTTATATCCCATAAGACCCTCCCCAACAAAGTCCAAGGTATTGTTAGCTGACAGTGTCTGTATTCAAACCATTAACCAAGAATAATATTTTTTGGCATCTTTTCCTTGCATAACCAACAATAGAACTAAACAATTGTTTCAAAGGAATTATATTTATTATATTTGTTATATTTCAGCATTGATGTGACAGCCCAAATAAAAATGAGTGCAGGAAATAGGG
Organism: Stomatorhinus walkeri; assembly: GCA_026784285.1. Lineage (NCBI taxonomy): Eukaryota > Metazoa > Chordata > Actinopteri > Osteoglossiformes > Mormyridae > Stomatorhinus > Stomatorhinus walkeri. Next base: position 32,098,655 of record JAODUD010000001.1, on the reverse strand, counting down.
GGAGGTTCATATCATTCTGTAAAACTGGATCCACCAAAATAGAGATGCTTTTTCTCAATTTATTGATACAACACCTGTGTTTCAGCAAACCTGCCATCAATTACACTACAAAAAAATAACTTTGAGTATTATCATAAAAGAAGTATCAATAAAAATTGTAAACAGGGACTTCTATCCATGTCTTATTGGTCTGAAGGTTTTTCTGTATCTGGCCTGTTCTGTATATTGAGGGAAGAAAAACAATAGTGATTATGTCACGCCCTCAGGGGCGGGTCCCGACAGGTGCCATGACTTGACAACGGATGGAGTCCCTGATATAAGCGCAGCAGTCACACCAGTCAAGTGCGAAGTATTACGCTGAATGTCTGAAGCCTATACCGAGCGTTTGATTGTCTATCGTGAGATCCCCGTTCCCGATCCCGACCTGTATTC
>JAODUD010000001.1:32085496-32098123 GCA_026784285.1 Stomatorhinus walkeri | reverse complement strand
CCCGGATTCGACCCACGCCTGGATACCCGACCTCTTCTTTAGCCCGAGCCCCAGACACCTGTCTGAATTAAAACCCCTTGATTGCCCGCATACCTGGGTCCTCGTCCTTCTGTTCCCGCGACAGATTAGTTTTGACAGCTGTTTTCTATTACAATAAAGACATTAGCTATAAAGCTTTAATATTGATTCAGGTAACTGAAGGTGAGCAGGTGTCCTGCAGTATCAAACTTCATGATAATATGGATATGAACACATGCGCACTAGCAAACTGGTGGACATTACAGAGCATTACAATGCCAAGTCATGTTCACCTACAGGCATCCAGTCAGGCCAGTTCAACAGCAGTTTTATTGGCTAATGTATTTGTTTCCTGTTCTGATAGTGATGCTGACATTTCTATTAAAAAGGTTTACATTGGAATTGTCTTGCCCCTCAGAAACAGATGAGCAGTACAGCCATGGAACTATGCCAAGAAAGGTACAGTAGTTTTCTAGGGTACAGATATGAGTTGAGGTTACAGCTGCATGTATTGAATCATAACAATAATTATTAATTAGAATACCCACTTAACACCCACGGACACGACTGAGGTGGTCATTACACCAGGAAACATGCACTATTATACACAATGGGCAATTTAGAGATACCTAGTAACATAACCTGCATGACATGGGAAGAACATGCAAACTCCACCCATACGGAGTAGAGGCAAGATTTTAGCAGCAGTATTCAACAGTGCTACCCACCGAGCTACTATGCTGTAAGTAATAATATGATATAATCATTGGTCGAAAAATTGTAGTAAGATTAACTTTATTTTCATAATATGGATTTAACAATTTGCTAAGAAATTGAATGTTTTCATTTGTGATTGTTTTCTGTATAAAGCCTACTGCACATTGCAAGCAGCATTTTAGATTTGTAGATAGTAGATTTGTAAGGACATTCTTTCTTCTTCCTTGGTGGGAGAATACCTCCCCTCTCGGTTCCTGGTCCCATAGTTATCCTCCTGTCTTTCCAGTCTTTCATAAGCCAGCGACTGGCCAGCTGAAGTCACCTACCAGGAGCTGATATCCATGACATGGGTTACGCCTGCCACTTGGTGGGAACAGGTGTACTGCAAATTCACCATCAGCCGTCAGCATGCACTTGGCCTCTCACTAATGTATTCAACTGGAAAAGCTGTCTTCCACTAGACTTCTTGCCCGACTGACCACTAACAGGAAAAGCATTTCAGGGTGCTCTCTGATGCAACGCCTCCCCTGTGACTCCTTGTCTTCCTTTCAGATTTGCTGCTATGCATGGTGAGGCAGGTTCAAAGCAACGAATTTGTATAGCTGCAAGTAAGAAAAAAATGCATTACCTTCATTCTTGTTATTATTGTTAAAACCCAATATGGCTGACATTTAATATGATTCTGAGTGAAAAATACAAATCAGCAAATACAATATGCACAAATCACAGAGCACAGAAGCAATTATGGCACCCAGTTCATGTCTCCTTTGGGTTTCCTTAAAAACAATGCATTAAAAAGTACGTCACCTGCGCTTTCTTCCTGTGAACTTTCTTATATACGCTCACAATAGCATTTGACTGCATAGACATTTCATTGCACATCAGTTAGGCTGCCTTCAGATCATATCAAGGATGCAAATTTTTTGCATGTGATTTCTTTAATCAGGATGTGTGAGAGGTTCCTTTATATACACTAGCGAATGGGAAAGGATGAAAAGACGCAGTAACAACCAAATGCATTGTAAAGAGTTCAAAACCTCAGTGACACAACAGAAAGAATTAGAAATTAATTTAATGTAATTGTTTTAATCAATGCCTTACCCAAATTATTTTCTTTATTATATTTTATTATGCAATTACTTTCTATTTTTTTGTAAGATAAGTCTCCTGTTTAACATATCACAGTGGTTCTAGATCTAGATAAAGCAATAACTATATAAGAAAAAAAGAGGCAATTGATCATTTTAGCAGTGTTTACAATGAACAGGGGTTGAGTTAATGTCAAAAAGCAGTAACATGGTATAGCATAGTATGGGGTGGAGGTGGGAGAACCGAATAGCTCTAACGGCAAAGAAGTGGGATAGACTTACTCTTTATATAAAACCTGGACCGCTGTGATTGGACACACTGGCGTTCATTAGGTCTCCTTGTTTGAACTTTCGTATTCACTTTCATCTCTTTTACAACTAGTCTAAAACAATAACAATAAAATAAAATTAGAAAATTAGCTCTAAATAAAAAAATAGCATTGTTCTATTACATTCCAGTTTTAGTATCCTTTGAAGACTGTTATGAAACTCTTGAAGCCCACTACAGATAAAGAAGCTTAGCGAGATCTGTTCTTGTTAATTTATCATTAATAATTTGGAATTTGGTTGCTAACAGGACATTATCAACCCCGCTGCTTCCCCTGTAAAGTGATTTATGCCCATTGAGATGACACCAGTACCAAGAAGTCTGATGAAAGCACGCTTTTATTAGAGCAAACAAAATGATGAATGAGACACAATGCTACCAACTCATCTTGTTATTGACCCCAGCTCTGTCCATTTAGTTAATTTGCAGATCACAGTGTGCCCAGGGCTTTTTTGCCGGGTTGTAAATTAAAGATAAATGTATGCTAACAGAGGTTGACCCTGCATAATGTAACCATATAGGATTAACCTTGCCTGTCATATGTATCATGCCTGTCATGTGTCATATCTGTTTTCTTGCTCCAAAAAAAAAATCACTTCTTTGATTCTATGATTTAATTTATGGGCATTTTGAGGTAAGGATAAGGAAAAAAAGAAGTTGTGTAAAAAAGACTGCCTTTTAATTTTTATAGTAATCAGTTCCCAACTCAGTTACAGGGTATTTGTTTAACTTTTTGCCAGAGGGTGTACAGAAAGCGATGAATGAAGATGCAAACTTGTAGACAGGAAATGGGAAATGATTGAAGAACAGTTTGATAAATTCAGTCTGTTTATGATTATAGCAATACCACATTAGAGAAGAGATCTTCAATTAAAGAGGAAGGAGGTTTTTGGCATTACCCATTTTCCAGCCTCAAATCTGAAGGATCAGACTGTGTGCTTTAGAAAACTTTCAGTGGTACAGTGTTTGCCACAAAGCTTCAACCATTTGTCTCTTCATTTACTTTTCAACAAAAGATCATAGTTGTTGTAACATTCCATTTATCATTTGCACTGATTTTTGTTCACAGCCTTGCTTTTAAAATGTAAATCCATCTGCATTTACTGCTCCGAAAAAAAAAATGGGCTTGGACATCTCTAATTCCTCCTAAGTATAAGAAACTTATGCTCCTGTTAAATCTCTCGCTTATAATTCTGTCAGCCATCCAATACTCATTAAAATGGGATTTCAGGCTATTACAGGGAAAGTAGCCCCTAGAGACTTTATTTTCTCTCCAGTCTTCGTCTATAATTCTGTCAGACACCCCTTCCATGGTTGGTGGGGTAGGTTCAGTTGCTATGGTTTTATTACTGCAACCAGCTGCCCTCTCTTTTCTCTATAAAAGGTAATTACATTCAGTAGTAACAAGTTAATTGAGAGCTAATTAGATCAATCAGCACTTGAGCACTGTCCCCAAATGACGAATGGGTCCCAGCAGTCACATGACCCATAAGGGCTAGAAGGAGGTGGAAGGGGCTGCTGAGCAGATGAATCTGAGTGACACTGGGAATTATGGACAGGGGGACTCACTCCGAGGTGGCCGAGAGAAGGGCCAAGCAAACATGATTGATTCAATGGTGATTGTCAGGGAGGAAATGAGGTCTGAATGGGGAGAGCGCTGTCTGCTGCAACTCCCTGAGTGCAAGGTTCACCAGGGACTTTCACATGTAAATGAAGCTAGCCTCTGCCCATGCCAGCTCCAGTGTTGAAAGGAGCAATCAGGAGGGGGAGGGGGAACCCCAGACAGCCTGCGATAGTCACAAAAAAAATCAATTACAGGCCTTCCACCAATTCCAGAGTCCTCCCAAAAATCTTGTTTTCACTCAGACAAATGTAAGGACAAGTGAAGCATTTTATTTTGAAATTACTTGTCCTTATTTGCCTGTGTAAACACCATAATACGGTTTTAAAACATATTTAAGTGTATGCGTATATGCGCACCTTTCTGCATTAATCTGAAGAACCCCTAAATTGAATATTTGTCCATTGACCTATCATCCGAATTATTTGTATAGTACAGGGTCACACGAAGGTTATACTTATACGAATAAATCAATTAATTAAATCAAAATTAGTGTAAATACAATACATGATTTAAATTCATTAAATAATTTTATGGTAATAGACATATGATAACTTGTCTAGTAACATGAGTGGCCCTATTGTGCACAGGGAATATTTAAACATTTTAAATGTGGTGTCTGGTTTAAAAGTCATTTCAGTCAACCCCCTTTTCCAGTGACATCTCACATTTCAACCAAAAATATCTTTAATGAATAATGTTGAAAATGGGTTGGAATTTAACATGATCAGAACATAATCAAATAGAAGTGTCCAGGCCCCATGTTCTCTCTTCTCAGGTTGGACAATAGCCAGAATTTCGTCATACAGATTATGCAAATAGAGCTGGAATCATGTGGCGATCACCATGGTGACATGCATTGTTTGTACACAGCCTTGGTTCTCTTATCCCCCTGAACCCCTGGCCAATGAACAACATAGGATGGGAAAACTAAAAGACTTTTTCTCTTTATAAGCCAACATGTTGTTAATAACAGAAATTATATGAAATTTTATTGACGACGCAGATACCATGCTTTAAAGAAAAAATGTCCCATTCTTTTTTGTCATTTGTCTTACATGTTTTGAACATTATTTGCTAATCTTTTAAATTTAACATTAATTGGAAAGCTTGGCTCAGCATTACCAGACTGTCAATGAATAAAGCAATGTGCAACATAAGGGATTAAATGATTCTTAAAAATATTCCAAGGAATATATAAAAACATCTTTTCAGTAATCCTGGTAAACAGCCCAATCATTTGACACAACAACCAAACAACAGAGGGGACATATGAGAGCAGGGTAAAGGGAGAATGCATTCAGGGTTGAACTTACCCTCCCCCACTTCTCCCATCCCAATGCATCCTTTGTATGGAGAATCCACATGGCCCTCCGAATCACCCAGTTGGCGAGGGCAGGCAAAAAGCTATTGAGTTACAGATGCACTGGCATGCAACATGCCCATGTTAACATGCTGCCAAAGTGCAATGGATGGCATGACCAATGCGGTCATTAAGAACCTGGGGTCAGTAGGACAGTTGTACAGGGTCTGCAGGAGCATTTCGTAAATGGATAAAATGCTAGTATTCCCGTCTTGTAACACAACTCAAAAATATTTTCTTAGTTATAAACTTAGTTCTTAGTATGTTACATAGGCACGCATTAGTGGTAGTGAGTCTCAAGCTCTCGTCTGTTTCCATTTGGGGACCCTCGTTTAACAAAGGTTGGAAACCCTGGGTCTAGAAATTCATCACCTGGGAGTCAAAGGTCTATTAGAGCAAGTGAGTTAGCGCACTGTTAAAATAGAGAGCCTTGTCTTACCTACTGGGAGCAGGGAATAAATCACTAGCTCAAGCTAACTGACAAACAGGAAGCTGTTTCTGGTGGGAGCTTTGTCTGCCTCTTCAGTCCTGCACTAAGCCTACTGTTGAATTTATGACTGAGCTGAAGCTACTGCACATTTTTCATGGAATCGTTAGCAAATAATTCACAAATAATATTACTCAGCTAATGTGAAGGTATTATTTTTAAAACGGTATAATACGTTTCTGCCTTTTTTCTAGACAGCTGCAGTTTAAACTGTGTTATTGCTCACACCAGTTCGCTTCCTTTGCAAAGTGCTATGAAACACCAGTATATAGGCATTGCCCCCCACATCAAAGATGTGGGCCAAGGCTTTCCCCATACTTTTCCTTACCATTGTTTGATGTACTACAACCCTTGTCATCCCTTGTCTGACAGCTATTGTTAATTAACAATACCTAGACAGTGCCACTTCCTAAACATGTAGGCGCATTGCTACACCCTTCAATCAGATCGCCACAGAGGCCAACTCCAAGGCAGTCATGCCAATCAGTGTAGGTTTGCTAGCAAGCGTGAGTATTTTCCATTCTGAATGTCCCTCGCAGAGATCTTGACAATGCAAGACAACTTCGAAACACATAGAAAGACAAATTCTGAGGACAGGATTTTTCTGTAGATTTCTGAAGCTGAACCACCATGCTTTGTTTAACATTGAACTATATTATTTATGCCTGGATGAGATGTATATTTTAAATATGCATTAATACTTGCACATACTACTCCATTTAAAATTGGCCCACCTATTCCCACAAAGTTTCTAACAACAGCAGAAACATTTCTTGGTGAGAGCCACTTCTGAAAGCAATTTCCATCTCAGCTTGCCTGGTGTCTAACCTAAAAGAAGCCCCCCATTTTTTAACTGATGACTGAATCTTAACAAAGACAAGGTAATTTATTCAGAGCAGCTTAAAGCCTCAATTACAATAAGCTTCCAGACAATAAAAGCAGACAATGAAAATGTAAATTTTTCTTTCTATCATTCCCCATAATTATTTGTTGTGACTGATAATTACATTTGGTGCATTTTATATCAGTAATAACCTTCTGGCTGTTTTGCCTGGGGGGCTTGTTGAATTTTCATCCCTAAGCACAGTGTTATATTTTGACAAAAGAAGGCAATGAGCAGATAACCTTTGAGATGCTTCCTCTGTTTCCCTCAGTTACAAAATATTATAGATTAATTAATCTAATCTGATTGTGATTTAATCATTTTGCCTCATGCTGTCATTAGGGACTTCTTTCATTCATTTTTTAAATTATTTTCCACTTTGTATGCTCATATGATCCATTAGATTTTAGAGTCATTAATACTCTACATATAAATGCAATGTTTGCTTGAAAATTGAAAGTCTTATTTATTCCAAAGTTGCGCATTTTGCAAATGCACCAGTTTCTTTGTAAACTACATTTTGGATGATATACCATTTTTAAAATATTCATGGTGTGGATGTTGTTGATGATTTTAACAGGTGTGTTTAATACAATATTTTTAATCAGTTAAAACCACTTTAATATGAGCAGGTTGCAGTGATCTTGTACTTAAGCTACAATGAAAATGAACAGACCAAAGAGAAATTTAAATCATCTGTATGTGTTCAAACAGGGCAGCATTGAGGTTCCTAACTTGGAGATGTAATCCTAACACTGCTTTTTGTGCATGGCATTTGCCTGTTTTCCCGTCACCATTTGAGCTTCGTCTGAGTACTCTGCTTTTCTCCCTTCTGATAAAGGGTAAATACTTTATTTGCCATTTGCACAAGTACTTGAATCCTTCTCTTTACCTACCTCATCTTGCTTTCTATGGCTTGGGGAGGTCACAGCACAGGGTCAGCCAACATGCAGCATCCCTGGAGCTGGGGGTTAAGGGACTTGCTCAAAGTTCCACAGACATGTGACTGTTCTGTTGAGGCCAGGGTTAAATCCAGCAATCGTACGGGCTCCAGTCCACAACCAGAGTGGTGGACTGTAGATGGAACTGAAATAAAACACAAACACAGCCCCAGGAAAACTTACGGTATGTAACACCCCCTACCCTACGCACAAACACACACACACTAATGGGGTTCACGGTCAGCATTAACTCACAGGTAACATATTCAAAGTATTAGTGCACATTACATTAAGACCACGAAAGCACATCAGATACCGGATTGCATGATCCCTTCTTATGGACAATGCCCAAGTTGAATGCTTGGAAGATCAGTACCCAGGGCATGAGGCACTGGTTTGTGTTACACATACGACTGAGGAAAATGAGAGGGTTGTGGTCGGTATACTTCACAATGCTGCAAGGAAAGCAGTACTATATGTTAACTGGTGCTTCGCAAAGTTCTTGGAACCTTGGTTCTTAGGCGTTATCAAGGCTGTAGTCGTCGTTCTGTAGGATGACAGCTCCGGCACCCAAACTACTGGCATCCACTTCTAATTTAAAGGGTTTAGTATAACCTGGTGTGGTCAACACAGGAGACCAATTGAGGAACAACATGATGGAATCATAGGCGGATTAACAAGTGGGTGACCAAACAAAAGGGGCATTCCTATGGAGTAGATGGGTAAGGGACAACTCAATGTGAGAAAAATTCTTACCAAAACATCTGTAGAACCCTACCATCTCGAGAGATCTTTTGAGCTGTCATGGGGTTCACAGGACTGGGAACAAGCAAATAGCTTGGACTTTTGTGTCCAGTGGCTTGATTATCTCATGACCCACCAGTTTCCCTAGGTAGCTGAACGTACCCTGTCTAAATTCACATCTTTCAAGGTTGAGCACTAGCAAAGCATTGTGTAACCATATATAAAAACCTGCTCTAAGGATGAAATGTCCTGCTCCAAAAAGTCATAATACATGATTACATCACCAAGGTATGCATCACAGTTGTTCACATCTCCTACCACATTAGGCATCAACCACTGGAAGGTAGAGGGAATGTTACATAAACCAAAGGGCATCACTATATACCGGAGGAAGGTGTAAGGTGTAACAGACCTCCAAGGCACAGGGTGTAAGTGGCACTTGGTAAGAGCCCTTCAATAGATCTAATGTTGACACATATTTGGTGGATCCAATATGATCCACACTATCTTCCATCTAAGGTAGAGGGTTTGGTCACCGCATTTCCTTTTCAGTAATCCATACAAAATTGGAAGGCACCATTGGGTTTTGAAACGACCAGGCATAGGGAGTTCCAGGGACTACAGCTGGGAATCGCTAATCCTTTTTTCAACAGGTATTCTGATTCCTTGTTTAGCAAAGCTTGTTTGTGAAGGCAGCTCCAATAGAGATGCTGTTTAATAGCGAAATGGTCTCCTAAATTAATATCATGCTATAGGATGGGGGTTCGTGAGGCAGGTATCCACAAATAAAGACGGGAATTCATCGATTATCATAACCCCTAAGTGTCCAGAGTACAGGTCATGGGCAAGAGACAGCACATGCCTCCAGTACGGCTGCGGAACCAGAACTTGAGAAATAGCAGCCCATTCCTTAGGGGTATTCAAAAGGATCGACTTCTTTATTAGTATGTGGTCATCAAGACAATAAGCTACAAGGTAATTTGCCAGATCTGACTTCCTTACGGCCAAACTGAAACATGCTTTCAAGGAGGTATCCACTTCCTGAGCTGCGACTAACTCAACCCTGAATACTAGGGTTTCACATTGTTTCCAGATTTTGAGACTGAATGATCCACAACCGAATGATCCACAGGTCTCTCAGTATGCCTTGGGGAAGGGATTAAAACCTCACAGTCTCTCATCAAGGCTGAGCTTTTCCCATGAGTTTGCACTGCAGCAAGACTGACCAAAAGTGCTTAGGCTAATTCAAGGTTGTTGCAATGCGCTCAAAAATGTGGATATAGGCAACAACCTCTTTCTCCAGAAATATGAGGTACTAATCAAATATGGTGGCTAACATCAAGCCAAATAATGACAAGGATGTCCTCCTTGAGTGGATCAAGATCACTGGGATCTATGCGTGGCCTCCAGCTTCCGCTGTCATGGGTGTCCAGATCGGCTAAGGTGCAACACCCGAGAGATCACCTGGCTCTGGCAGGATTCCTTGTGCGACTAACTCATCTTGAAGGACCTGCTTAATAACCCTCTTGGAAGCATCAGCAGGATTTTCAACATGGAAAAGCTTGCAATGGAGTTCAGAAGTGACGAACAGAGCGGAGCATCTGAGGGAAGGTGGGGAAAGGATCATGGTAGTGGAGATGAGGGCGATCAGTGTACTGTATGCGGGGCTGAAATAAAATACAAACACAGCCCTAGGAAAACCTATGGCATGTAACAACTGACACAGAGATTTAGCCTACTGAGCCACTCACTACCCCTTGAGTACTCTGGTTACCTCCCTTCTTAGTACTCTGGTGTCCTCCCTCAGTCCAAAATAGGCAGATTAGGCTAAGTGGCACCTTTCAGTTGCCCATTGTGTGTGTGATCGTGTGTGTATGTGCCTTACAATGGACTAGCATCCTGTCCAGATTGTACTCTTTGATGCATGGAATAGGCTAGAAGTACCCCCACGACCCTGTCCAGGATAAGCAGCTGGAAGATGGATGGCTGATTTAGATATGCCATTAAGCACAACTGCATAACCTTGGGAGAAGAACCTGGAGAACCCAGAGGAAAGCCTTATGACATGGGGAGAACATGCAAATTTGTGGGAGGGCAGATAATCCATAGCCATGCCTCTGGTGTAAACCATTATCAGATCTAAACAAATCTCTTTCTTAGAAATGCAAGTAATGCTTTCCCATCCTCCCATCCATCCATCCATCCATTAATCCATTTTCTAAACTCACTTGTCCTATGCAGGGTCACAGACTTTAGTTTTTCAAAAATGAAGAATGACTTTTTTATTTGTAGAATATACACTGCCAGATGAGTTTATGCAAAGTATGGTGTCCATATGTTTAAGGCCATATGGAGATTCCTTAGAGATGGTTCATTCACTGATATAGTCAAAGAATGTGGTCCCCTGTTTTGTTGTTTTGCCCTATGTCTCCTCATGGACATTCACTGATCACCATGTGATCACACTTCACATCTGGGTAACACATTAATTGTTGGCTAATTGGTCTATGCAGCCAGGTGGCCCAATGGCCAAATTTCCATGACAGTTCAATAACACCCTTGTTAAAATGAACTTGGGCAAATATAAATTCTTATAAAACAGCATTAATAAGCCAAAACTCCCATAATATCAGGCTAAGATTAGCAAATAACTAATGATTGTTTACTAATTAATAGGCACGTAACGATGAATCGTGAATCAGTTAAAAATTGAAGTAAATCTATGATAATTTAAACTGGCTGATGTGGAAAATGAATCACTACTTTAGGAGTAAATATTTTAACAGAAAAAAGTGTGTAATATTACATTAGATTTCACTATGTCAGTTTGACGTCAGATGTCAGTTTTTGGTTTTGACCAAATGCAATATGGCGAGCAAATTTGAAATTGAGGGTGGCGCGGTGGCGCAGTGGTTAGCGCTGCTGCCTTAGTGAGAAGGTCCTGGCTTCAGTCCAGTCTTTTCTGTGTGGAGTTCACAAACTTTCCCCATTTTTGCCGGGGCTCAGGTTTCCTCCCACGGTCCAAAAGCATGCAGGATAGGTTGATTGGTGAGTCTAAATTGGCCCTATAGTTGTGTGAGTGTGTGACTTGTGGTGTGTTGGCGACTGCCCAGGGTTGGTTCCCGTGATAGGCTCCGGTCCCCCCCTCAACCCCAGTTGGGATTAAGCGGTTTCAGAAGAAGTTAACGGTTATGGGTTTATTCCTGAACAGAGAGATTACAAATAAGTTAACAAGGTACATCTTCTCTCTCTCGCTGCACCTATTTTCACCCACGTACCATGTGTTGAAAGGCAAAAAAATTGGGTTTCTTATCCCTTGAGCCAGGGGTGTGGATTAATCCATATTACTGAGGGGAAAATTATATTAAAAAAACTAATAGTAAATACTATTACTGAACAGTACTTCAACAACACAAACACTGATTAACTGTCACAATGAATATAGGGGTGTCATACAACAAAACAGCAACATCTGAAATAATATAAATAAAAATATATATATATTTTAGCCAACGTTTCAAATGGCACATGAGATCCCATGAGTAGATAAACAGATGTTTATTAGGGCAGTGATACCTTGGAACGCAAACTTTATTTGTTCCAGATGACTGGTTGAGTTGCGATATTGCCGAGTTCCAAGTCGAATTTCCCCATAAGACATAATTTACAGTCATGTGAAAAAATTAGGACACCCCATTAAATGTTTAGTTCTTAATTAAGAAATATTAACATATCACTATTAAATCTTCTTTCAAATCATATGTATAGATAAAGGTGATGTAACTATCACCTATGCAAAAAAGAAACAAATTCATTTATTTAACAGAAGAAATTAACTATGATGCCAATTTCCACTTAGGAAAAAGTTAGGACACCCTCACATCCATTATTATTTAAAATGCCTAGAGTTAGATTCAGGTGCCCAACATCAGGTGAAAATGATTAGAATATTATTACAGAGCTTTTTGGTGGAGTCTGTCTTATTCATACCATAGACATTTAGTTTGGTTTGCTCTTGATTGTTGAAATGAGTGGGATCACCATGATGAGATCGAAAGAGCTCTCTGAGGCCTTCAAAAAGAAGTGTGTACATGCATATGAGTCTGGGAAGGATATAAAAAGATCTCAAGACAGTTTGGAATCAGCCATTCCACTGTCCGGAGAATAATTTACAAGTGGAGAATATTTAAAACAATTTCCAGGATAGCCAGGGCAGACTGTCCTAGCAAGTTCAGCCCAAGAGCAGACTGCAAGATGCTGAAATAAGTCTCCAAAAATTCTAAATGTCATCAGAGGTCATACAGGAAGCTCTTGCCACAGTTGATGTCAAGGTACATGCATCTACCATCAGAAAGAGACGTGCAAGTTTGGTTTACATGGGAGCTGTGCAAGGAGGAAACCCTTGCTGTCAAAAAATACCAGGGCAAGACTGAAGTT
>JAODUD010000001.1:32058997-32085396 GCA_026784285.1 Stomatorhinus walkeri | reverse complement strand
ACAATGTGAGATCATCTGTCCAAAAGTTGAAGCTGAAGTTGGGGTGGATCATGCAAATGACAATGACTCAAAACATTGCAATAAATCTACCAAGGAATGGCTTACAAGAAAGAGTTCTGGAATAGTCAAGTCAAAGCCCGGATCTGAATCCTATTGAGATGCTGTGGGGTAATTTGAAGAGGAAGTGTATGCAAGACACCCTTCAAACATCATACAGTTTAAGGAATTCTGCATTGGAGACTAAATGTACTGTAGATAAAGCACAAAAAAATTTACACCAAATACAGGAACAGAGCTTTTGCATGTCAAACTCAGTCGAGAGGCTCCGCGAGACTGAAAGAAATTGGCCATCATTGTCTCAGTAGGTCTGCTTGCCTTCATTTCAGCCCATTAGATATGCAGCTCGATCTATACAAGTTTTGAGAGGTCTATTTTGGTTTGATTTGTTCCGAGTTTTTGGTCGAGTTGCAGTTACATTATTTTCAACTGAACCAATCAAGATCTGAATTGTTCAACGCGTCTTGACGCATACAAGTTTTAGCAGGAACGGCTGAGTTCCAGGATTTATTTCTAGGCACAAGCAAAAAAAAACGGACCCGATCAATGTCCGAGTTGGTCAGGCATTCGAGTTTCAGATTTCTGCTGTACAAAACTTGCTATCAGGAAGAAGCCAAATCTTTGCTTAAAACAAAACATCATCATTTGACATTCACTCAGAGTACTGTGATTTTAAATGTAAAACATATATAATAAAAGCCATGAAATTTCTTACATTTGCATAATACTTTGGTTGTTTAAAGAAACTACACAGAAATATACATAATTCTATTGTTTAATCTAAATGAATGAATAATTTGTTAATCTGGCCAATCAGTGTATGTGTAGGCTGTGTTTCTTGTACTGTGATTTTTGTTTATGGAACATGACCATAAGGTCCATGTCCATAATATGAAGCTGTCATATAAGGAGTAACACCTCTCATCTACATTCCACATATTCTGTCTTCCAAATGTATGTAACTACTGATGGATGTTCATTTGGAGCGAGAGAGTTTCAACCTTTTTTTTTTACCTCCCAGATGTAGGACAGGTGGATGAGCCAGGGTAATCATCTAAAGCCATCAATGTGAACCCTGTCAAAAGGTTATAACCCATGACCTTTAACTTGAGAGGCACCTGCAAGAGCTGCTGTGAAAAAGCTTGGCCATTTCGTGTCATCAGACATTTCCCACAATGACATCCTGACCCCTCACACTTGGTAAACCTCACAGCTCTAATAGAAAACACAGTCACCTTCATAAATGACTTTAGGAGCAATTTTTTTCAGTTCTGATATTTACTTCCTTAGAGGTTGTGCATGTGTAAATAGAGTGCAATACCCCTAAGTAAGACCCATTTGTGTAAAGATATTTTTATGCTGAAATGCTAACTTCAACCTTTGAATGAACCTAAAATTCAGGTCATAAAATGAAACATTTGAATGATTCTCTGTACAAGCATGAGACCATATACTTTAATACAATTAAACAAAGTAGAACAAGAAATGAAATTTCAAACTCGAGAAAAAAATGATTTCTTAAAAATGTGTCAACAAATTCCTTTTAAACATTTTTATTCATGCACATTATTCAAACTATGTGAAGTTATATAATTAATATGAATACATGTGAAAGTGACTAAGAAAAAACCAACACAGTACTGGCTCAGTGTCCTTTCTGCATATTTCCAGGGGTATGAGTGTGAATGCACATTTATGCACATAAAATTCTATTTCATTTCCAGAGAAGCTGAAGTGATTCTGTCAACATTTTCATAAAGTCAGAGTACATTCATAAAAGTGTATGTCATTTAGAAAAAGTCTTAATGTACTGAAATTTTCTTCTCCATGTTGAAAGTGGTTCCTTCAAAAAGCTTCTTCTGTGGCCACTGGATTTCAATTCAGCTGAGATGAGAATAATATGTTCACACTCCATTTGTTAAATAATGCCACCCTTTTACTGTATAGCGCAATCTCTGCAAAAGAGAAACTCCTACCAAACAAATGAATAAAAATATGAATAAATGCCACCTTTCATGTCGGGGACATTTTATGGATTTAGAAAGGTTAAAAAAGCATTTCCTAACTTACTTATTAACTTGTTGTGGCTTAGTTGGTTATGATGCTGCTCCTAGGGCCTGCAGAGTGATTTTATCAAGCCCCTAAGTAAGGCCCTAAAGCCTCAATTTCTCCAAGGAATCGCTGCTTTTTCAAGTGTATCTCACTTTGGGTAAAAGTGTCTGCCAAATAAATACATGTAAGATGTAATGTAATGGAACCTAGCTTAACCTTCACCTTGAAATCGCACTGTTGTCTCCAGTCCAGCGAGAAGGGGTGGAGTTTAAATCTAAAAGCAAAAAATACCCCAGTAATCCACTCTTATCTTACCCTAATGAGAATAGACTGGCTTCTGGCCCCGGAAGAGAAATAACAAGTGTTTTCATAGGTTTATGCTGTCTGTAGGAGAGAAAAAACATTTCAACTTCAAGGACAATGTTAAAAAAATATTCAGAAAACTATTTTTTAAATTTAGGTGGAGCTAGCTTTTGGGGGACGGTTGTCATTAGTTTAATTTGAGGAAAAACAAAATTGTTTAATTATATAATAAAAAGCAAATTAAATTTTCTTGTAGCAAGGGATGACTTGTACAATCTAAACTATACATAAAAAATATTTTTGGTTTAACTTATATAAAGGAAAACAAAATGAACAAAACATGGGGGGGAAAATAAATAATATATTTCTCTGACATGCTGTGTTTCATCCGACATAGCAGTCTCACCAGCCCCAGGCCTCAGACAGTGTCAGTCTTATTGAGCTCCTGTAGCTCACCAATTAATGCATTATGCAAACAACACAAAGGTTATGAGTTCAAATCCCAGTCAGTGCCCATGAATGGCAACCCTTCTCTCTAGTGCGAGTCATGTTGGATGAGCACAATGTAAGAAGTATAATAACACTGGTTGTTATAAAGCTATAGGAGGATGCAAAGCAGTCAAATTTGGAAGATGACATTTGAGAAACATTAAAAGTCAAGAATGTTATATTCAATGACTAAAAGTAAATTCCAACCAGGGGTGTTGCTATAGATTTTGTGCCCCATGAAAGCATACCATACTGGGCCCCCAACCCAGACCAATCCAATTATGTTCCAAACATTTTAGGGCCCCTGTCACTCAGGAGCTCTTGGAATCACCCTAAATCCCCCCCTTCACAGCAGCCCTGACTCCAGCAATGAGCATCAATTTCTCCATCGCAGTAATGGAACTAGTTGTGATATTTAGAGTTCTTTGTAAGTAAAAGGCTAGGATACTGATTAGAGACAAACGTTCTTCTCTGCTATGCTTTCCAAATACTGCACAGCCATTAAAACAGCTTGTTTAGTTTTTTTTTTCCACAGCTGCCAAAAATGCACCAAAAATAGAAGCACACCGTTAAATCTACTGTGGCGAGTGACACAGCAGTCATTGAAATTGACCTGCAAATGCAATATGTTTCAGCAATACGTTTCATTTTGTTCACAGATCTACAGAAGTATGACAGTTCTATAGCAGCTACAAACACAATAAGGCTTCAAGTATAGCATTGGTTGAGACACCAGTTTAATGACTAACGGGTTATTGGTTCATTTCAAGAAATGCTGTATGTTTAGAAACGATAAAAACATGAAGCTTAAAAACCTGACTGGCTTAATCCATTTCCCAATACATACTTTATGTATGTCCATTACTTGCATTGCATAGTAATCTCATTTACAATTTTTATTTGTTCTCCTTCTGTCAGTTTTAAACATCAGTTTTAAACACCAGCATAAAATGATTTTTCAGTGGAAAGACTAGTATTTAGATCTGAGGTTTTGATTGACAGAATCTAGAGTTTTATTTAAACAAAGTAACAGTGATTTTGAACTTTTTAGAGAATGGTTTGCAAAAACTCAAAGACAAAACTGATTTTGCTAAGGTTTGCTAAGGTATGTTATGTATGGCTATAAATATGATGACTATGATTCACCATCCATTGATCCTATAATGCACTTCCTTATAGAAATATGTAAACCTCTCAATGCTCCCCCATGAAAGTCAACAGAGAAAGATATTAAATATTACAATATTACTTTACTCTTTAACCATTTGGGTGATAAGCTGTGAAGGAGCTGTGGTAGCAGTCAGTCTTCACTGCACTGCATGCAAGAGAAAAAGCAAAAGACGACCAGGAGACAGAAGGACAGAATATCAGTTTTGAGAACAACAGATCTGTTAGTTAAGAAATGCAAGGTCCTGTGCGACAAGAAAGTCATATTTTTATTATCTTAACAAGTGTCATTTCATATATTTTTCCCCTCTTGATTTTTTTACAAACAATAACGGAACTTAAAGAGAATGGTTACTATAATGAGGACAGTCGGGAAATGTGCTTTTTTTTTTAGAAATGATGACTTCTTATGGTGTTTTTGGAGTGATGATGCATTTTCTTACAAACACCCAGAGACTTATAATTCAAGAAACCATCTGGGAAGAAATGGCAGCTTGGTATGATGGGCTTGGTTTGGCTGTGGTGGATACAGGGTTATGGGGCGGAGCTTGACAGCCCCATAGGTTCCATGGTGTCTCATTGTGCAGAGTGTTTTCACCAAACTGAAAGGGTTTGGCTGCTTCTATACGGACACATAATTTCAAACCTCCCTAAGGGGATAAACTAACCACCCATCCACTCCTCCGCACACAACAAAATAAAAAATATATAATAGTAACATGAAGCAAATTCTGAATTTCATGCATGCACCCATATTTAACTCATATATAAATCTAAATATAAAACTCACAAATCCCATATTTGTTAATACCAAGCTTCAGAATTAAAAAATAAATAAGATTTTTATTTACATTTTAGAGCTGAATTCAATTACTCTTTTGTAAGAGTGTCTGTTTCTGACATAAAAACTCAAGGAAAGTCTACAAATGGGGCAGCTTTCCCTATTTGTCCTTGTACTTGGTTGAAACGTACATATATATATAGTATAAGACTGTTTTAATAAACTGCATAGTTACATATTATTATGCTCTTATGTAATCTTATTTCCATGCTAGAAAAGACACGTTTAGAAGGCTTTTCATGAAATTTACAGTGCCTTGGAAAAGTATTCATACCCCTTGAACTTTTTCACATTTTGTCACTTTAAACCACAAATGTAAATGTTCTTTATTGAGACTTTATGTGCTAGACCGGCACTAAGAAGCACATAATTATGTAGTGGAATGAAAAAGATACATGGTTTTCAAAAATGTGAGCAAAGCCGTTTATTTGCCGGGTGCCGTGTATTTGTATTCAACCCCCCTGTGTCAATACTTTGTGGAGCCACCTTTCGCTGCAAGTACAGCTGCAAGTCTTTTGGGGTATATCTCTACCAGCTTTACACATCTAGAGACTAAAACTTTTGCCCATTCTTCATTGCAAAATAGCTCAAACTCAGCCAGATTGGATGGAGAGCGTCTGTGAACAGCAATTTTCAAGTCTTGCCACAGATGCTCAATGGGATTTAAGTCTGGACTTTGACTGGGCCATTCTAACACATGAATGTTCTTTGATCTAAACCATTCCATTGTGGCTCTTGCTGTATGTTTAGGGTCATTTTCTTGTTGGAAGGTGAATCTCCTTCCCAGTCTCAAGTCTTTTGCAGCTTCCAACAGGTTTTCATCCAGGATTGGCTTGTATTTAGCTCCATCTATCTTCCCATCAACTCTGACCAGCTTCCCTGTCCCTGCTGAAGAAAAGCATCCCCACAGCATGATGCTGCCACCATCATGTTTCACAGTGGGGATGGTGTGTTCAAGGTGATGAGCAGTATTACTTTTCCTCCACACATATCGCGTTGCATTTAGGCCAAAAAGTTCAACTTTGGTCTCACCAGAGCACCTTCTTCCACATGTTTGCTGTGCCCCCTACATGGCTTGTGGCAAACTTGCTATTCATTAATGTATTCATTGTAAATAAGATCACATCTATGTCTTCCAGGTAACTTCCAAGTTAGCGGTGTTGCTTGTGGTCAATCAATCAGCAAAGTTTTTTTTTTTTTGCTATTAACCCCACCTCATAGTTCCTGGTTGAGCAAAAAGTAACTAGCCCAGAGTAAGGTATAACAAAAGTTTAGGAACAACCTCCTAGGACCTACAATCAGTTGTTGCAGTGGGAATGTGATAGAGGTTCTTGATTTCTGAAAAAGGTTCAGGTTTGTGAAAAAAATCCTGCAGTAGGAATATGCCTACGGAAGGCATTTCAGTATTGAACAAAACCTAACCATAAAACCTAAAGGCGTAAATCCAGAAACCTCAATCAGTTCAAGTTTTTGGCCAGTTCATTGTCAGCAATTTCTGATTTGGCCATTAAGTGAATCATCAACCAGGAGGCATGTCAGCCTCCCAAGCAATTGTTAACTGCAAGGAAACAGGGCTGACAAAGCTAGAACTGCCCATATGCCAGTGATGAGGCCTGACATGTGTGTCAGGATGAGGAAGCTTTTCCCAAAAAAGCAGACATCAGCAGCCGCCCACAGCAAACACACTCATCAGTGTTCTGCCCCATTCCACTACAAGGAGCATGTTTTACATTATTAAATGTTTTTTCTGTATAAGGAGTCAAATAAATGACAAAGCTCATCATGTTGAAGCAATTTATTCTGCCTATATTTGCTGACATTGCTGTTCTTCTGGAAAAAGTACCATTTTCATTTTTTTCCTCATTATTTACCACATGGGCAGACTCCACCCAAAATGGGAGGTGGAAAGAGGTAGCAAAATGTGAAATTTTAGTAAAATTCAATTGTTATGGATTTAATTACCTTTGATTGACAAAAAATGGAAAACCCCATTTTTGTCATGTTGCCTACAGTTAGAAAAGATTAGTAGCTCAAATCATGCCATAGATTTTATTCCAATGAATTTTAAATTATGAGAGAAGTTTTGTATTTAAATAATATTATGCACAATTGGCCATATCTTTTTAGTCACTCTTCATATAAATTAGTCCCATAATTACTATAATTACAGCTTTTTGTATTATATGAACTAATTTGTTACACACTGAAAGTCTAAGTTCACCTGAAATGTATGAACAATAAGTAATTCTGTCCTGTGGAACAAAATTTTAGAATAACTTTTGTCACAGCTTTTGAAATAATAACGAAGACTGAAATTAACCAAGCCTGAGCAGTGTTTGGTGAATAGATTTTCCAAGGATCCATTTAATTGCTTTCAGTAGAAACTAAATGAAAGCTGAGTGCAAA
Source organism: Stomatorhinus walkeri (assembly GCA_026784285.1). Lineage (NCBI taxonomy): Eukaryota > Metazoa > Chordata > Actinopteri > Osteoglossiformes > Mormyridae > Stomatorhinus > Stomatorhinus walkeri. Next base: position 32,078,081 of record JAODUD010000001.1, on the reverse strand, counting down.
TATTTAAGGCCAGGTTCATTTACATATCTATGTACTCTTTGTTTCCGTTCAGTGGTTCTGAAATATGGGGCTGCTTATTGTAGGCACTGCAGTAAGGAAGAATTAGCATTATGATAAGTTTTATTTGCAAAATATCCTGTAATGAAGAATATTGTGATAAAAATCCAGCTAATACTGTGAGTTTCTCTTTAAAGTAACACAACCATCATTATTAAAATAAAAATAAAAACTTTTATTTGATATATGCTGAATATAATATATAGAATACTGATCTCTAAGCAATTAGGGAACATAAAGAATACATAGGACCTAAACTTATGTGCTGTATTTGAGTTTTCCTGTCTGTTTGTCCTTGTCAGGCCTACTCTAGCTTTCTCTTAGTCATAATGGGAGTAAAACAAGATAACAAGTGGTTTTTTTTGCATAGATATATTCAGGAAGGCCACAATTGCTGTATCACTGTTGTGTTGCCTTAGTCCAAATCCAAAGCATTTGCTACATTACAAAACATATACAACAAACGCATTTTCATATCTTAAATTTTGCTAGACTTAAAAAAATGAACTATTTTTATTACAATAGTACATTGGTACACTTTCTCATGAGCAATTAAATGTTATTTAAATATTATGTCAGTTTTCTAAACTAAAAATATTGTCCCTTAATTTTCTTACTGCTTGTTGAATGAAAATATGGTGTGATTCCCTTCCATCTTCAATATATGCTTAGATTTTATATTTTATTGCAACAAAGACCGAGATAAGTGCATAGACTATTACATAATAGGCTGCTCTTTATACCTCAGTCTTCTTCATCTAATTTCCAATTAAAACATGCTTGTGACAATCAGGTAGGAAGCTCCACTTTTTATCACTGCACTCTTGTACCATGCAAGTTATTTATTGGGTTCTCTACTCATATAATGATGAATAAAACTGGAACAGCTTGTTTATAAATTGCTCATTTTTACTAATACATTTACTATACGGGGTAAACCCTCATTTCCATCCTGGGTGTCCCAGGCCCCACTTTACAGGGCGGTGTGGGTTAGACTACCTTGCAAGTAAATTCCTATTCATACTAGTACCATGCAAAGTAAAGTGACAGTATATTTAGAGTATGATCTCCTGCTATAATGTTTAATTGGAACACAGCTACCATGGATAAAACCATTAGTGAAGCAGCTGTATATAATTAAGAATAAAGACATTGGTGTAGGGGTAGCATGGTGCTGCAGTGCTTAGTACATTCACCTCACACCTTTGTAACCCGGGTTTGAGTCTCCGCGAGGGTTCTATGTGTGTGGAGTTTGCATGTTCTCCCCATGCCATTGTGGGGTTTTCTCTGGGTACTCCAGTTTCCCCCCACAGCCAAAAAAACAAATTGCCCATAGGTGTTTGTGTGTGTGTGTGTGTGTGTGTGGGTCAGTGAATGGTGTGTGAGTGCACCCTGCAAAAGGTTGGCACCCCATCTTGGGTTGTTCCCTGCCTTCTACCCATAGCCTCTGGAATAGGCTGCAGACTCTCCTGCGACCCTGAGCAGGGTAAGCCTTATAAAGAAATGGATAAATGGATGGATACTGGTACAATAGGATGTCATGGTGGCTCTGTGGACAGTATATGACCTCACATCTGGTTATGAAAGCAAGATGGATGGACAAATAGTAGGCAGCATTATGGAATTGCAGTATTAGCAACACCTGTTTTCAGTAAACAATTAAATTTTTTTCTACTCATTAAGACTTTCAGTAATCACATATACCATTTAAATAGCAGTAGAGCTGATAAATATGAATAAAACAGCAATGTGATGAAGTCTAAGAGGCTGGTATTTCATGCCATTGTGATGACCTCTGGACTGTTGTGACGCATATAACAAATTATTGGATGTGCTGCATAATTGAAACTGTTCTCTACCTCCTGGTGTCAGTAAATTATATTGTAAGTGAAAATGTATGAAAATGAATTGCCTGCTGGCTCTCTTTTAAATCTACTGGCACTTCAAGCGGCGTAATAATTTATGATTGAAAAATCAATATAATTGTAACATTTTATTATGAACCTCTCAGGATTATATCAAACAAAATAAACGAATGGATTTTGAAGTGCAGAAATCATGAAAAATTCTGTTATGTTTTTACATCTTTATGTTACTGGTTTGAGCCTGAATTATTAGTGCTTGAATTTTAGGCAGTAGTTTAGTGGACAGAAGAACAGTAAGTGTTGTAGGGATAACCTTTCATTTTTTAGTAACTGCCTTAACTGTTTTCCTAGTCTGTTGAAATTCTTTTTCCATCTCTGCTTATCCAGTTCTGTGAGTATGGTGCCTATCCTGGGAACCACAGGAAGGCAGCGAATACCCTGGGCAGGACATGATATAGGACTTACAGGTAATGCTCATCATTCAGTCCCCCCCCCTTTCTTTTTGTCACACTAGCTAACCTGGCTAATATATACATTCATTTCATTTGGAAAAAACATGGAAATTTTAATAACATGGATGTCAAAAGCATTTTGCCCTGTAACTACTATAATTTGTATAATTAATTTAACTGCTAATTGTGCTTTCATTTAATTACTAATTGCTGAACATGTGCTGCGTAAATGTAATGCAAAATAATCTGAAAGAATACTTTCCATTGCTCTTTGCCTTTCCTGATGTTGTCAGTATGGACAACAAGAGGATGTCTCCCCAAACAGCAATAAATATAAATATTGGACTGCACTGTCATTAAAAGGCCATGGTAGATGGTGCATGCAATTCAAAAATACTAATGAGGGGAATCTAAGTGCCAAATGTTTCAGGTGCCTTTTGTCCTGTGTAAAATGAGCAATCCATTCAAATTAATTATCAGCTTTGAATGTCTCGGCTGATGAAATTAGGGGTGATCCCCAGTGAGCTGATGGGGAGGAGTAAGGGTTCATGGGTGGGTATGTGGAGTCCATTGGGAGTCCAGTTGATGAGTGACCACTATGGCCCTCTTAAATTCCCAAACGGGCTGCAGACTTGGAGGTAAGCTACTGCATCCAAGCAAAACTAACCACGAGAAGAGATGGCTGTTGGAAATTAGCAGATTCTACACCGCTATTGAGAATGCTGGAGCAACTGTCTAAATAAAAAATGAAGTATCAAATTACTACATTTATTTTTTAAATATAAGCAAATAGTAGTTGATTCTGATATGCAGTGTGCTGTTTTAGAACACACACACACACACACACACATATATATATATATATCTTCTGGCATATCTATAAGCTGCTAGTATAAAGGCAAAAGAGGTCATTTATCATGTTGAATACAAACTGTGTTCCTTAGAGACTTATATTTTGCTATTTGTAAAAGACAGGTATCTGACTCTGAAGCATTTTTTTAAATAGACCTTTAATAGGTGATAGCACATTTCTATTTTCAAGCACTGAAGCAGAAGACAAACAAACCAAGTAACTTAGATTCACACTGGAGAAGCTTCCTTAGTTCCCTAAGTCCCTCCTCCTGTCTGTCAGTCAAATAAACTAAACCCAGCTCCTTCCTGAAATTCATAGGCGCTGCATATAAGTCATAGTTACCTTGCGTGTCGCTACCTGCAGTGTGCCTGGGCTTTAGAAGCAGGGAATTCTATGTACAGCAGCATTTTCTACAGCCATTTGAGAAGGGATGAGGTACTGCCATGTTCTCCTTGACCTTTTTACATTTATTTATTTAGCAGATGCTTTTGTCCGAAGTGGCATACAAGAGAGGATTAGAGAGCAGGGTCAGACATTGTCTTTGGGGCAATTGGGGTTAAGGGCTTTACTCAAGGTCCCAACAGTGAAATCATTCTGCTGGCTACAGGATTTGAATTGGCGACCTTCTGATCATGGACACACAGGAATCCCAATCCATATTGGTCATAGTCATAAACCTCCCATAATCAGGCCCCCTTAAATGATCATTCATTTTACGTTTGTACTTATGCTCACTTTAAAGTTTGAGTTTGTTTTGCCATTATGCTGGAAAAAAAACTCAGTCTTTCACTCCTTTCCCCAACCCCCGCCTCATTTTGCTTTCACAGTTATAAATTGCATTCTTTCCCTCTCATTTTTAATTTTAAGTACAACAGTATTCTTCCCCTAAAATGAGAAAATCTATGGAATAGCACATTCTAGTGGCTGGGAGGAAAACCGCAGCAAGCAGTATTTCATTTTAAGTGGAGTGTAAACCTTATTAAAATGCTAAGTATTTCCATCCCTAGTTTACCTCTTAGCTTATGCACCACCACAGGAGCACCTTAATGTTAAAAATGAATGATAATGATTCTTTTACACATTACATTGCCTTGTGCCTACTAGAATACACTCCTACATCAGACAAGCACATATACATGACACGTGTTATATCACAATATGAAAATCAATATTTATACTTTAATAGACCGTTACTTTTATCTTAAGAAAGCTGTCAAGTGGCCAGTGGTTACAAGGTGTTAGGTTGAAATTCAGATGTCGCTTTGCCCTACTATGAGCAAAGCAATAACATACATCTATTCATGCTATTTGCAAACTTCACTTCTACTACCCATGGTAAAGCACTGATTCCTCAACATTAATATATTTAGAATTTGTGTCTATTAAACCAGGAACACAATGCTTTGTTTAAAACCACTTATCAAAAATAGGTATGTTGTACAAAATTTCAGCTCTATTCAGATAAAATATTCATAATATAAAATATTCATAATATGGATACCATTGTATTTACTTAATAAAGAAGGTAATCTCACCTAAAGAAATACACAAATATATGTGCGTGTATGCTAATAAAATATTTTGATATTGATTAGCTTACATGTTAGACAGCAGGAACTGACCTTCCCAAAAATCCCAGACAATAGAAACAAATCAATTTGGACTATGTGTCCACTCTGCACCACTGCTGTCCCCCATCTGTCATGAATGTGGCATATCCCTTTTATTTGCTTCTCCTCCCACCATGAACGAGCTGGTGAAGCTACTTGGCCTGACAAGGTCCCATCTCATTGGGCAATTAGAATGTTTTTGTCTTCTGGTGTTCGCTGCCACAGGAGGAGGCTTAGTAGAGACTATCAGTCATGGGCTGAATGACTTGGGAAAGAGCTTCCCAAACCAGCTGACTTACACAGTATTTTCTGCTAAATGAATGACACCTATCCTTCTGCATACTACATAAATGAAGTTTAATTTATACAAACATAAAGTTGAGTATCTGTATGCCTTAATATATGTTCTAGATTTAAGATTTTACTTTTAATAAAAGTACTAAATTAATTCCCAGAATTAATTTGAGCAAGTTTTTAACAGATTGTACATGTTAGAAATTATATTTCTAGCTACATTGTCTTTAGACACAGTTCTGTGCCCTTGATAAACTACTTGAAACACTACTACGTAACTTAAAAAAGAAACATTTGACACACTAGTATATATACTATATATTATTAGATAACTAGAAAAGAACAAGAGAAAACAGAACTCTGGATCCTACCTGTGGACTACATAGTTTTATAAAATCTTAAATAGAACAGACACAATATCCCAAGTGATTTTAAATACGGTATTACGATTATTTGATCAAAATTGTTAATTTGTTACTCCTGTCTTAATAGTGCAAATAAATAAAACTCCATCAAAAACAGCACGAATGTTAAAGGAAATATTATTATGTTAATATTCTCTCCAGCAGATTTTAAATACATCCCATAATAGACACTGTTTTCTGTGAATACTACTACATGATCATATGAATGATTTGTCAACTTCGACTCACTAATCAAAATATTTAACTGTTGTTTGTCAAATATGATTTTACTTGACACAAGAAAAAAATCTTCCTGTCGTAATGAGCCTGAACTCCATTATTTTGTAAAGACTGGTGGGCAGTATGAATCATGACATGTTTTGTATTTTCCAAAGAGAAATGCGGAGTGAGATTTATGGGCTGCAGTGTGAATGGTGGTGGCTACATTCGCAGCCTGCTGTGCGCCACCACCAGCCCGCCAAGCTGTTCTCTCAGTTGTTCCTGCTTCCAGGTCACAACCCTCAGCAGCAATCACATTATTGCGGCACAACTTGGTGCCGCAAGTGAGCTCCGACCAGGCATTTTCTGGCGGAGTGCCAACACCATGAAGCAGAGCTGTCTCCCTGGCAACCATCTGCTACCCTCAGTCAGGCATACCATAAGACATCAGGCCCCAAGGTGCCAGTGCAACGACAACAGGTCACACAATATGAATCCGGTATAATTTTTTTAAAATAATAATAAAAAATGAAAAACAAAACTGGTGAAACATGATATACATGGAGCAAATGGGAAGTGTTATTCAGCTTTCTGAAGGAGCAGCTTGAAAGGACAGCATTGATTCAACTGTTGAAATACTGAAGGCTGATACAACAACACTGTAGGTGTAGTTTGTACAATGTACAAGCAGAAGAAGTTAAGGGGTCAGGGAAATATACTTCTTCATAGGTTTTGTGAATGTGAAATTATTATTATTATGCTTAAAATTATTTTGCATAATGCATTTAATTTCAGTGTATTTGTAGTTAAACTTACAACACGTATGCATACACGTGACTTTGTATGACATATACTGACATATACATATATACATGTTACATGTCATTTTTGAAAAAACACTCCTAGTATATAAAGGATATATTTAAAAAATCCAAAATTGAAGTACTGACACATAATGGCAAAGAATATATATTTCATATATTTAAAACATTGTGGAAAAGCAGAATAACAATACTTGTGCAGTTTAACTCATAATTAGACATTTTTGCTAGATTAATTCACCTAATATATTTTTGAACAGATTACATAAGAGTTCAAAACCACAACAACAGACACATGATGCATGCAAGAGCTAGGAAAGAATGGTGTACGAGTAGATTATTGCCCATCCCACTTCATCATAAGCCTAAGCAGATCTTTCAAAAAGCAGACAAAGGGCAAAATATAAGACTAAATTACAGTTAGATGTATCATCCCTTCCTGGCACGTAAGTCTGCTCACATTCCCAGGCCAACACAGTGCCTGCTGAAGGAAGACTTTCCTCTCCAGTTTCTTAACTTGAAATGTTATTTTCATAACAAGAAATGTTTTGTCTTTGCATTTCATATTCTCTCTTCAAAGGCACAGTTACATATGAACTAAAGATGGACATAAAAAAATAAAACCAAATACTGAGCTTTCCCTCCAATTTGGAACTACAAAGGTGTCATTTTCCCATCCTATTTATGACTGTACCATCCATTTGCTAATTGCTTATCCTGGTTGGGGTCACAGCGGGCCTGGAGCCTATCCCAGGCGGCATGGCTGGGGTACTCCGTGGACGGGATGCCAGTCCATCACAGGGAACATACAGGCACACACACTCATTACCACCCTCTATGGGCAATTTGGAAAGATCACAGACTAGCTGCATGTCTTTGGACTACAGAAGGAAACCAGGGGTGCCTTTCCTGTACAATGATGGAGGGTAGTTTTGAACTAACAAGGTACGATGCATCATTAAATACGTTAAGTATGATGCATTGTTAAATACGACTTTCCCAAACTGTTGTATTTTGTTAGTACTACAGTAGTTTGAAGCATGTTCGTCTGACTCACCATAGCTCAAACCTCAGTGCTCCCAGAGATGTTTGGTCTTACATTCATAGTAGGAAGTGCGTAAACACATTGTAATATTATCCCTAAATATGACAGTTGTGGTGATATTACATTAGTAATTTATTGTTTTAGTCATATAAGAACAATAATAATATTAAAAATCCAAAAATAGCAGTAGCATCAGAATAACAATATGATATGCTTCTGGTTGAGGAAATAGAATAACTATTAGGTAGTGCAATGTATTTAATGAAATAGCTCTATCTGTAATTATGTTTATTTTGTTTTATTTTATTTTAATCACACTATAAACACTTGTAAATTCCGGACCCATTACTGTTTGTACAGCATATTAGTGGCTCAGTGGAATTGACATGTGGAACTCGAAACACACTACCATGGTATTGGAAATGTCTTGCCTACCCAGCAATGGGTTCATGGCCAAGCAGTGATGTTTTTTATATTTTTCATTCATTGCAACAAAAGTGATTAAGAATTGATTAATTGTTTTTAGCCATTAATTTGCCTATTTTTTATTTTTTTTTGCTTTCCTCATGTTTTTCCATGTATGTCTGTGTGTATATAAGGGCTTAACGATAAATCATTTCAGCATCGTCATGGCGACGTGCGTGTGCATAATAATCACATTTATCAATACTGCCTTGTGTCTGTTGACACAACTTACAGCAACGCCACCAACTTACCTGACACAATGAATTATTAGATAAATTATATTTGGCTGTAGTTTATTTGGGTAATTTTATCTCCATTTTGGTTTTATAAATCTTGCAATATTACTCAAAGTGATATTGTTATGTGATAATCGTGCAGCCCTAAATATATATTTATGAATGTAATGAATAGCACAAAATGGGTAAATAAGATCCTTTCCAGTCATAACATACTCATGAAAAGAGAGGTTCATAAAAAATACTTACACTTGACATTATAGATGTTTGTACAGCAATATTATTTAATATATGCACCTACTTACATGGTAACTACCCTCCTTTGAGTGCATTATTTGCCATCAATTACATAATCACCAGGAACTAAGCGTCTAATCACAGCTCAGAGCTGTAGTTTCAACTACACAACTCAAAAACAGTATTTGTGAACGTTCATTCTAACTATGGTTTTGGGAAACTCCTGTGTCCTTTAAGGGTACGTACTATGTCAGTTACCAATGTAGTTACCTCCATAGTTCAAACTATAGTTTCAGGAAACTGATGCTTTGCAATTGCATAGTTCCATCTATATCAGTTGCTAACACAGGGCACAACTATGATTTTGGGAAATGCACCCCAGCTTAACTGGATGCATCCCATGCAACACAGGGGGGAAGTGCAAACCCCATACACACAGTGAAACCAGGAATCGAAGCTATGGTGCCACCCTAGGCTGTGAATGTTATTCAGCAGTATGGCATAATTTATTTTGCCAGGACTATCCCCACAATGCACATGGCAGAAGAGAGCCTGATCAGATGCCACCCAGCACAGTCCTTATACGTACAATCACACACTATGGTCAGTCACAATCAATGTATCGAATTTTGCACTGTTGGAGGAAACCATAAAACCCAGTGAAAAAGGGGAGAACACAAAACATTACATGGGGTGGCCTTCAGCCACATATGTCAGGTACATAGAAGCTGTCAAGTTTTAACCAGTTCTTTAAAACAACAACAAAATAGTCCCAGTTAGTTAGTACCTTAATAAATTAACAGTGATTCACTATTCAAACAGGTGGTATTAGTGTTATAAATTTTGGGTTAGTGTTAGTTAGTTAGGGTTAAGTGCCTGCAAACAGGAAATCCTCACAGATAATTCAAAAATCTTGACCTCCAGTTTCAGTTCTGCATTTATAATTGTATTGATTTTTTTTTACTATTTTAAATAAAATTATCAGGTAAAACCCATTTTTGTCCTGACTGCACAAAAATAAAATTATAGAAAATACTGGAACCAGTGAAAAGATGCGAATATAGATCCTGGTAGAAGCCAGTGATTCTCTTTGCCGAGGGCTGAGCTGAGCTGAGAATCTCCCCTAACACTGGGGGAAGGGGGAACAGTTTCGCTCACTGTTCCATCTAAAACTTTGATCAAAGCCACGCTATGCCCCTGAAATTTTTATTTGGTTCTTATTAGCCAGAATTTAAGATCCATAAGAACTGGTGTAAAAGGGCAAAGGGTTAGCTGAGACACAGAAATATACAATAAAGGTAACATTTGAAATTCAAGAAAGAAGAGGCAGACTGCTGCATGTTGCCCCTGTGTATTTCGAGGAGAGCTGGACGGTAGGTTGAGCCTGGACGTCTGGTCAGCTGGAATTAACCATGACCACCAGCAGATGCATTTTTTCCCCTGGCCATTCCTTCACCATTCTCCAAGCAACTTTCTATAAATTCACCTAAAAAACTGTAAAAGCATTGATTCATTGAGACATATTCCGAGTTTTTTTCTCAGGCTTGTAGTAGGTTGTTAAGAGGTGGGTCGTTGTTTTTTTTTTAATTAATACAGTTGTTCCTGTTTTTATTTATTTTTTTCCATGTTCTCAGTGTTTGTACATTAGTTTGTAAATGAAAAAATATTTATTCTATATAGATACAAATTTTCAAAATTCATATTATTCAGATAAAGAATTTTAATAATAATTTAATGAAACGCCTTATCAGGAACATTTATTCGAACATTTACGGAAGAATTTTAATATATATAATACCTTTATAATACATTAGTTATTTATTTCACTTTATAAATTTAACATTTTAATTATTTCTTCTCAGTTTTGTCATCTTTAAGAATCAGCACAGATGGGTTATGGAGAAAGAATTTAATCTGGTTACACTGGCATACTAAGACAACAGAAGACTATATATCTCTGTAGAGCACAAATAAAGTTATTGAATTTCAATTTAAAAATAGCAAATAATTACAAATAATTTAAACATAATTAATACAAATCATTAAAACATGATTTTAAAATCTGAACATTAAAAAAAACTTCACAAACAATAAATAAATAACAATCTACAAACGTCTATTTCTTGAATGTAAAAAAAAAATAATAATTTAAAAATAAAAAATATATACTTACAAACAAAAACTATTGTCAGAACACTAAACCTCGCTGTTTGAGACCTATTTTGTATATGCAGAATGAGCGAATACAGTTTTCTGTAAAATTTCTGTATAGTCTGGAGTTCAGTTCTTTCTTTGGTTGGTATTATGAACTGACCTCTAGTCTTATATCAAGTTAACCAGTAATTGACATAACCACTGAGCTGTGGCATATTTTCAGTAGCACTAACTTCATTACGTACTGTGATTTAATAGACTTCTAAGGCACTGCAACACGTGGAGCTTGTATTTTTACGTTGAAGATATGTATTTTCAGCGAAATAAAAACCCTTAATATAAAAGTAAAACGTTAAATGAATGTGTGCATAAATATAACTTTTTAATTAGGAACTGATGCGTAAAATCTTTTCTTCTGACTGGGGTTTTCCGATTCCTGTTGAGCAAACACAACCGTTATCAAGTCAGCAGCATAATTTTAAGTGAAAAACTTAGAACATTCCGGAGAAATATTATATTTACCCTTTAAATATGGTTATTGAACTACGCTTTTCATATTTTAAAACAGGTACAAATAAAGTTTCGTTTTTTAGTATTCGATTCAATTCGATTTCACAAAGATCTACACCAAACCTAAATTTCCCATCGGGGTTTCACCCATACACACAATCCGTTGTGCCAGGAGAAAAATAACTGAATCAAAGTTATTTTTCCTATTAACTTGAATATCAATTATGATTAGCTTTTTAATGAGGCTAAAAACACATATTACACGTATAGAAGCATAGTTACATCTAGACATAAATACCATCGTACGTCTGCAAACAGTTTATTAGCATCTTTTCGTACTACGTACGTTTTTCGTAAGTGGTATGGAATGTGTCACCTCCTCCAAAATCACCATAGTATCGGCAGATTCCGTGTTTGGCTAATCAATCCTCCATGAAGTTATTTTACTAAATTAATTAATTAAGTGAGGTAGTGAAATATAATGAATAATTGAATAGCTGGGGTTTCCCTGAGGAGCGGTTTAGGAAGCGGGTGGCGTTCTTCCAGCCACCCGACCATTTATGTTTTTGAAGAACATAAGAAATTCCTGTTGATTTTCATTGCATTACTGTTCATTTGCATGTATTGTAATGTTAAATTGTGCTTTTTTTCTGAGCACATATACACTTACTACCCAAATAATGGCCCTTTGAACGGGACTGAGTATATGCAAATTTCAAGAGTGATGATTCTCCACCAGAGCCTGTCTGCGCAAAAGTAATGGAACAACCAATACAGTCTTTCATATTTTTTCGATTTTGCGAGTAAAATTTCCATCCCTCATGTTAATTCTTTTGTTTTGGTATTTTGTGACTATGGGTATTGTCTCCCAGCAATGTGGAAACATTAGCCTATTTCATATGTGAAATGTTTCTTTACAAAGCCATATATAAGAACCTAAAGGTAGGTGTCAATTCTAATTTGCATCTTTGGGCAAGAGCTTACTGGGGTAACTAAGTAGGCCCTAAGCCCTAAGGCAGGAAGAAGGTGGCTGCTAGTGTACCAATGGTGTACTAAAGGTTACACTAAATGAACCCTAAATTATGGTAAATAATATACATTATAGATGTATATAGCCTACTTTGGATAATTATATCTCTAGAAATCGCATTTTCATTTTTTGTTTTCGGAGATGTGGATATTATACCGATTACACGAAATGTCCGTCTTTTATGCTTCTGCATATTTTTTATAATTATTAATAAAAATGTAGCAAACTATGATTTCTCAATAGCTTACAAACTAACAATTAAATTCTTAGACTTTGCTTATAGCCCCACACTGATAGGTGAATGCTACTCATATAAACAGACAATCAACAATTGTCATTAGGGGGTAGCTGATAGAATGATGATACAGTATGGTTCTTTAGGAAATATTCAGGAGGGTGAAATTGCTTTAGGGCACCTATGCACTAATGCTTCTGCATATATATCGATCTAAAGGAGAAATTAAACACACAAAAGTGTAACGAAACCCAGAGCAGACTGTGCATTTTATTTATTCATTTAAGTGTCACAACCACTAGCCTATGTGCACCATATCTATGGGGATGCACAAAGTGTGCCTTTTAATTAATGCTATCATATATAATTTTACCCACACTAGGAAAACGATGTCGCAGTAATCCCGAAAAAGATACATAGATAAACTCTGGCCTAGGTTAGGATGTGAGAGATTTTTAAATAGTACAGGAGGTTGTGGTGTGTGAAATAATAAGATTGCACACAAAAATTAATTTCCTGTGTTATACGGAGCAAATTATATAAGTATGAACATCTTGGCAGTTAGATAGGAAATTGTCTTTGATACTATAATAACCCTCTGTTCATTTCCTGACAACATAAAAATAATTTTTTTTGAAATAACGTAGGTCATCATATCTTTTCTATTTCTTTCTTATTTTGACAATGGCAGTTTGATTCCATTTTATCAATAAAGAGAGCATCACGTATTAGGCCTAAGGTTGACGTTTTATGGCAGGAGATCCCAATACATCATGTTGGGCCAGATTCTCACACTTTTATGTCATTGTTTTCTCAGTAGAGAATTTGCATTTTAATTAGAATAGTTTATAGACTTCTCTGTTGTGTTCTGGGCGCCACAAGTGGCATATTTGTACAGACAAAACCGGATTGGCTCCTATGGTAAAATCAGATAATACAATAACAGAGGTACTTGTTTCCATCTGAATTAAGGAGACTGGAAGGGGACCCATTCTGGGCCAAGCGAACATTCAAGACCACCTCAGGGAAGGAACACAAACAGCTTTGGTGGGCAAACAATTGTGCCAAATGTCAATTGCTTTTTTATTCTTTAAATGATTGCCATATTATGATGGAATAGGTAATAAATTATTAACCAATAACAATGCTATCTAATGAGATCAAGCAGCTTAAAATCTTATTTTTTTTTTAAGTTTAATGTTTTTTTAAGTTTGTTTTTTCCCTCTGGGTTTCTATGTTTGTTTTGCATGTGTCACAGTAACATCAGTTCAGGAAAGTAAAAATAATAAAGTAATTGTTCCCAAAACATAAAATAAAGTTACATAGTCGATTTGACATTCTTGAGTTATCTTCGTTAAACCAAGCAGTTCTAGACAAGTTATCACAAAAAGTGCAAGGCGTTACTTAAACATGACTATCCTTTTCATTTGTAAATAAATGTTAGGAAAATTATCTTTAGAGTTTGAGTTAGATGGCAATCATCAACCACCACCCTGTGTAAACTATAATAAGATAGTACTCTATTCATTATATAACTGCATCACAGGTGGAATTCAATAAATTAATTATTAACAAATACTGAATGTATGTGTATATTTTACAAAGTATTAAAATTCAGTGTTGATTACTTTTAATGAAGTTATGTTTGCAGGCCTGAAAGGATCCTGGTTCTTAATAACAAAGCCGATTTATAACATTCTAATAATAACAAAGCAGTGCACAGTTATAACCTGGAACCCACTAACTTAAAGCTGAGATGCCCAATTTCTCATGCACTGTTGTTTTTGTGTTTTTAGCTGAGAAGACAAAAACTTTTTTGCACCTACTAAGTCTGCCATTGACGAAGCCCCCTCAGCCTCCATGGCTAACATTAGGATGGGCCATATACCCCAGCTCTCAAAGAGATTCTTTGTTAATTCAGCACCTCCTGTGTTGGTGTGTGAATGTTCAAAAAGATGTGTGCCCTTGGCCTCCATTGCACACTGTAATATTCTGTCTTTAGGCTTTAGAGACTCACTGGACCAAGTGACATGGACCTCTATGAACCCAGCCCAATGCTGATGCAGCAGTTGGAATACTTTCACCCTCTTTCCTTGAAGTCAGCTCACACAGATCATATCTCAGAAATATGTCTTTTAGGAAATCGTGTTTATAAGGTGAATCAAATTTGAAATGTTTTAATGCTGACCTATTTTCAATGTTAAATACTTTTGTAAATTAATCGAAAGCGAAACAGATGTTTCCTTTTGTTCATAAAGCAGAACATTCAACTGGTGCAGCTGAGAATTGGTATTTTATTCAATCATTTTGAAGAGTTTTTCTCTGGTGATCTTGGATGATCTCTGATGATATGTTGTAGTTTCAGTGACATTTCCAACTCCCAAACCACTACACCTCTTTTTATTCACAACTGTAATATTCCCACAAAATGGATTACTATCCTCAATCAAAGATGCACTCCTATCAGGCTACATTCAAAATTGAAGTAGTTCTCTTGTAAGTTTAATATGATACTTTAATTTCAGTTAAATATACCTTAATAGCACTGTGTAATTAATGCACAAACTCAAACCAAGAAAGACTAGACAAAGAAAATGTCAATCAGTGAAGTAGTTTATGTTTATGCTTTTTTTGGCTCTTTGGATTTTCTGACAAACATTTTAATTAAAATTAGAATGAATTTTATTATCAACAATGAATAATCACTAATACTGCACCTATTATAACTGTCACTTACTAGTGTCGGGAACATGGAATAAATATCCTGACATATCCTGTAGTGGCCCAGATAAAAACTGATGCCTCTGAGAATAAGGAGGTTGGTCCCAATAAGCTGAATAAAAGCATCTCTTCAGTAGGCTATGCATGATGTCAGGAACCAGGGCGCAGGGGGGACAGCATGTGTGATATTCAGCAGAAACCAATAGAGTTATGTGAGCCATTGTAATGCCACCCCAATTAATTTGCTTCTTCTCATGATCTCATCCTCTCCTATGTTCAGTAAATTTATCTTTTTAATTACATGGCCTCTCGGCCCCAAACCTTGTCTCTGCTTTGTTCAAGAGCTCCAGTCACCATACCATTCTTCCTGAAAGGGCCTCCATCCTCTTCTTGCAGCCTAGATTATTTGCCCATCTGCAATCCTCGTATTCCTTATTTAAAAAACACTTCCTGACAAAAGATGAAAAAATAATAACAAGTAATAATCGTACTCATCTACTTTATCCAAATTCTATATGATGGAGCTAACGATATGTCACTTTTCAAATAGCTGTACTCTGCTGGTTTAATGTGATTTTCACTGAATTGTTTTTCAGTAAAACTTTTTATGTGTTTACCATTGAAAGCTCATGAGACTAACATCTATTTGAAAGTCATAGCACTTGCCAAGCAAATTAGATTTGCATCCATAAATACACAATAAAAGTACCACATCAACCCTATCTCCCTCAGTCTAGCACCACAAAGGTTTTGATGT
Organism: Stomatorhinus walkeri; assembly: GCA_026784285.1. Lineage (NCBI taxonomy): Eukaryota > Metazoa > Chordata > Actinopteri > Osteoglossiformes > Mormyridae > Stomatorhinus > Stomatorhinus walkeri. The sequence goes on along the minus strand of JAODUD010000001.1, from coordinate 32,062,116 downwards.
CACAACATCATTTTCAATACTGACAGGAATTAGGAGGTGATTTATTGTATGAGTTTGTCCTATGAATGCAGACACCCCCCGCTTGTCATTTTTCAAGCTTATTCTCTCATCCAGGCTCAGATGTCCTGTGGTCACATGCTTAAACTTGGAGTCCTCCTTAAGTTCTTCTTTATATTATCTTAATATTTTCAGCAGTGGTTGAGTATGAGGCATTAAATACACCTGTCAATGATAAGAACCATTGTAACATCATCCATAACCATTTATCCAAGCATAAGACACAAGGAATGGAAACACCTAGCAGAGTACGGCAGTCCATTACACTCAAACATACTCTGTGGCCAATTTAAAGATGCCAATTCAACTTCACTTCTTGAAATATGAATGAAAAGCAGAGTACACAGATGAGACATGCATAAACACTGGGAAAATATGCAAACTGCAGTGAGGACTTGAACCCCCCAACCCAGAAGATGTGAGGACACAGTGCTGCCTTACTGTGTCCCCTATTTTTGATTTTATATATTCAGTGGTACCTCGGCTCTCAAACTCACTAGAACTCGAATTTCTTGAAATCCCACATGAGGTTAACGAGGGGGTGTGGCACACAGAAGGAGCGGACGATCGGGGCAGGACAGGGGAAACGTTGGGATAAGATTTTGGAAGCCATTAAGAAAAAAATACTCTTCTTGTTTAATCCTGTTCTGTTCATTTTGTGTTTAAATTCTAAAAATTAAATAAATAAATAAAAATATTTAGGTGTAATTTTGGAACCAATTAATTGGTTTTCCATTATTTCTTATGAGAAAAATTTGATCAGAACTTTTTAGGATTCGATCCGGAGGCTGGAACGGATTATTGTTCGATATATATATAATTTTTGTTATTTGTGATTGCACGCTACAAAAGATGGGTTTGACTTAACGTATAAAATGTATTTCTGTTGCTGATGTGAATAAAATATAAATGCCAATCAGGTTAGATGTTGACATAATGTAAACCACCTGACACACAACTGGCACCCACCAGGCTAAAGAAAAACTGATTATCATAATCTTCATCATGATCTGTAGTAGCTTGAACATTAGAATCTGGATGACTTCAGGGGAAAACAGCATGACACTACAGGTATCCAGGTTTGCAGTTTTGCTCGTAATGACAGAAATATACCCACTCATATCTGAACCCAACTATAACTGGTGGCCTTTTGCATCCAGGATCTACTATAGCCAAGGTATCTACCATAGCTGCCAGAGCTCTTCCACAAGTCACATATAAATATAGGACTAACAAACTCTAGCATCCAGTATTGCTATTGGTTTTGGACATTTCAATAATTCTGAAACTTGTTTTTTAGATTCAATGAACCATGTATTTTCTACATTCAGAAATATTTCACCAGAACTTTCCACTGTCTGCTACTTCCTACATTCAGTAATATCTGTAGTTCTGTCCAGGGTGAAACTATAAAAGTAGTATATATACATAGAATGTAGTAGTATATATACATAGAATGATAACAAGAAAACCTATGGTTTAACAGAAATAAATAGTGTATAACAAAGACAATGAAAAAAACACACTATAACCACTGTATTCCAATACGTCAATAATAACAATAGCAGTCATGACTTAAATTTATGTGTTTGTATCAGTTTAAGAATATTGTATAAATCTCTGTGATACAATGAGGTGAATGTCCATGCAGTATATGGCAGGAACTGGATACATTGTGAATTGATGGGATTCCTTGATTGATTTTAATTTAACAAAACAGTGTCAGTGAGTGGTATTGTCACATCTAGTTCCAATCCCTCTTCACAGATTACCTGCTGAAGGCATGTCTGAAGGCCGCACCCACCTCCAGATGGTTCCCCTCCAGAATCATTCACACCTGCAGTTTATCGAGAAATCTATTAACTTGATTATGCTCACTCTAGTCAACATCTCCTTGCTCAATTTTGGGTTTTGCCATGTCCACTTACTTATTCTCAGTATGGGAACTTGGAACAGAACTTTGTGCTTTCTGTTTTTGGTTTCCTGGTTCTAATAAATTTATTTTTGATATACCAGTTAAGTTGGTTCTGATTCAATACTTCTGCATAATTCTCCTCTCACATGGGTAATTATTCTATATGAAAAATTGTACACGCTCTTATTATAGTTCCAATTCATTCAGATAACACTGCTGGGAAAGGGATTGATTTCAGACTGATAGTCATATTCTATGGAGTTTGAGGATTTAACCAAAGTCCATCACTAACTGTAACTGGATGTTATTCACTTTTAGATAAGAACACTGAGGAGTAGTCATGTATGCACCGGGTTTTTAAAACATTTGTTTGAATAGGATTATTATTCTTAGCATATACCATGCATCATGTGCTTGCAAGTATTTGTTCATTTAACAATAGCCTAGTTATGAATAGCCAGCCACACTTCTGCAGTCTTGTCTTAAATTAATGTTTGTAAACTGCTTATGTAGGACCATAATATATCATTTAACAAAATAATGTTTAAAACAGTGTTTAAGATGTCAAAGAACAGGGGTTAATGATGACTTTTATTGTTTTATGGAAACTCTAAAGATATATCTTATGAAAACTATTTCTTTTTCTAAGTCTGTTTCTCAAAAAATCGCTTAAGAAATTGCTTAATGGAGAGCTTCTTAAGTGTGACTTTAATAGGCACCGGAACACCTGATTGATTAGCAATGATGGCTTGAGAATTGATTATTTCCTCCATACAGTAACTGGTTGACTGCCACATGAGAGAAAGTGGTGATCTTTATAAATGTAACACTACAGTAATCTTGCAAAATACTGCATTAATCAGAATTGGGGAGAAGCTAAAAATAAAATATAAAATTAAAAATTAAAACATCTAACCATAAGTATGGTTATTGGCAATTGGATGAGTTACCTGCCACCCCAGATTGCAGTATCACCAGTTTATTGTTGTTTGTTCAATAAAACACCTGTGTGCATCAATGTGTGTGCATGTCATTGATATAGGGATGAGCAATAGCCCAATAGCTGAAAGAAAAGCTATGTTACTGTCTTAACATAAGGGAATGTCGTATGAGCTTCAGTATTGACTAGTAACTACGGTGCTTTTCT
>JAODUD010000001.1:32035165-32052564 GCA_026784285.1 Stomatorhinus walkeri | reverse complement strand
GCTTTTTATGAGTTGTAATTGTATTTTATATTTGTATTTGCATTATATGTTTATAATGTCATGCCCCCCCCCCCCCCCCCATCATCAAGGTATTGTTGATTCCATGCGACGTACTGAGCAATTCTTCCTTGATCTCTGCGTAGCCCTGACCCAGCCAACCTGTCGTGCTCCTGTCCTTGTCTCAACATCCCGATGCCCCGCCATGTATAATTCCCTGTCGTGTGCCTTCTTTGTCGGACTGATCCATCTGGCTTCCTCGACCCTTCACCTGTGACCCTGACCACGATTAAGCTCGGCGATTCAGTTTCTGTTTGCCCTCCGCTCAATAAACCTTGCGGTTTCAGCGCTTTGTGTGTTATGGTGTTTCTTTCCCTGCCAAATCAGAAATCAGAAGCCGCTTGTGTATATCCAAATTCAGTCTGTATTGCAACAATGAAGTTACAACCAAGGCTGAACACTTACAAGTGTGTCCAATACTGTTTTGCACCAATTTTTATACAAGTTCTTGTCATTTAACAATATCTCGTCGCTTGAGCATCATCATTCCTTCAACCATTCACAATCATTGTTTTTTCCCTTAATCTACACCTCTAGGTGATAAGTTTGTCCATCATTTCTTTTACTGTCTGGTCCCTCAGCCAAACATAATGGTGGCGTGACCATCACCACTTGGTTTTAAAAAAATACTCAACCGTGGACTTTTGGTGAACTCTGGCGAATCCCTTGCTTCAGTAGCAAACCTTTTGACAGCTTCAGCCTGTTACACATTGTCTAATTAGAGGGTTGATATTATATTTGTCCATCAACATAGTGACAAGTGACAAGGTATAACACTAATAAAGGTGGATATTCATACATTCAGGGCTAACATAAAGTAGCTAACAGAAACTCTTAGGCTAACATAAGATGCAAATACATACTCAATTGATTACATTGTGTTGATTACATTATAATGATTACATTGTATTGATTACATCATGGGTATTTGGCATGCTTTTGATAATACCATAATGATTATATTCTACATTGTATAGTGCTAAATAATATTCCATATTTGCTTCCTCAAGTGTTCTGTGGTGACAGAATACCTTGCTGCACAAAAGGTTCTGGCAGATGTGCAACACCAGCTGCAAAACACCCTAGCACAGATCAATCAGCTCACCACCCTGGTAGTTCAGCTTCAGTAGGGGATTGTGCTACAGCTCCTCTGTTGCAGACGACACTGCACCTCTCTTCCAGGATGCTGATTGCCATTCTGGTGCGCTATGACGGGAACCCGGATCAGTGCTGCGCATTTCTAATGCAATATGGGCTCTACATAGATCACCATCCGGAGATGTTCTCTGATGACCAGGTGCACTACATGATTTCCTTTCTGTCTGGCAGAGCCCGTGCCTGGGCAACAGCACTGTGGATGGAGAAGAGCCCTGTCCTGAATTCAGCCACCACCTTCCAACAGGCATTCGGGGCAGTGTTTGAGTCTTGAGGACTGTGTCCTTGATCTCTGCCAGGGAAACTGGACAGCTATAGACTTTGCCCTGGAGTCCCGCACCATCACAGTGGGGTTGGATTGGTCCACTTCCTCCCTCCAGGTTTGAAGACAAACACAATTGATGAGTACATGCAATTGTCCATAGCCCTCGACAATGTGGTTCGCGATCAGCGGAGAGCACGCCCCCGCACAGAGACTCCCCTTGCACCATCTACGTCCTCCTGCCAAAGCAGAGCCGATGCAGCCGCCCCCACCCCGCTCTCCTCTGTAAAGCATCAACGGTGCATGCAGCAGTACCTGTGTTTGTACTACGGAAAGGCTGGCCACCCAATCTGCTACTGTCCAGTTCGCCCGGTGCCGTGGGGAATTTCAATAACCAACAACTTGTGATGCTCTACTCCATCCCCTTGGAGAACCTATTATCAGTTCGCGAAGTGGTTGGTGCCCCCCTTTCTGCAGATCAGGTACTCCACTGCACCAGCCCACTCGGGAGGTAGGTGGGAGCCAACCATGAAGAGGAGATCCAGTTTCTGATTTTACCTGCCATTAGAGCTAGGCCTATCCTATGCCACCCATGGTTACAATGCCATAACCCACATATAGATTTGTTGAAGGAGGAGATCCTTACTTGGGCCCCATTGTATTTCGCCCACTGTATCCATACTGAGTATCATCTATAGAAAGCTTTGTTATAGTATACAATAATGATATCCTCATCTATTCCCCTTCTCTCCATGTTCATGTGGGACATGTCCAGCAGGTGCTATAATGCCTTTGAGAGAGCCACTTCCATGTGAAAGGTGAGAAATATGAGTTCTATCTCCCTGCCATCAAGTTCTTGGGGTACCCCGAAGGAATGGCACCACTGACTAGAGGGGACCATCCACCCATTCCAAGTCCTTATTGATCATCGTTATCTAGAATACCTGAGGGCAGCCAAATGCCTCAGCCCTCAACAAGCCAGATGGGCCCTTTTCTTTACTCGGTTTGATTTTAAAGTGTCTTGTATTCCAGAGAAGAAGAACGCTAAGGCCAATGCCATATCTCGCCAATTTGTCTTGATCCTGCCATCCTCCTGCTTCCTGAACCCTGTCTTGTGGGATTTGGAGGCCACTCTACAGGCCCTCCACCATGATCAACTGATACCTGCCAACTGCCCACTGAACAGGCAGTATGTGTGAGCCCCGCACTGGCAGGCCGTTATGCAATGGGTGCACACTTTCCTTAGTTGTGGACATCCTGGGGTGGTCACAATGAGTCGCCTTGTGGTACAGCATTACTGGTAGTCAAATTGGAGGGAGGAGGTGGATGAGATTGTTCTATCATGCCCTACCTCTGCTCAGCACAAGGTAGACAACTGCCAGCCCACTGCACTCCCACAACCCCTGATTTTGATAGAGTTGGTAGAACAGATGATAACTTGGGTCAAGCCTGCACATAACCAGGCCGTATGTAATAGGCAGTCATTTGTGAAAATATCTAGCACGACCCTGAAATGCAGTATCTGGCTGGCAGGGCTGACTAAGTCTATGTTCAGCTATGTTGCAGAGTCATCAAACGCTCCACCTTCTGTTAAAATGAGAAACACGAGCCTGAGTACTACACGGCGATCATGTAAAAGCATAAACTAAGAGGTATAACTAACAGTAAAATAACAGTACAGACAATTTTTAAATGGCACAAACTATTGAGACTGATTCAGAGGCAAATGAGCGGCAAACTTAACGCCGGAGTCACATGTCCATGTAAATAAGCAATATCTCTGAACTGAATTAGCACAAAGGACAGTTTTAACAGCAGAAACTGGCACAGACGCCGCACAAACGATTGCGATCGGTTTGGTCGAAATCAGATGCAAATGGCGGGGGGAGGGGCAACCTTACAAACATTAATATCTCAGAAACTAAAGCAGCACAAACAAAAAATTTAACAGCACAATCCGGCAGAAAAGCGGTGTCATGTCGCACTGCCAGTTGGGCGAGCAGGAAGCAGGCAGGAGGCAGCGAAGGTGCAGGGAAAGGGATTTATTATCGCGGAGATCACAGAGCAAAGCACAACGGACATAGGACAAAATGAAGCCAAACAAAATGATGGATCTGGGGAAGACTGACTTAGACGCAGACTAAATACGCAGGACAATCAGGCACGGATAGACAACAGATGGTTTCCATCAGGATTGCACACGGGGTAACGAGGGGGGCATGGTATACACGAAGCTCGGACGAGCAGATCATGACATGCGGCACATACGATTGAGACCAGTTTTGTTGAAATCTGGGGGACCAACTTCATGCTGGTGGCACTAAGGTCTGAAACTGCAAACATAAACTGAATTGCTGAGCTTAATCGTGGTCGGGATCACGGGCGAAGGGTCAAGGAAGCCAGGTCTGACAAAGAAGCCACACGACGGAGAATTATACGCAGCGAGGATCTGGGGAGTTGGGACAGGGACAAAACTACCGAACAAAACTACAGTGATACCTCAGAACTCGAACTTAATCCATTCAGAACTCCAGATAGAATTCTAAAACGCTTGAGTTCTGATCAAATTTTCCCCATAATAAATAATGGAAAACCAATTCATTGGTTCCCTGCCCCAAAAATTACAGCTAAATATGTTTTTTTAGCATTTAAAAACAAAATGAACAGGATAAAACAAGAAGAGCATGTACTGTATTAAACACATCTAAGCACATTTATCAAAATGGTAATTTGTAAAGTAAGAAAATAAATGCATCCAAACAATGTGTAAAGTTAAAAAAAAACAATGTGTCCTGCACTGATCGTCTGCTCCGTTCCGTGTGCCACGCCCCCTCATTAACCCCATGTGGAATCCCCGTGTGATCAGCTGTTTTTGGTTGTTGTCATTAGTCCTCTGTATTTAGTCCGCGTTTCAGTTTGTTTCCCCAGTCCGGTCATTGTATTGTCCGTCTACGTTTTGCCTGCCTTACCTGTAATTAAACCCCGTATTCCCCTATAACCTGACGACTGTGCCCATTCTGTTATCGCTCAGCATAACAATATTATTATAATTAAATGTATTAATAGTTTATTATTAATATTAAAATGATTAATAAGAAATGTTTGTTTTTAAATGTATTTTATAATATAATAATAACTGATACTGTCTATCATTGTCTAAATGTATTTTTACTGTCTAAATATATGTATTCAGCTAGTGTAAACATGCACGATGCTATCACAGTGAATGTGAGGCTGAGACTGAAGCGTTACCCTTTGTTTCCGCTGAGAGACGAGCGACGTGACTCATTTCCGTGGGTGTACAAGTTATCATAAGTCGGCGTTCACAGTTAGACTTCTGTGATTCAGATCTAGTTCTAGGTAATTTTTTTTCAAACAGGTTGGTTTGACTTCTAAGAAATTCGAGTTCTAATGAGTTTGAGAACTGAGGTACCATTGTACAGCTAAAAATGGCCATGGGGACCAAATTGTTTATCCATTATAAGCAAAATTCCGTTATATGCGAGTTCACTATAATGGAATTATACAATATTTTTATGATCATTATTTGAATGATAATGAACCTTAATTTATTGATTTTTTTTTCTTTTTTTACAAGAAATGTGTTTCAAATTTTAATACAGTTAAATTGTATTGGACTGCTTTCTATCTACTTATCCAGTAAAGGGTCATAGTGAGATTGGAGCCTATCTCAGGATGCATCATACATAAACCCAAGTATACCCTAGATACATGGCAGTCTTAAGGCCTGGACTAAATGCTTTGGGAGAAATTTCTGTCCACAACATTAAATGGACAACTAGTAACTGCACGTACACATATACACTCAGTCTACCTCTAAACTATCCCACTCCAATTGCATTCCGATTTCACTTCAATTGCATTTTGTCCACTCATCTACCCTTGCATATTTGCACCCACTGTCAAAGTTGCGTGTTTGTAATTTTGTCTTGCAGTTTCTTTGATATGTTTATAGTTTTATATTTAGTATATTTTATTATATTCTGTTTATTGATGAATTATAATGTCTCTAATTTTATGTGGCACAGTCAGGCAATCTGTCAGAATAAGCATTTCACTGTATTTTGTACAAGTATATGATTGCGTGTGTGTGTGATATATGTGACAAATAAAAAACTTGAAAAATTTGAATTTGAAAATTATGAAATTATGATAGAAATCAAACCCACAATCCTAGAGATGTGAGCCCAGAGTGTAACTTGCTGTCTGACTCATATGGATTTCAAATGGCTATTAGTATCATTATAAGACTTTAAGATAAATTGATTTAAATATAAGGAGTATCCCGTATACCTTAAAAGGCACGGAGCATAGATGTGTGGGCTGTTAACCTTATGGTGTTTTAGCACTAACACCACCCCAAGAGATAAATCCTAGACGCTATCATTGGCAGTCCTCCAGAACTGGATTATTACCCCATATTGGAGCCATGCTCCCCACAGCATAAATACATGTGAATTAGTACTTCAAAATGGTACACAGTATATCAGCTAGGTTTGAATCTTCACAATGGTTATGTTTGCACAATTGTATATTAACAGACTCGTGATGTTGACTTCTGAGCATTCATAATATACAGTATGTACAAACATGCACATATAAATGAATAAAAACAGGATTATATGACTTAGATTTAGTATTAAAGTACCATTCAGCAGAAAAGGTCCTGCTGAATGAATGCTATTTTTTACTTAAGGTAAATAACCTTCCAGATTTTTCTCTTATGTCAACTAACTTGGGCTTCATTAGTTCAATAATGTGTCACATTAACAAGGTCTCCAATTGATGGTATTTGCATTCAGTGGAGTTACAGTGCCAACCATGGAAGGTGTTATGGAAAGATTTAGAGTAAGTGATCAATCCACCTTTTACATCTCCAGGTGTAAACATATAAGTGCTTTCGACCTTCATTCAGACTTCAATTCAGTAAATCAGTGGACCGAGAAAAAAAAGAGAAATTTTGTGCCGTTGATTATTCATCCATCCATCCATTTTCCAAACCGCTTATCCTTCTGGGTCACGGGGGGTCCAGAGCCTATACCAGAAGCTATGGGCACGAGGCTGGGAACAACCCAGGATGGGGGGCCAGCCCATTGCAGGGCACGCCATTGGTTATATATATCAGAAATCAAAGGCTCACCTGGTTTGGGATTGAGTGGGTTAGGGTGCTATGCCTGTGGTTAGATGGTCACCAGCTCAAATCCCAGGTTAGGCAGGATGATTTTACCATTGGGTCCCTGAGCAAAGCCCTTAACCCCAAATAGCTGACCCTGCCTTCTCAATTTTAATTACTTTTTGTGTGCTGCATATGTAAGTCTAAGTTTGTGGCAAGAATGCTAAAAAATGAGAAAGCACCAGTGTAAATGAGCTCATTATGCAATTATTATTGGGCTGACAAATGTATATATACGAAACATTCATTGATCTAAAACATTAACGATGAATTTTGAAGCTGATTTTCTATGTTCAGTCCAAAAACAAAAGAAATTTATCAAGGCTCACGGTCATTCATAATACCTCAAGTACAATGATAAATGAGAAATGTCTGCAACAACTGTTTAGATTCACAGAAGAATAAGAATACTTGTCTTACAAATTATACATCTTCCGATTGACCTTCCATTCAAGTACATTGAAATATTGAAAAATATAGACCGAATAACCTCGGTGAATAATGGCAAAAGTAATTCTAGAAATATGCCAGATTTTTAAAATAATAAACCATTCTTTTGGTCCGTTTAGAATACATTTGTTTAGTATTGCACTGTCTCTGCTGTCTGTTATACTATATTTATAGGAGGTCTTCATAAAATGTAGCCTGCTATTAGAAATAATTTTCCATTGAACAGTAGACAAAAATCACACCCACATCTGTTTAAAAGATGAACCTCAGCAAGTATAATGAAATGGTACAGAAGTATGCTGTATGAAAATCAGAATGGTCTTTAATGTTGGCTATTAATACCAGCCATATGGGTAACGGACAGCCTACTCAAGACCACCTGCAATTTTGAAAGCATTTTAAAGTGAACCTCTTGCCTCTTTGAGGCAGCCAAGAGCAGATTACAGATGGATGGAGATTATTTCAGCCCACCCCCAGTTTTCTCCCTCATCATGGGACCTTGGTAGACATTGATGAATCAGGATTCAAAGGAAATGCAAAAAACCATGGCCATATGTATTTAATGTGTGCTTTTGATTTTGTCCCAAAGGACTGATTTCACCCATATAAGAAGAACTTTTCCATCCATATTTATTGCTTGAATTCACTGATCACTTTAAAGCCTGAGTTATGAATTTGTATAGCTTTCATAGTCATACCAAGTACTGTTTTAAGAATGTGTTGAATAGCACCAATATATTATGTTTAATATATACTAATAGTAGGCATGAAAAAGAGATTTTGCATACACCGATTGCTCTATATCAATGAGAACTGAAAAACCGAAGTTTGAATATCAAAAAATGAAATATAAATTGATACAAGGGGAATTTAATTAAGTTTGATAACACATTCTTTCTATTAATCAGAAATCCTCTGCAAATAACTTTTGATCCAATCAAGATTACAGCAGTGCCATGTTGCATACAGGGCAGGGTAATGGCTTACTGAATACCACTTAAACCTATTGTGAATTATGCAGCAAAACCAGCAAAACCAGCAAAACCAGTACTGACATGGGTTAAACTAAGGTACACAACCCTGGCATATTTTCACTACAATGGTTCAGCTGAAATAAATTTGTACAAGCAAGTAACATGTTAAATTTGATGTTATCCAGCCATCTCTAACCGTTCATCTTTCCCAGGATCAGCAGGGGATCTGGACCATAACCCAGGCAGCACAGGCTGCAGTGATCCCTGAAAAATATGCCAGTCCATCTTAGGTCACCATAAACCAGGCAGCACAGGCTGCAGTAAACACTGAAAAATATGCCAGTCCATCTTAGGTCACAATAACCCAGGCAGCACAGGCTGCAGTGATCCCTGAAAAATATGCCGGTCCATCTTAGGTCACCATAACCCAGGCAGCACAGGCTGCAGTGATCCCTGAAAAATATGCCGGTCCATCTTAGGTCACCATAAACCAGGCAGCACAGGCTGCAGTGAACACTGAAAAATATGCCAGTCCATCTTAGGTCACAATAACCTAGGCAGCACAGGCTGCAGTGATCCCTGAAAAATATGCCAGTCCATCTTAGGTCACCATAAACCAGGCAGCACAGGCTTCAGTGATCCCTGAAAAATATGTCAGTCCATCTTAGGTCACCATAACCCAGGCAGCACAGGCTGCAGTGGTCCCTGAAAAATATGCCAGTCCATCTTAGGTCACCATAACCCAGGCAGCACAGGCTGCAGTGATCCCTGAAAAATATGCCAGTCCATCTTAGGTCACCATAACCCAGGCAGCACAGGCTGCAGTGATCCCTGAAAAATATGCCGGTCCATCTTAGGTCACCATAACCCAGGCAGCACAGGCTGCAGTGATCCCTGAAAAATATGCCAGTCCATCTTAGGTCACCTGTACACACGAAACCATATAGGAAATGGTCACAAACTGCCCTAATTATACATCTTTGAAGTGTGAGACGAAACCTGCACACAGAGAACTTATAAACTACACACACAGATTTGTAATTATATCTTTCTGGGGAATCTCATTGATTTATATGAGGAAAACTCTAATTCCAACACGATGACCTTAACCTCTACCCATCCCCAACCCTAACCATAAGTAACCAAACAAAATATGAGACTTCTGGCATTTTAATTTTTTTCATTGCATCCATAGATCTTTGTGGGGTCTGAAAAATGATCCCCACAATGTAAATATAACATGTTTTTATTACATTGTGGGGAACACTTGGTAATACACACACACGCACACACACAGCACTACATTGTCTCACTCTGAACTTGGTGGGACCCATAGACCCAGGAGATGTGAGTCAGCAGGCCTGCCTACTGAAGTACTGTGCCTCCCATCAGCCACACTCATCTACATAGTTTTATGTACAAACTCAATTAATGATCTGCCACATGACATTTAAATGTATTTATATGTAATCATTTATTTATGATTATTTATTTATTTTAAAATGTTTCCTTGATTATACAGCAATCTATAACATCTTTGATATCCAAGGATTTCAATAATGTCATTTTGAGAAATATTTCTGGAGACAGTGCTTGTTTTGTTTAAAATTGCTGTAGAACATTGCTGAAATGTGATGTTGAGTGTATTTATGCTTTGAATCATTTTTGTAAGTGGTATTTTTCAATTTCCTTAGAGGAGGCCCACACATTAAACCTCTATAACTGTATCATGACAGAGGTTATGAGAATGTCAAGCCTACAAATCACTTCATAATGACAATTCCATATGTGCTTTTTCTCAGACAGACACTAGACAGTCAAGCTAGAATGTTTATAGTTACATTTAGTTCCAGTTTGCATGTTTTGCCTATTGGCCACAGACACTGATTTTGTATTATATGTCACTTGAAGAAACAACAGTGAAACAGAAGTTAACAACAGAAGTTATGTCAAAACACAGTGCAGGCACAATACATTTAACTCAAAAATGCAGGTATGTATACAAGGCAATAATATGACTCCAAATATTCTTTCGCATTTTACACCTGTAAAAAAAGAAAAAAAATTTGTATGTTCACTGGTCAAGTATTTCCCAGGAAGCAATTCTTTGATTATTTTTAGCCTTGGGAAGCATTCTGTGCTCTGCTGCAGCTCAAACATCTGCTGGTTTGATAATCTGGAGATTTGTTGTCTGCTGGGATTTGCAAGGGAAGCATGCAATGATGCACAACCCTTGGAGTGTGACTGCTACCATTGTTCTTCCAAAACAAAGTCTTCACTTTGATGTGCCTTGCCTGGAGTCAGGACACCTCCAATTGTGAAAAATTCAGCAAAATATTTCCTTATTCTTAGCAGCTGTGAAACTCCAATGCAAGGAATATGGCCCACAGTTTTTACACAGTTTATCATCACACTATAAATTAAACCCTCATCTTAACAACTGTTTGGCTGTTAAACATTTTGCATCACGTCATGTTTTGCATGTGATATTTAATTTGAGGCTTTGCTTGTTTCCACAGTGCTGCTCTGCTGCCTTTGCAGAATAATGACCGATGTCAATCCTATTAAGGCCTCACAGGGGTAAAGCTCAGATGCTTTGTACTTTCTCTGTCAATGCAGAGTAATTTGGCACGTTTTCTCTTTTTGTAGACAATGCAACAAAGTGAAGGAAAAAACAGGTGTTTGTGACCAAATTCAGCTGTTCATCCTTTAGTGTATCCTCCTCACAATGCAGTATGCTAGACATACAACACAAGCACAGTTCTTTTGAAGCATATGAAATGGTTGATTTTGTTGGCTTAAATGTATACAATAACTTGTCTGCACTATTTTTATTATTATTAGTATTATTATTAGTAGTAGTAGTATTATATATATAATAATAATAATAATAAATTACATTTTGCAATAAAGTATACTTCTTACGATGTATGTTAAATGTAATTGTGATAAATTAAATATGAATTTTCAATAACATAAACCTTATCCTAATTAGTAGGTCAGTTTGTTTATATAATAATAATAATAAGAAGAAGAAGAAGAAGAAGAAGAAGAAGAAGAAAGGGTATATTGTCTTACATCTTATATATTTTTGCCGCAGAAAACAGCAAAAAACATGAATTACAAACGAGAAACTCTGGCTAAGCTCCTCACAGTGTCTTGTTTGTTGCAGAGGCATTTTTAAGCTTTTCTCTCTTGTTGCGATGGTATCAAAGTTCAGCATGTGTCATTGCTACGAGTTATTTGACACTTCATAATTCAGTGGCTTTGTGCCACCTTCTGGTGACTCTGAAATAAAACAAACAAAAAAGTGAACATAAATTGAAAAAAAATGATAAATGAAAACTTATTAGCAGTGTGCCAATATGTACCCAATGTACATGCATTTTAGATGTTGGTGCTTTTCGTTAAGGACCTCTGTTTAAAAACTATTGAGATAATGTTTATGACAAAATGCTCAGTGGCTAAATGTTAATTGCCCTGAATAGCTCATGGTGTCTTATATTCTATTATTATTTCCTGTTGGCACAGAAATATTTGCCATCCACTGAAAGGTGTATGATTCTAATTATATATCACCAGGGGTGTATTAAAATGTAGCGTTTTAATTACGTACCGCCGAGTAAGCCACATTAAATCGATTTCACCCTCTAGATCTCTGTTGGATTAGGAAGCTCATACAGCCTGGGAAGAGAGGGCTCTTTGATAACACAAGGCGCTTTTCCCTTATAACCATATTGAGCAGGGCGCTGGAGCAAAAATCATTAAGTAAGCTAGATAATCAGGACCAAATCAGCCACTGTCCGTGGTGCTTCTTTGTACTCCGAATGCTGGCGGTAAGGCTTTAAAATGATTTTTATTGATGTTGACGGCAACTTGTCACGTTTTCCCAATACTAAAAATAATAAGCATAAAAAAGATTTGCTGACTTAGCAGCAGCTACACTTCTAATGAAGTGTTCCTGTGTAGCACTAGCAGAGCCATAGAACTATGTTATCACCATTATTATGGAGCTTAAACAGTAGCGGGGAAGTGGGTAGACACCTAAGGAATTGGAAAATGATTGTGATTGATGTCTTCCCATTAGCTTCTCTGTTATCCCTCTGGATAGGAAGAAAGCACTGAGTTGTAACACAACAGATTACATTGGCCCCCACTCTCCCATCAGACATTTACGCAAAATATAGACCCGTTAGTGAAGAGGTTCATTTTCTCTGCAAGGAAATCAGACTACTTCATTTCATTTACAATTTTGCAGAGGCTATACCTAATACATACATCTCAGAAATTTAGTTTTTATTATAAGCCTTTTATGTGGTTATCATACAAGAAATGCAGGGTCAAAGTATGTTCTTATAAACCCACTTTTTTCCAGCATACAATGCCAAAATGATTGATTGTGACCAGCAAATGCAGTGTCCAGCATTACCCAGCAAATGACTTTGGCCCTTACTGGCAGACCTTGGCCAGACAGAAATCAATATTTCACCATTAAAATCTATCAAAGAAGAGTTAGAGCTCCAGCTGTCTCCATCAGGTTTTTAGGCTTCTCAGACATTAAATCCGACACTTGTAGTACATGAGTAATCAATATATAGTGGTTCACAGATCATTTGTGGTCACCTTCTAGCCGTGATGGATGCCTTGAGTAGTTGTGATTCATTTTGTCACACCATTAACCAGGATTCTGTCGAGTCCACCCCTGATTTCATTTAGAAGATCATTCTTCACACTTCAGAAGAGGCCGAATGGGAGAATAAGAAGAGCCAAGAGGAAACCACTGCTTCCAATTTTCTCCTGTTTCAGTAAGCCACTTTATAGAGATTTTGTGTCCTATGGAGTGTGAAAATCCCTTAGAGGTAGGACAAACATACTTTTGAAGCTACTCACCACTTGACATATGCACAGAGTGTGAAGCAACCCATTTAAATAGATTTGCCTGATATATATTTTCCACAAAATTCTGTGTGCAGCAGTCTTATTTGTATTTTTATGTTATCTTTATATTTCCTGAAAAAGAGCTGAGTTTATAGAAATTCAGACCAATGGAGCAACTGATTCAGTGTACTTGCTAAAGTCAACTTTGTAAATAATCTTGCAATAAAAGAACAAGTAGCAGCGCAGGGACAATTTCCAGGATAAATGGATGGTCTGTCATGCTATTTTGAAAAATATCTTGCCGTCTTAGACACAAAGTGGGAGTGATTGTACAAAATGAGGATCAGCAAAAGGGGAGGGGTTTGGGGACAAGGGTGGTGGTGGCATTGGGGGGTGGGGGCATGGGATACAATTTCTTGGTCTGAACTGCAAATGTTTTATTGCTTCCTCTTTTTTTTCAAGGACAGCCTGTGCTGGTTAAATCTCCCCAACCAACCTTCATGACTGATTCCTGTGTTGGACATGGTCCTGAACACATACTGTGTCTGTTCAGGCTGTCTTGGCAAAAATGCAATAAACAGCTGCTGGAACCTCTAGTCCTCTTCAAACTCTGCTCCAAACAATAGCCCTCACCTGCCATTCAGGATCACTAGATACATCTTTTATTAAAGAAATAGGACACGTGGAGCTTGTTGTACACAAATGGCAGCCAGTAGTATGATGATTCTTATCAAAAACTCATGCTCAGTCAGTGAAAACCATTATAATTCAGCCAGAAAAGATATTTGTGATGTGCTTTATTTCCCTGCATACCCACTGTGTCGTAGCTCATCTATGATGATGTCATCAAGGCTGCAAGACCTCCAGTGCACTAAAAAATTTATCCCATGTTTTCTTTATCTGGATGTGCAAAGGCAGATGTGTAGCCATTGCTTCACTTTCTTCCTAAATGTTCATCTGCTATATAATTACAATGGTCTCTATGTATGCCTAATTCCATTTCTAATATCAATATCTGTATGTAAATATTTA
The DNA here is from genome assembly GCA_026784285.1 of Stomatorhinus walkeri. Classification (NCBI taxonomy): domain Eukaryota; kingdom Metazoa; phylum Chordata; class Actinopteri; order Osteoglossiformes; family Mormyridae; genus Stomatorhinus; species Stomatorhinus walkeri. Next base: position 32,038,562 of record JAODUD010000001.1, on the reverse strand, counting down.
TCCAGTACCGGGGCATGACAAGCCTGGATCAAATCCTAGGGAGCACAGGAAAAGGCAGAGAAACTCTAAATAGAGATTTCAATCCACTGCAAGAGACACAATCACATAATAATGGCAAATTAAAGACTCGCCATAAGGACATGTTAATATGCAGGAGATAAACAGAATGCACATGAAGGTGACACAAACACAGGGAGAATGTGCAAACCCTAACCCACACAGAGGTAGGGGTCACATCTATGGATAGATTTTTAAAAATTAATACAGAATTTTATGACAATTTTAGAGGAGCTATGTATTATAAATAAAGGGTGGTTATTTAAATAGTTAAATCACAATTACAAACACAGCTACAAAGAGGAGAGGTGTTAGGGTAAATGCCAATCAAGAGCATACGACAACATTGTTTCAGCATAGAGGAACAGCGGTCACCAATCCAAGCACACAGACAGGGAGAGATGGAGAAGGATAGCTGCTAAAGACCGTAAAAGTACAGCCTCAAAAATCACTGAAGGAGCACATTTATGACCCTACCTCAACAAAAAACTTCACAATTAGGCCAGAGTGTATATGTAAAGTCCAGAAGCTACAAATCCAGACCAAGATTTTGTTTCTACCAACCAGTTGAGTATCTGTGACTATGACTCTTAAAGCTTAGCTGGTTGTTAGAAGCAAAATCTTGGTCTAGATTTTAAGGTTCTGGACTGAAATGCCCAGCAAAGTATATGTATGTATTTAAGAATGAAGTACCTGATATGTAGAGCACAAAATGGGGATGCCTGAGCAAAGCAAAAAGTAATGGGGACTATTGAGGAATCTTTCACCTCTTTATCTTACAGCCAGATGGGTTTATGTTTGGAGAATGTCAAAGGATGGCTTCAACCCACATTATCTGTTGGTATAGGCAGCCATTTTCTAGACATCATTAGGTCCATCAGTTATTTATGGCCAAGAAATATAAAGCCATTTTACAGAGCTGGGTGCATGTTATGCAGCAAACACTCTTTCTTCATGTACATTCCTAGACTAAATGCAAGAATGGCCTATGACCCAAAATAGCTATCAATAAGGATTTCACATGAATAATTTGGTACCATTTACTGTTCGTCATGTGGTGATGCAGAGCAGTTCAATAAACAATTCTATGCATACTTACGTTATGGGCTATGACCCTTATTACCTGGGAAACAATTACATGCATACTTACATTATGGGCTATGACCCTTATTACCTGGGAAACAATTACATGCCAGGAATGAATAGAGAGATTAACTCATTAAGAGGGAAGAGCTTGGAACTTTGTAACCTGAATATAAAGCAGGCAAGATTCATTATTTTATCCAGACAAGATGGCAAATCAAAATTCATAATAATATAACAAGGAACCAAAGAATCCTGCCCTTTCCTCTGATTTCCTAAACTGCTTTTTAAAAAGGGCCATAGAATCCAATAAACAAAGAAGCTCTAAATCCATATTATGAATCTTAATTACTTGCCGCTTTTACCGCAGCGAAGAAGAGGCAGCTAACATTAATCTACATTAAGACAGCAGATGCCCTGCTGTGCAGTTTATGCTGAATCACAACTCCCCTTTCTCACTTGTCCATGCAGAGCAACCAGGGTGATATTTAATGATTTAACTGTGTATTGAACCTACATATTACTGTTCTTGCACTGCAATCTGAAACAGTAAGCACCTGGCTTCATGCTTCTTCATTCAGATTAGAACATTTGCCCAACACAGGATACCAAGTTTCTTTCCTTCTTGTAACAGGGCCAGTTCAGTATACCACTGTCAATTTTGCAGAGTTCATTTTAGGTTTGCCTAAAGCAAATAAAGCTATTTAGAACCATTCTAGCAGGAAAAAGAATGTACATATTGGGGGGTGGGGGGTGCCTGAGCACCTGCCCCTTTTGAGGTCCTCAATAGCCGTTTTTGACCACTGATTTTCATTCAAAATTTGCCAAGGTGGAATGGTTGAGTCCCCTGGAATGTCTCTGCACAGCCCTATACATATACAAGGGACAAACCCAAGTTAAATTTGAGTATGAAATGAAAATGCCCTGTACTATCTTTTTTTGGTAAATGCCGTTCTTATTCACAAACAGGTACACAAGGTTTTCATTTGAATGGGACAATTTTTTCACTAATCGCCTTGCACCTGAAATTCCAGGTCCAACCTTTAATTAACTGTGCTGCTAAATTGTCTTTCTCCACAATGCCACTAGCACCTGGCAAGCATGGTTACAGCAGCCACATAATGCGAAGCCCATAGTCCACTATCCAAGAAAACCTGCTCAACACAAGGCTTCTCTTCTTGGAAATTTCACAAACTCAAACACGTTTTATACTCTGTTTGAGCCATGCTGTCTTAACAGTTATTAAATAGAGTCCACAATGAGTCTGTTTGATAGACATAGGATCCATAGCATCAATTTAATTTCTACTATCATATGTGGTTCTGGCAACCAGTAGACAGACATGCTGGATCCCTTAGCTACATTAAAACATTCTTATGCACTCTCACTATCTAGAACAACACTGGGGTACCTATCCTCAATGTTTCCACCTCGTTGTAGTTTTCACTTTGTAACACCAGCCATTAACAGATACCACAGCATCACCAGCAACTTTTAAATTCATTTGAAATGGTGCATGGTGGTTACTGGGCTTGGCATTTGTTCGACTGCTATAGCATCACAGCACCTGTGACCTCATAGCGTTTCCCTCTCATGCAGAAATCTTCTGACACGTGGCTTTCAGATTAATTTCCACCCCCAGCTTCTTCCTGCTGTTCCTGTCCTTTCACTTGGTGGGGGACTCCTGGAGACATCATTTATGTGGAAAACAATGTGGTCCTTGGCCCTCAGCACTCACAAGCAAGTCAACAGTTTTTAGCCAAGCACCAAACAACCACAACAAGGATAATTATAGAATTGTCTGTCATATAACAACTACTGGCTATAGTGACTCTACATTGCTGAAAAATCTCCAGAGCCCTCAATACCTTAAAACAGCAAAAGTCAGTGTCAGCATTTTGTTGTTCAAAGTGACGACACCCTCATTACCTAGATCATCACTTTTGCACAGGCAACAGACACACTTACTTGAATGAGTCCTTGGCACAAATCAATTGCAAACATATGATTCTGCTCCATCAATGCTCCCTATACAAATAAATGTATTGGTAGTGTTTTAACCATTTACATTTTATTTCAAATTTATGAATTTAAAATTAAATGGTAAAGCAAAATTGTAATGCTTATTGTTTTATTGCAAACCCAAAAATTAGAGATTTTAATAAAAAGCAGCTACAGTTATCCCTCGCTACTTCGCGGTTCACTTATCGCGGATTCACGACTTCGCGGGTTTTTAAATATACAGTAGTAGTAGTAT
>JAODUD010000001.1:32016666-32035065 GCA_026784285.1 Stomatorhinus walkeri | reverse complement strand
TTGTAAACAATACAGGGAGGGTTTAAAAACGTCCAAATACACGTTAAATAATTAAATAAATATGGCGTCCCTACTTCCCAGAAATTCAGTTATCGCGGTCGGCCTTGGAACCTATCTCCCGCGATAAGTGAGGGATTACTGTATTTCCAGTAAAACATGGCCCATATTAAGTACTTCAATCAATATTCCAATATGAAAATGACAAGCCACTAATCCAAGAAAAGGTATATCATCGGGACCTAAAAAGACACCACTGCTGAATGAATGTATCTAAAAGAACCAAGCTACACTTTCCAAAAGTTTCATTAAAGAAGCCCTATCAGGTACATAAAGAGTGAAGGTCAACAAATGGTGACCAGATTTGTAATTTTATCCATCATGGGAAAAGAAATGAAAGCAATCAAAAATTTGTACAAACATGATTTATTACATTCCAAATGGTGCAACAAGAGATAATATACTGAAAACAGATTTACCTGCTATAAAACAGCTGCTGCAATTCATCTCATCTCAATAATGCAGATGTATAAAAATTCTTTAAAGGGGGGTGAAGAACTTAAGCATGGATATAAATGTTTAGACCTTAAAACTCAGAAATAGAGATGTATCTTCATGACTGGGCTGGGTTCTTTGAATTATATTGTTTCCACTCCTCCCCACCTCATCGCTCAATTGTGATTCAACTTATTTCTCAGCTTTAACATAAATGGCCATTTCTACATAGAAACTATTTCCATTTCAACCACTCTATGCCTATATAAAGTAGGCTTGGACAGTATGCCATGGTATTTCCATCCATGCTCAGCAAATTATATAGGCAAGACATAATATTAGAATACAACTGTTTTAAAAAATCCATGAAAACATCACAGCACCACAGTATACCATCATGATGGTATGAAAAATTAAATACAGCTCAAGCAAAATGCAAAGCAAAATGAATTTCTAAAAATTATTTTCCAGTGGACCGTCATTAAACAGTAAATGGAGATTCCAAATGAAATATCCTACAGCTCGTGTATTGAAGAAAACTTTCAGATGCACCACCCCCACGGGAATTTTCACTTCATAAAGCTACATTAAATTCTCATCTGCTTTTATTACTCTACGTTAAAAAAAAATCACTTAAGTAAGCAAAATGGGAATACATGGGAAACCAAAAGAAAATAGTGTTTTTGTGTAGCCCTGCACATGTAAAACAAATGTGCTGCCTTAAGGCTGTACCACAAGCTAATTATACATTGTATGCCTTTATGTCCTAATGTCCTTTATCCTTGTAGAGAATTAAAATTATATTTATTAAAGTAGTAAGCAATCTACAGCAATAATTCAATAAGGCACAAATACAGCCAATCTACAAAAATCTATTCCTATGTACTGCAATTTTTAAAAGTATATGCTATTTTATTTCTAACACAATTTGAAATTTTGTCCAGAAATACACTGCATTGTAGTCTACTGGGGGATCATACCCCTCAGCCTCCCTGCTATGAAGGTCTATGCTGGGGTACTGGATAAGATGGTCCACCACTTTGCCAAAGCCAGATATAGGAGGAACAATACAGATTCCATCCTGGTCGCAGACTGGACCAACTCTTCACCTTGACACTGATACTGGATACATGGGAGTTTGCCCAACCAGTCTACGTGTATTTTGTGGACCTGGAAAAAGCATAGGTTCATGTCCCTCGAGGGATGTTTCAGGAGTATGGAGTCTGTGGCTGCGGGCCATCATGTCCCTGTATAAAGTCTGGTTTGCATCACCATCAGTAAGTCAGACATGTTCCCAGTAGATGTTGGACTCCACCAGGGCAGACCAAAATGAGCAAAACCCAGCCAAGTAAAGAGTGGAAGTGACATTCTAATGTTAGAGATGACAAACTTATCTGACAAATTCTCATCAATCGGAGGATAACATCAAGTGACCTTCAAAAGCAATGGGAAACAAAGTGCATGTGTGAATTGCTCTGCTACACAGCTCACATCAGGCTCCTAGAAGCAGAACTGAAGTCCCAAAAAGCAAGGAAGAAGCCCTTCATTAATGAGAAACAGAACAACCAGGCTGCAGTTTGTCTGTGAACAATTAATTTTGCAAACATATAGAGAAATGAGTGAAACAAAAAACAAATTGTGCTGCGGTCTCTTAATTTTTTCTAAAGCCGAATGCTCCTATCCTCACTTATGGTGATAAGCTTTGGGTAATAACCAAAAGAATGAGATTATGGATACAAGCAGCAGAAATTATTTTCCTTCGCAGGGTGCCTGGGCTCAGCCTTAGAAATAGGGTGAGGAGGTCTGACATTCAGGAGGAGCCCAGAATACAGATGCTGTTCCTTCGCTTTGAAAGGCACCGCTTGAGGTGGTTCAGACATCTATGTAGGATGCCTCCTGGGGGCCTCCTTGGGGAGGAGTTTCGGGCACATCTATCCATCAACTCTGTTAATCTTGATGCTTCTTCTCTTGAACAACATTGCACTCATACTGGAAATAAGAAAATGCCAGAATGAGAATAAAAATGAAAATATAAGCTACTGAAAAAATAGCTCTCTAAAACATGCCTTTCCCCGCTAAAGTGGATAATCGCATACAAAGAAGAAATGTTTTTGGAAATATTTTTTAATACAAAATCTTACCATAGCTAGCTGTCGTCCTATATTTCCCATGGTTATTACACCAGCAAAAAAAATACATGGTAACCAGGAACGTATATAGAGAAAATCAGGAGAAGTATACCTAGGGGAGGAACAATACAGAAACAAGTGAAACAGCATACCAAAAGCAAAGCGTGAATCTGGACAGCAAAGGAGAGATTAAACTGAATAACTTACTGGAAAACCTCATTGTAGACAAGCAGCTGGGTGGTAAGAGTAGCCAAGAAGGCAATGCTGACACCCAGACCAAATCCACTGCGGGACCGATCAAAGGTCCACCACAGTCCAATGGACAAGGCAGCCAAAGTCAAAGACAGCTGCACATTGTTTTCAAAGTCCACCTTCTGAGAATCCATTTTAAGAAACACTGAGCAGCAAGTTTGTAGAATGGAATTAGGGATTATATTATCTCTAGTTGAATTTGTCGCCAGAATTTAAAATCTCCTGTCATTGCTTAGATTTTAAAAGGCAATTTTAAAAAGCTTGGAGGTTGCAGAAGTAGTTAAAGCAGATTTGTTAGACATTTTCAAAACTGATATCAACTTAATGAACAATACACTACCCTTATATCTCTATACACACTCAGTGGTCAGTATATTAGGTATACCTGCTTGCTAATGTGAAAAAGACTGCAACTGAATACATACAGCACACAGAGAGTATAAAGAAATTCGCTTACTCTTCAGCTAAGAATTATAATGGCTAAGATGCCTGATCTAAGCAATTCTGAATGTGGTGTGATTGCTGGTACCATGCCTAATGATTCCAGTATCTCAGAAACAGCCATCCTAATGGGATTTTCATGAACTACAGGGGCTCCTCAACTTACAGTGGGGTTACTTCCCAATTATAACTGGAAAATATCAGTTGAATATGAAAATATGGTACTGTAAAGCACTAACTAAATACCAGTAATTGAAAAGTAAATGAATATCCAAATAAACATATTCAAACAGAAAAAAGGTGGTTAACCCTGTATGATATGTGTGCACTCATAATCACTACAGAGATTGCAAGTATGGCAGCTGCCACCCCCAAGCATTAGTAGAAAGTATATGACATATTGCTAGCCCTGCAGCAGATGAAAATTTAAAATCGACTAATGAATGTGCAGTATGTTAACTGAGCACTGAATGTGTGGCTTCTCCAAATCATCTACCCTTGTACAAAATGTCTACCCTTGATATGATTCTGGGGGCAAAACTGTATTACACAGCGCTAGCTAGTTATACCTAATAAAGTAGCCAATAAAAGAATGTGCATACATTTGTTAATGGCTGTTAACCATTTATAGAATCCAAGTGGAAAAGGATACTGCACTGGCATGATTGATTCCCACGAAGACAGCAATGCAGCGCATCACGCTAGACCATTCACGCTTGAACTTGTGGGGCTTACCCAGGCAATGATCGATGCAGGGGTAAAGTAGACCAATCATCACTATTATCACATAAAAGGGAAAAACAGACAACCAAGTTCGTCAAGCAGCATAATATCTTCATTTGGATCATGATTCATTTTTACAGAAATATGAAGCTAAAAACTAAACTCAGTGTTATCACCATGTATAGTCTTCAAGCTCCAACTTTTAAAAGCAATCATTATACAACATAAAAATTCTATAACCACAGAGACACTGAAATACATACCAATTCCAGTAATGCTTAAATATACCATAAGCAAAGGAATGTGGATACGTACAACCAAATTCATATTTCCTTTTGCAAACAGTCTTGTCCAAGGAACATTAAAAACCAGATGCACACAAAGTGACAAGTATACTATCAGCACATCAGCTCGATGATCAATCGTTCAGCTATCAGCTACTGAAATATTCCTGTTCTGCTTTACAATATACGAGAGGCTTTGATGGGTTTGGCCAGGAATGCCTATTACAGTGGGCACAGGACACAGGGCAGGGATATACCATGGACAGGATGTCAGTTTATTACAGAGCACATCCATGCAAACACATGCACACAATCATAAGATATATTTATAGGTGCTAGGCAGGATATGTAATATATCATTCATTTTCTGTTTTTTGATAACTATAAACATTAATTATCCTAATATACATATTATTCATATTAGGATAATAAATGTTTATAGATATCAAAAAACTGAAAATTATTAATCCCAGCCAGGTAGGACAGGGGGGTCATCCTGGATGGGGTGGCAGTTCATCACAGGGCACATATGCACATAAAATAGGAAATTTAGATATTGAAAGACGAAGGCTAACCAGCATATCTCCTGCCTCCCCAGTAAGTAATAGCACATGGACATGAAATGTCACCGATCCATCCATCAATTCTGAATGACCACTTATAATGCAGTCTCAGTGTATGCTCTGAGGAATGAAGCAGGAAGGGAGGCTAGGCCTTGACAAAGTACAAAGTACTGCAGAAGGAAATCTAAGTACTCAGAGGAAACCCCCACAAGCAAAGAACATGCAACCCCAACCACTACCCCCCCCCCCCCCCCCCCAACACACACACCCAGACCGCACAGGCGAATCAATCTTGAATCAACACTTTAAAAAATACTACTCAAATTCACTTTCAAGCTAAAATACTTAAATATAACAAACCACAAAAACAATACCCAAGAATGTTTAAATATTGGAAATAACAATAGCATTAGAAAGATGTTGACAAAGGTACACCTACCAGAGACTGTACCACAGCAGGGAGGCACCCACCAGGCGGAGGAAAAAACACTGGCAATTACATCAGGGGGGAAGAGGGTAATGTTCCTTTGGACCTGAAGTAGGTTGAGCACCAGAGAAAGGAAGACCCCGACGGAAAACAGCATAACACCACGGATGACCAAGTTTGCAGTTTTGTTGGTAATAACCGCAATATATGGCCCACAGACAGCTGGCCCCGACTCCAGCTGGTGGGCTTTCATGTCTGAGGTATCCACCATAGTTGCCAGACCTCTTCCTCAAGTCATGCATAAATATAGGATTTATATGAGGGTCTTGATGGTGACAACTTCAGGCCTTCATTTGTTCCCATTGGGTTCGGACACTGCAGTGGGTCTGAAACAAAGTTTTTAGATATACTATGGGTATACGTAAACTCAACATTCCCCATTTTAATTGCCAGTGTGCACTAAATCCCATTTCCCCCCATAATCGTCTTCACAAAACCATCATTTAACAAACATGAATTCAACAAAAGTAGCGAATACTGTACTAAAAACCAATTATAATAAAACAGCTGAAACTGGTGGTTGGATATGACAATTGTTGCATTGAATTAAACTTTTAAAGATTAACAAATGTTAAAACGAGTACATTTAATAAACAAATTCTTGGTGAGGTATTTAGCTCTAACCTATTACATGAAGACAACTTCATTATTTTAAACCAATAGAACCACAAAAGATAAGAGCAATGATGACAGAATGCGAATTTTGCCAAATTTTCTTTTTTAATAAGCATTTGCTTTCACTCTCGGTACTTGTACATTTTGGCTAGCAATTTGATGTCACAATGTTTTCACTCTTCTACCATTAGCTTGTCTCCATTATGTCACAAGTCCACTGATTCACTTATTTCTTTTGAATCCAGTGAAAATTATTTGCCTACAACACCAGCAGATTCTACAAACTTACGGTTAAATAACAATGGTGAAGAAATCGAGAATGACCAAAGCAAATACAAATACCAGGTACAATATATAGCTAGCTGTGGTTCCCCGATCCAAACGATCTTAACAAAAAAGTTGTGTTTTTTTATTTCTTTAAATAAAGATTCTTAATTTAAACGTCGGAATAACCATTTATGTATAATTGTAAATCATTTCTAATAGTGTAGTGAACAAGAACATCGAGCAAACTGCCATGCAACCTTGCCTTTACATTCGTTTGACAAAAAACAAGTCTGTAAACTGGCCTTTTCGTAGCAATTTCTTGTTTCAAACGGCATATTTGTATATTAATCCCATAGTTCACACACATTGCAGCATATAAAACATAACCAGCTAAATAAAGACTTTATCATCGTTCGCTGTTCACGTCTGTTCCGGGTGCGACAAGAAAACCTTGATATTTAACCAAAATGTTAAATGTCTTTACATTCATCAGAAGCTAAACCTAGCAGTAAAACGAGATAAATTTTGTGGCAAACAGCGTATAATTCACATCTTAAAATCGGAATATGTAAGGTAGAGTTACCTATAGCTTACTTTGAACGATCATATCACTTCTCTTTCACGCATCAAACACACAAGCCTGAACTTCCAATGAGATTCTAGCCATGTGACGTCGCTTCCTTCTTGGATGTATCCGCAAGCGCAGTGAACTCTTAGGTCAAGAACAGTGTTTACAAAGAGGTGGAAATCATTATCAATTAATCGATTCCATGTGGACCCTTTGGGTATTTTTCCACTGGGTTTGGTCCCTATGTTTAATAAAATTGTTACCAAATCATGTAATAAAATAAAACGTGAGTTTTTAAATTTTATTTGTTACATTGTATAATTTATGCTGGTTATATATTTATAGATTATTAAATGTAGTTCAGAGGATCATGACAATAGAATGGTGGCACAGATGGCCGCTTAGGGCACCATTTTCAGAGCAATTCCCTGCACCATCACCTGAACAGGCAAGCTTCACCACTGGTGCCCTCCACATGGTGCATGTGAGCAGACAAAGTGGAATTAGGCAGTGAAGCTTACCAAGGACTGCCTCTGGACCTCGAGCTTCTGGTATGGCTTCTGGTATGGCTTCCCTGGACTAGCAGGACTCTAATATGCACAAGCACAACATGCCTGCATACCGGCTTCTCATCTGGACTTATTTATCTGAGCTTATCTGTCTGGCTGAGAATAGTACATCACACACCTCAAAACCTGTCCATAAGTTGTTAAACATGTCCCCTTTACCACTGTGCAATCTTCAGCAATGGCATTTCCTAGTCCAAATATTTCCACAGATTGCCTTGTTTTCTTCGGCACTGCCTTTGATGATGTCATTACTGTAAAAAAGAAACTGGTTTGGATTTCATAGTTGAATTTCACCTGAAAATGTTGCAGAATTTCTTTGTGTGTGCATAAATATATTTTAAATTGCGATAATACAAAACAGGACATAAAGGCAATAGGCCTAACATCTCATGGTATCAATTTAAAAATGACAGAAGATTGAATAATATTATGATATTGATTATCCACTATGATTAAATTACTTACTCAACAGAACTGAACCACATGGGCTTTGTTCTAGCTTTTACAAAACTAAATTAAAGCTGAGCTTCTCATAATAAATTGCAGACGGTCAAAATTAGTGCCTACGACAAAATAAAGTACACTGCCTAAAATACTTTTAGGTAGAATTTTTATTACCACGATATAAGAAAAATCATTTGCATTGCATGAACATCCCAATATTGTATTGCATTAGTGAAAACTTCAGATGACAGGATGACCCCTTCAACTTAATGCTATATGCCCAAAATTTTAAATGCTTGCAAGGCATGTGAAAAGGACCCTAACCCTAACCTTTACATGGTGCTTATCAGCTATTCGTGCTCATTTAACATGTGAGGATCATGAAGGAGACATGGAGCTTGTCTGCCTTGCTCTGCCACTCCCAGAGTGACAGAGAGGCCATGCTCAGATGAGATGCAGGTGGACCTGACTCATCCTAAAGCCCCCCCCCCCCCCCACACACACACACACACACACACACACACACCCTGTCTCATTCTGCAATTCCTCACACCCTGTAATTAAAGTGCACAATGAACACACCCAGAGGGCTGACTGACTCAGGTCTGGAATGTCTTCAGTCATTGGACAGAAAAGTCAAAGCAAATCACCTGGCAAAAAATAGGTAATTATACATCACTATATAGTGGAAGGATAGCAGTGCAGAGCTGATGTAGTATCTGAACCTGACAATTGTGGCAATCAGCACATTGATTGCACACAAGGCAACTAATATAGTCACAAAGAGGAGAAACAGTTAGTACCCGACTTACAGGTACATTGATCATTAAAAAGCTGCAAAAAATGACCAAAAAATGAGGCCGTTTTTACAGGAGTTCCTGTAGGTGCATCCTAAGGTAGAAACACAGTTCCAGTATTCCACAGTGCCCCATTACATATTGGTAAACAAAGAGTGGTTTCATGAATGGCAGGATGAAGTTAAACACCTTCCCTGGCCTCCCTGATTTAGATATCAATAAAATTCTAGATTCAAACATCAGTGAACTTAATATGAAACTTACCTCCTTTATCCCTCAAACAACTGGAGGATTTTCTTCTTCAAAACGTTTGGCATTCTTGTCAAAATGACTATTTCTATGAACAACTAAGCAAGTAAAAGATAACCTGTGCCTGTATTAATAAAGTGTTTCAGATTAGGAAAAGGGTCCCAAGTGGCCAAAACTTCTCAGAGCTTTACTAAGATTCTTATCCTAGGAAAGCACTGCTCTGGAGCTGTCCCTACCTACTAGGAATTGCCAGATGATAGTGTTCAGGTGAAGATCAGCATGCACAATCCAGGATCTTGATGAATACAATAGACATCAGAGAGCTGATAAAAGCAAATGACAAATGATATTCGTCAATTATTACTGAAAAGTATGAAGAAGTGTACTACAGTAATTAGCAGAGTAATATTTTGCCATGCCACTTAGTGTATGTTTACTTGTTTAAGTGGGGGGTTCGACCTTTGAAAGAGCATTGCATCAGGTCAAGAAAAATGAATTTTTCAAGAAGAACTTGTTTATAATACTGATTCAGTAAGATCAGGATGTTAGAATTTTGTCTTCCTCAGTGAATGTACTGGTATCATGTAACTACCTTGCATTAAACATGAAGCTGTGCTGCTTTGATGTCATCCATCAATTCAAGGAACAAATAACACTTTTATGTATAAACTAAAGAAAGATTACTGGCTAAGAATCAATTGTACATAAAATATTTGTCTGCAGTTTTCAGTTTCAATTGCTTTATATAAATCAGGCTGCTGAACAGCTTCATAATCATATATAGACTACATATGTAGTCAAAATCTGCATCAATGGATGTATGTACCAAAAAGCTATGATGTAATATGTGATGGTATTTAGGTAAAAGGAATGGGTAAACCCTTAATGGGATTCCAGTCCATCACGGGGCACATACATACACAATTATACACCATGGCAAGTCTTGAGATTCTAGTTAGTTAGTTAATTCTAGTTAGAATTACTGAATGTCTAGGGACTATGGGTGGAAACAAGTACTCAGAGACAACCCACATGAAGCAGGGAAAACATACAAACTCCACATACTGAGGTGGGATTAGAACTTCCATCTCTGGAAGTGTGAAGCAACAGTGCTACCAAATGAGCCTCCTTGAAAATTAATAACTGGAAACTTATTCATTCAAACAGAAAGCTAATCCTAAATCAATGCCGGTAGCAAGCACATTAGCATAAGCTGCTATTCCTGATTAGTAAATAATTATTGCAAATCAGATTATGTTGTAATACATGCCATCAAGAATTTTAGTAAAGATTTTTTTAGTTTTAGAACTACAGCTATTGCATGCCATACAATAATGATCATGTGAAATATATCAGATTCTTCTGAAGAGGTTTCCTCTAATGTTAAACCTGCTATATACTAACCAGGGGATTTCCATACTTAACTTTTCTCTTTAATATAACCACCCACTGGAACAAATTTGTTGAGTGAACACTTATAACACAACTAAATGGAATAGTAATGGTGGTTCATTTTAGACAAAGACAATTACCTTTGATCAAATCTAAGAAGAAAAGGACAAGCATATCAACCACGTGAATACAATGCTGATGATTTAAAAATGCTCATTATTTATTCATTCCAAGCACAAGGATAACAGTATGTTTGATTAACCACAAAACAGCACAAACTAAGAAGTATAACTAATATGGATGCAAATTAATCATGCACGGGTTGAACATACTCCTCATAAATGCAGAATCACATCAACTGGCTGTGCTAAGAACCATTTCCCCTCTATTAACATGGTCTAAAAATTCATTTAAAGTGGTTAGCAATGACACCATTCAACCCAATCTGATTTTTCTATAATTCTGTGGTAATTAGTGTTCTTAGAAAACTTTTTGAGTAAGAAGGACATATAGGGAGACAGACAAACTAAGAGAGCATGAGAAAAATGAAAGGATGAGAGAGTTTTGTGTCAGGGAGGATCTAGCCAATAAGTGAATATGGCCAGACACCTGATTGGTCATTCCGCATGACCTAATATTTGAAGGCTGTTTTGTTGTTAGCACTATTTGTACCAGTGTCACACCCCTGCTATAATGTGTATTGAAGACTTTCATTCAGGCCCATTAGGTTTCTCACCTCCCTTACTCATTCTATGCAGGGTCTCTATTTTTCCCATTAACCTTTCACCCCCAATTCCCTAGTGAAGACTGCTTATGATCTATAAAGGCATTAAACATTGTTGCAAACATTTGTGGTTTGTTACACATAGCAAATGATTCTTTTATCAAATAAAAGTAGAAAATCCCTATTGTACAGGATTGGTACGATATACTTTATTGGTAATTTGTTTTTAAATTTCCGGTCATGCACTCTATAAAAGAGCAAGTTTTAGGGTCAGAGTGCAGGGTCAGCCACCATGCAGTGGAACAGTTAAGGGGTCAAAGGCCCAATGGTTATACAATTACTCTCCCAGCCACAGGATTCAAACCCATAACCTTCTGGACAGAGGCGTAGATCCCTAACCCATTGAGCAACATGCCACCCATTATATCTGGGGTGGGCAATATTATCTGCAATAGGCCAGGGTGTATACAGGTTTTTGGGATAACCTTTAGGTCAATTTTTCAAACCTAGGTATGAGGACTCTTCAGCCAATCGGTCCTCTAATTAGTAATCTAATTAGGGAGTTACAAGGAAAATCCGCACACCCAACGGCCCATTCTGGATAAGATTGCCTGTCTTATATAGGTAGATTATCTATTTTTCTCTATAGAAATTGCTTACTCCCTTAAATTCATGAATTCATTTCTCAACTACTTAACCAGTACTGGTTTGTGGTGAACATAAAACTTATCCCAGGAAGCACAAGGTAAAAGGTGAGGGACAAACCTGTATAGTATGTTAGTCCATCACAAGCCACACATCATGACACACCATGGACAGTTTAGAGATGCCAGGTTTATTTCGGACTTACTCCCTTGAGTAAAGTGAGATATAAGTATAAGTAATATAACAATTTACAAATGCATAATGAATAAGTAACGAAAGCTATAAATATCAAATTTATCAAAGAAATTGTGGTCTTTGTATAACAAGTACAATCTACAGATAAGAGGTTGGAAGATGGATGCATGGTTCTCTCCTTATTATAGAAAATGATATTCCTGTTGCTTTCTGTTGTACATGCACCACCTAGTGACCAAGCATTAATGTAGGCTATAAAAATAATAACAGGTAACAACCAGAATGAATCCAGATTCTTGAATGTACTAGCTCAGACTTTACAAATACCACTTGCAACCATATATGGATTATGAAAATAAAAAATAAATATAACAATACTACAAATACTATTGTACTAACTCCAAAAAAAATAAAAAGTGACCTATAGAAAGCATAAATTAGCTGAGTATCACCATCAATGATTGTATTTAGTAAAAAAAAAAAATTACTAATTACTTATTTTGATTACATATTTTACTTATTTTGATTACAAGCAGTATTGTAAGTAGAAAAAATAATGACAAAGGTGGAAGTCTATGAGGTTATGAAGAGACCTGCATTATGCCACATCTGACTGCCCAAACATGGTTTATATTATTTATATAAATAAAATGTAAATGTAATTCAGAATGTAGAAAATATGAAGCATGCAAAGCCTAGAAAAGCATGTCAAAAACATCTTACTGACTAAGAAAACAATTCTTTAGCACTTTAAATTCATTTTCACATTCAATGCAGAATAATTATTGAGAATATAGGGTGCCCCACTACATGGAAATGGCAGCTCACAGTGGCTGGCAGTATGCTACACTTCGACTGCACAGACTGTCAGTGTTAATCAAGTCCCATCTCTTAACAGTGGCTGCTGGTATCAATGAGTGAAGATTAATATTCTGGGTGCAACCGATGATAAATCATTTGTACATAATTAGTGTGCAAGCAAGGTTACAGCTGACATGAATTTTTATCTTAATTAAGGGGGAAATTTGTTCCATTAATTTAATTTGGTGTGCATGAATAGGCCAGCACCTAACAAAGTTAATCTTACACCTGTCATCATGGCCAGCGGTGAAGCCCTTATAGTGAGGTTATAGAAATGGCTTCTTTGTAGCAGACAATTGTTTTCTGAAACCTGCTGTCAGATAGGCATTTGTGAAAACTGTATCAGGTATTATTCTGAGGCACAAACTCTTTATTAAAATTTAATAGTTTGGAATATTTTAATTTGGTATTTTGCAAACAGAAACATGATCTAATGAAATGTTAACTCTTCTGAAATGTATTAGTCAAGAAAAAAAATATTTGATAAAAAATAAGGAAATTAAGTAACAAATTACAAATTTCAATAGGGGTGTTTCCTTCCCATTCAAATAAAATTAATAAAGAGACTAATCAAATATTTCATCCACCCTGAAATTATGGATTATTCACAAGATATAACATTTCTAGTTTATCCCTTGAATTGAAAAGGAGCACTAGTACACAAGTATAAAATTTATGGCTGCGTTACATATCGGTGAGGTAAATTAAACTGGTTGTAAGGAGCATGCAGAGGGTGTCCATTTTTCTCATTGGACAAGGTTCTTATAACAGTTTAATAATATCTGTAACAACTGAATAATATAAACAACATTATCTAATTCTGGAAAACAACAATATTTAAATTTAGTTGTTTGTTGCATTGTCTTTGTCATTACAGAACAGAATACAGTACGTTATTAAAAAACACTGTGTTAGTGTTCATTGTTTCTGAGATATGACAATATTTGTTTCATATTAAGTATTATTTAGAGCTTGTTATTAATTTGCAGCAGTAGGATAGAGCACAATAAGTTATTAAAACTGATTTAGGTGATTTAGTAAACTAGATTTTCTTATCACCATGGTTTGGCTATTAAACTCATTTTACCAATTGATCAGTTAGACCACAATAAGGAGTCATGTGTTTCAGCATTAAGCTGTGATAATTGTGTCTGACCAAGTGGAAAGAAAAGTAGCTCAGTAGTGGAGCAAGAAAATGACTGATTTAAAAACAAAAAGCCCTAATGGAATTCGCTACTGTCAGTCACTCACCAGGGAACTCTATTACCTGTAGTGATTCATAGTCTATTATACTATCTTCCATTTTAATAGAATGTCTATCTTCTTTAATACAGACCCCTCAACCATGTAACCATATATTTGTCAAGCACCTGAAATTATATGGAAACCTGTTTAAACCTCTGTACACTTGGTGGAAACACAATTTTACACATTCATATAAGCGGTACAAGTAAACCTTGTCCCAAGATGCATATCTCTTTAAATATGAAATGACAGCACTAAATGTCATTCCAAATAAGACTTACTATATCACATTCTTCACCTACATTTTAATCCTCCCTCTGTCTCCTGTTTCCTGTCATTCTGTCCATTCACTTTTGTCAAAGTAATGGAAGTCAGTAAGTAGCTCTAAGTCCTGTCACCTTTTAGTTAGGGCTGCCAATTGAGTAACATTTAAGCTTGTAATGTAGTGCATTTTAGACTTCAATAGAATACTTTTCCACGAATGTGACTAATAACACCACGCATTATATCTAATTATTTGATGTTTTGGAACTACTTATAGACTTAGCCAGCTATTCTTATCTTAAGTGCTATGACATTTTGGGGATTATTCTTTATTTTTATCCCATTTTAAAATGCCTGTAATGACAAATTTCATATTCATTTATTTATTTTTAAAAAGCACTCTTATTATCACATTACACATTTTAATTGTGCCTTCTCCTCCTCACTTTGTGTATGCTCTTCAATGGAGATAGAATTTGTGGCTTTACACAAATGTATCCTGCACAGATACATTTCTGGCACCAGGCTCATCTCTTTGCTACTGGCTAAAATTCTTATCGTCAACATTTACCTTGCGAAACAACTTTCATTTTGAAAGTGACACATAATACATCTTATTGAAATCTTGGTTAATAAATTATGATGCTATTCATATTGTTCATATATATCTTTTAATTTGTAATTATACACCTCGTATTTTGAATTTTTTATATGCTGCTTTAGCAACCGTAGATTACATCACATTCAGTATACTTTGCAACCAGCGTGCCAAAGGGTGAGAGTGATTTGGCAAGGGTTGCCAAGTCCTGGATAATACTTCCCAAAATTCTACATAACATAGCCTGAAACCAAGCCAAAATGTGTTGACATATTATATTCATCTATAATGTCAACTACGTCTAAGTATTGTAATTGTCCAAAGCTGTTGTCCTGCACCAAAGCAATTCAAATTCTTTTATGTTATTCATACGGAAAATTACGTTTTCTGATTTATGAGACGTTACTAGATAGCTGCGAATGCGAAAAAGGGAGCCCCCTTAAGTATTTTCTGAACTGCCCATAAGAATTTTCTGCCTTAAGTCCTTTTTTCCCTGACATATTTCCTATGTATATGTGCATTCTAATTTAAAACAAAGTCTTACTGTGAGTCCAGGGTCTATTTTTAAAATTTTGCGTTAAAACACTGCCATCCACCACCCATGCCTAAACCAGCCCAATTTTACGTGACAACGGCGAACCTGGCAACCCTGATGACTCGTGCTGTTCATGTGATTTCGCTGTAGCTCAACATGGCGGCGGTGTCTGTTTTCCATAGAGTAAGAGCAGGATCGAAAATCGGAGTGCAATATGACCAAGATGGCAATCTTATACAGGTGACAACATGATTATATGTTGGTGTCTACAAATAAACACCTTAAGTTACTAAGATTGTATTTTGTTTTGTATAAAATATTGTTCTTTTGACTCGCGTATACTATGTAGCGAGCGGAATCCTAGCTACCTGTATAGTTTTCGAAAAACAGTATAAATTCCTTTGTTTTCTAGATGTTTGAATGATTTTGCCTCTTATGTGCTAATATATTCAATTAAGAAGACATTGATTACTACGTTCGTTAATTTAAGTTGCTAATTTGTTGTCAGTAGCGAGCTTATGTGTTTGACAAGCTATGTTACATTTCTGCACACAGTATTTTTTTCTTCCTACAAATAGACAGATAAGTAGATCCTGATTCGTTTTGCAGGTTGAGACGCGTGAAGATGAAGAACAGAGCAATAAGCTGTCTGAGATCCTGGAGCTCTTTTTGGCTGCCGGATACTTTCGAGCTCGGATTAAGGGATTGTCACCTTTCGACAAGGTTGTGAGACGCTAATAGCAAGTGACAAATAGTTAATATCTTAAGTTTTGCATTTTGAACTTAACGTACGTTTGAACCACAACGTAAGAAAAAAATAATATTGTTTGCAAATACTTACGTGTACTTAAAGTACTGCATCGCATTACTATTGTATAGTAATAAACGACAATAACTTTTCATCAACTCCAAAAATTTGCAATATGCTTTTAACTAATTAGATTTATTAATCCAAAACATTTTATAACAGGTCGTCGGAGGAATGACCTGGTGCATAACAACCTGTAATTTTGACATTGATGTCGATCTGCTTTTTCAAGAAAACTCAACTATTGGTCAGAAAATGTAAGTCCCTCAGTTGTTTTTCCTCGGAAAAATATAGTATTTTTAATAGTAAAAACGTGTATTTTTATAAGCCGTATCAAACACCTATATTCCAACTGTATAGAAACTTGTTCAGATACTTGAAGTCTTTTTTCAAACAAAAATCCAGCTGTTAAACATAATGCTTTTATCTCATTTTGTTTCAGAGCGCTCACTGAGAAAATCGTGTCAGTCCTACCCAGAATGAAATGTCCCCATCGTTTGGAACCCCACCAGATTCAAGGGCTGGATTTTATACACATCTTCCCTGTTGTGCAGGTAATGTGTCAAAAGTGCAAATCAAGGCAACAAGTTTGCATTATAAAACTAATTATCCCCTGTTACTTGACATTGTTTGAAGTTTGTCTTTGACTGTTTCTTTTTCCAGTACATATTACAGGTTTTACTATATATAGCTACCCAGCTGTAAAAGTTAAAAAGTTATCTTGTGGAGTGTATAGATGATATCTCAAAGGGAAAATAAAATAAAAACAATTAAAAATCTGAACTCTGGAAGGTAATGCCAGATTTCATGGTTGTGATGCAAATGCCAGTTGTTAAATTAGAATTAAATCTTTTTATACAGATATTAATGATGATTGTAGTGTCTGATATTCGATATAACACAGGAGATCATGAGATGAACAATAGCTGAACATGTGGAAAGACCACTAACGTGTGCTGCTCTGTAAGCTTGCACACAAAGTGACATACGTTTCTTAGTTTTTTTATGTTATTTTTAGGTATAGTATATTTTTATAGAATAATGTTATTATTTTTGTTTTTTTATATTTGAATTTTAGTACTGATATTTTAGAATTGTGCTGGTTACATGCCAGAAACTAGAGCTTTTTCTGCATAACACTATTATGGAACCTTGGATGCTCTGTGAATAGAACTGCTGTCTCACATCTTTTGGGTTAGTGGTTTCAGTCCTACCACCACTCTGTATGTGTGGAGTTTTTCTGTTCTCCACGTCACATAGAATTCCTCTGGGTGTTTCACTTTCCATCCACAATTCATTGATTTTTGGCTAGGTTAGCTGCCACCTGTAAATTGCTCATAGCATATGATTGTGTAGGTGTGTGCCCTCTAATGGACTGGCATCACATTCAGGGCGTGTCCCTGCTTTGTGGCCTCTGTTGGGATATGCTTTAGGTCCTTGCACAACCCTGACCAGGATGAATGAATGCAATAAACTACTACCTCTACCGATTCAGTCAGTAGGATAAACCCATCAATGAATATAGATGACTGTGCACTTTGCTGCCATCTGTTGATGGCAGAATGGACTCAGTCCTTGCAGTCTTTACAAAAACCATTTTACAGATATTTTAATTAGTTTGGGTCTTCTTTCATTATTGTAGTGTAATTTGATGTTTGTGTATCCCTTGTTTTAGTGGCTAGTAAAACGTGCTATAGAAACAAGAGAAGAGATGGGGGACTACATCCGGGCCTATTCTATTTCACAGTTCCAGAAGACTCACAGTACTCCAGAGGTAAACTTGCTATAGAATGTAGCATCATCGCTAGCACTAATGCTCACTGTTTTTCACCAATTTCATTGTTATATACCACATAACTTTGTTCTCATAGGATAATGAGTTCATGCAGAGGAAAGAAAAAGCAATAAAAACAGTGATGGGTGTTTCCGTAAGTACAGATTCTGGTTAATTTTGGTTAAAATTTAAAATCAGAATTATATTTTTGTTTCCAACCATACACTGAACTATAAACTTGTCTTTCCTCATGAATGCTGAAAAAATGTAAATAAGATCATAATCTTTTTCCATCCATTTCTGTTCACTTTCTGTAACAAATAAAACGACAATGGGTATTGCTATCTTTTATGTATTGAATATTATAATCAGGGTTCGAAATTAACTTTTTTGATCACCACCCAAAGTGGCTGGTAACTTTCTGAAGTTACCAGCCAATCAGAATTTCCATTAGACAAATTTTTACGTGGTGAAAATA
>JAODUD010000001.1:31988628-32003567 GCA_026784285.1 Stomatorhinus walkeri | reverse complement strand
TCTTGGAGGAGGAGGGCATCTCAAGAATGGAGTGGCCAGCCCGGTCACCCGACCTGAACCCCATTGAACACATTTGGAAGCAGCTACAGTTAAGAGTGCAAGCACGCCAGGTCCCTCCAGGAACCCGTGTGGAGTTGCGAACAGGAGAATGGCAAGCCATCCCTCAACAGAATATCCAAAACCTCATCTCAAGCATGCATAGGCGATGTGAGGCTGTGATCCATGTCAGAGGTGGTAACACTGACTACTGACTGGTTCTCTCAGCACATTACGTTTGACGTTTCTCATTCTTGACTTGTTTTTTACAGTACATTATTTAAACCATTCAGTTCATGTTTGTTTTACAGTACGAACTCAGATTTTTGATCTGCTGTAACATGCATAATAAAATCTCGTTTGTTTGAACTGAAAAAGCTTTCTTTTCTGTTTTTTCTTACTTCAATCTCTGACACTCCACACAGAGTGACTACAGTACAGTAACAGTACAGTATCCAGTGCATCACCATTATGACCATTGTGCTGGCTTCTTAAGGTACTCCAAAGGCACTGCACTGTAGGAAAAAATGTTTAAGAGGCATTTCTAGTCCATTGTGACTTCAGGCGAATCACAAAAGTACTGAACAACCAACAGTTTTTTGATGCACCGTTGTCGTCATGAGTGTGTGACAAGAAACTTCACACCTTGTGACAAATAATGATGTCTGGGCACCATTAAAAGTGATGAGTCATGAAATTGCATTGAAGACAGTATTGATTAATAGCAGACTTACTGTCACGACTGCGGGTTAGCAGTGTGCCTGGATGCAAGCGGTGTCGGGCAGGCAAGACGACGAGAGGCAGGAATATCCAGAATAACGGGGTTTATTGCGGAGACAAACGGGTAAACACCACAAAACATCACAATGACGGATCTGGGGTTACTAACTCAGACGCGGGCTAAATACACAAGACTGACAGGAAACAGATGATCTTGAACACACGAATTAACAACAGGTGGTTTCCAATCAGGGTTTGCACACGAGGAGCGAGGGGGTGTGACACACAAGGGGCTCGTACGGGCCGGGTATGACAGAACCTAGAAGACAAAACCAAAAACAGGTTAACGCGGGACGGGGAACAGGACCGAGACACAGAATATGCACAGGGGCAACAACCAGGACATAAGACCACAAAGGACAGGGAACGCAGACAGGCAGACAAGGAAGGGAGACAGAGGCGGAACAGCAGGAGATGAGACAAACGGGCCAGGGGAGAACGGAGGAGGCACAGGGGGGCTAGGAGCAGAGACGGGAGGAACAGGGCGAGAGACAGAGACAGGGGGCCACACCGGGAAGGGCGGAGGAATGGGGGGAGCCCGAGGGGCCCAAGACGGGCGACGAGAGGAGCTGCAGACGGAGGGACAAAAGGAGTCGGAGGGGACCACCAGGGGGACGGGGAGACAGGACGAGGGACAAACAACGGAGGGACCAAGGGAGTCGAAGGGGGAACCATGGGAGGAGACGAGAGGAACCAAGGGACCAGGGACGGAGGGAAGGAGGGAGGGGAAGACGCGGCAGGCGAGGCCGCAGGCCGAGCCGGGTAAGGCGCAGCCGACCGACGCCTCGGAGGACTAGGGACCGCCGGGGCCCGAGGAGCCTACCTCGGGGCACCCGGAGGCGACTGCGGGAGCGAGGGCGGCAGGCCCGAGGATGGGTGACCGGACACCACCGGGGGCACAGGCACTGGGACAGGGGTACGGGCACGAGGCACCGGGGTACGGGCACGAGGCCGGAGTCTCTGGGACAGGGGCGAGAGGCACTGGGGCCGGGGCAGGAGTCTCAGGGGCCGGGACAGCAGCGGGTGTGGCTGCCGGTGATGCTGCCGGGGCGACAGCGGGCATCGGCACCGTCGAGCGGGGAGGCGTGGCCTCACCCTTCCGCCCAGGGGGCATCGACTCGGTGGGCGTGGCAGCGGGCGTCGGCACTGGGGGTGCGGCCGTGGCTGCTGGGACGACAGCGGGCAGCGGCATCGTCGAAACGGCCGTGGCAGGAGTCTCGGGTGTGGCCGTGGCAGCCGGCGAAGCGACCGTGGCCGCCGGCAAAGCGACCGTGGCCGCCGGCGAAGCAACCGTGGCCGCCGGCGAAGCGACCGTGGCAACCGGAACAGGCGAGCTGCCTGGCTTGGCCGCCGGTGATGCAGGCATCAGTTCTGCTAAAGTGCGGGGGGGCGTCGGCTCGGCGAGTAAGCAGGCAGGAGACTCACCAGGAACGGGGGGAGCCTTGCTCTCGCTTTTATGCCTGGAGGGCGGTTTTGCCGTGCTACAGGCGGGCAGCGGGTCCAGGGAAGCGCAGGCTAGTGGCTTCTTCCGCTTCTTCTTTTTTCCCTTTGTTACAGGGGAAACCACTGCGCGCTGGATGGGGAACTCGTCCTCCAGCAAATCTCCTCGAGAGAGGAGATCAGCCAGGCCGAGATTGATGATCCTCTCCTTCTCCGGGTCGTCTTCTGGCGCCTCCAGGGGACTGAGGTAGGTGCGCCCGACCGGGACGGTGAACACCAACCCCCGCTCTTCCGGTTCGTCCGGCACACGCCTCGGACCCTCTGTCATCCATTCCTCCAAGTCGCGGAGGGTGTCATACGCCTCCTGAAGCGGACACCCTCCGCCGGACTGGTCGACCCTGAGAATAAAGTCCCGACTCCGGCAGGCCAGCAGCATGGCGTACGGGTCCTCCTGGATCTCTGGCGCTTCCAGCCAGCTCCCTACCTCCCGGAGCAAGCCGGCCCGGTAAGTCCCAGTTCGCTGGGGAGATGCATCTGTAGAGAGATCCGTCATTCTGTCACGACTGCAGGTTAGCAGCGTGCCTGGATGCAAGCGGTGTCGGGCAGGCAAGACGACGAGAGGCAGGAATATCCAGAATAATGGGGTTTATTGCGGAGACAAACGGGTAAACACCACAAAACATCACAACGACGGATCTGGGGTTACAAACTCAGACGCGGACTAAATACACAAGACTGACAGGAAACAGATGATCATGAACACACGAATAAACAACAGGTGGTTTCCAATCAGGGTTTACACACGAGAAGCGAGGGGGTGTGGCACACATGGGGCTCATACGAGCCGGGTATGACACTTACATGTTAAACATGAATTTTGAAAAATACCCCTTCTTGTTTCAGAACAACTTCAACGGTTTTGATCCACTTCAAATGTTGACTAGTGTAGCTTCCAATGAAAGGACACTATGAAGCACTGATGTTTCAAGCTATACTTATTTTTCTTTTTGTCATTTTTAAATGACCAACTTCTTAAGATATTGTACCGCCAGTGGCATCTGCATATCCCAGCATGCCTCAGGAGCCTGTGTATATAGCGCCGCTATATTTGTTAGCATAAATACTTGTGCTGCCTAGTATTGCATGTATCCTTACCTGTGTTGTATGTGTAATCCTGACGTACTCGAGTGTAGTAATGACCTACCTTGTGTGAGCCTTTCCATTAGTGTGAAACATCCCCGCATTCGCCTGCCATGTTTGTCTCCATGTTATTGTTCCTATTTGTTTGGTCCTTTTAAGATCTAACAAAGAGCAACTTCATGTCAAATCAGTCTCCCCTTGTCTTTATTCACCATTGTCACGGTGCCTCAGTCTGCCCGGCATCAGAATACTAACAAAAACAAACTGGAAATAGCTTCTAGCGAGATTTATAGAATTTGCTTATGAGTGTGAATGAGCTTCGTGTTTATACATGCAAGTGATTTAAATGCTGAACAGCTGCATACAATTCTGAGGAAAAAGCCTTTTTAATACATCAATGATGAGCATCACCAACTGATTTTTATATCCATGAACAAACGAATTCCAGTCGAATTCCACATATGAAAAGGGAGGGAAAATGGATGAAAAAAGAATCCTCAAGCTAAGAGATAAAATGGGACATGAGTATCTCTGCAGACAAATCACTGACAAAAAAGGAATGGTGACTTCTAAAATTAAGCTCAGGTAGCATCACGAAACTTGCAGGGTAAATACAAAAGGAATATTCCTGGTTGAATTTGCTTCAGCGGGAAAACTGCCTTTTGTCACTCTTCCCTTTGGCGACATGTTTGAAGATCCGGGATTTCTGCACATTCTTTGATTTTTGGTAGCCAAAGCCACCACCACCTCCTCTCTTCTGCATCTTAACCCCTTTGCTACTATGCACATCTAGTTGAGAACACTGGTTAAGGAAATAGATGCAAAAAGTTGACTTTAAAAAGCCAAGACAGCCAGCAACAATAATGTAAATAGGGAAAATATACACAAAGTATGGAAGAAAATTTGAATTATATATATATATATATATATATATATACACATATACATATATATACATATACATATATATACATATATATACACACACACACACACACACACATATATATATCCTTGGTTTTTGTATCATCATCATTGCCCCCATGTGTGTGTGTGTGTGTGTATATACATATATATACACACACACACACACACACACACACACACACATACTCCATATTTAAAAAAAGCTTTGCTTGTTTCAAGAAATATATATATAGTACAATGTAACCAACAACCCTGGTTTGGTGAGTAGAAAGGATACTGAGGTCAACATATGGTGGCACTTTGAAGCCAAATGACAATGCCACCTGGGGGAGGTTGAGGTTGTTCACATTGTAGATCTGCTTCAGGGAGTGAGAGTCATAGGCTCGCACGTAGGATTTGTAGGCCTCCTGGGCTGACTTGTGCAGGTAGTAGTTCTTCTCAATAAGTTTCTCCAGCTACAGGGGAAACAAAAGAAATGCTAAGGTCAATCCAGTTTTTTTTCTTTTTACCTGAAAATGACTTGCATTTTGAAATTACAATAAACTTACCTGGTTCTGGATATCAGATATCTTAGTCCATGAAAATTCAAACTCACTCAGTGGTACCTGAAATTTGAGGTTCAGTCAATTTCTCTTCCACAAAAACATAAAATATAGACAAAATGTTCATCTGACAGAGCTATTTTTGTCATAGATAATGCATATGGCTTCATACAATATTAATATTACAATCAGATATGAATCTATACCTTTGCTTGTTTCAAGAATCGCAGAAACCCCAGTTCTTCAGGCCGAAGTATTAGAAGAGCATGACCTCTTCCATTAATTCCACGTGCTGTCCTGCCAACACGGTGGATATATTCCTAATAGATCAAAATATTCAGTTTAATAATAAATTAAGCTTCAGCAGATCAGACATAAAATATGGTCTTGAAACAGGGCTAGGCAATATGGCAAAAAATATATCCATCAATCACAAAACAATTCAAGTTGTTAGTTCTTTACTCTTAGGCCCCATGTTTGCTTACAATTCCCTTAAGGATTCCCCTTACACAGAAACTTTAATAAACTTTTGTTATTGCTGGGAGTAACAATACAAAACAGTGGCAGTATGGTTTGCTGCTGGTATTTTTCTCTGACTGCCTCATTGCTTGTTCAACTGAATGGTTTTGACATTGCTGGTAGGTTCTCCACTTTTCCTTCATTGAAAAATAAAATATTGTCCCATTTTGAACAAATAAATCATGCAATCTGTCCTGCTTTTCTTCAGACTGAAAATAGAAAGCCCTGTTGATGGTGTCTGTGACTAAGCTCTAGCGGTCTATGTGTTCTACTGGATGACAATGCTTCAAGTGGTGAAATAAGTTTGCAGTATTTCTCCTTTTAGTTAACACAAGATTTTGGCAGAGATTACAATACACAGCACCAGTTTGTTGCATGTCAGATTATCAATTACCAAAACACTGCTACACTACAGTCGTTTTACCTTGTTTATCCACAAATATATATATATATTTTAAGGATGTGGCTGCTGAGTTGTTGCTTTCTTAAAAAATGTGAAAGCATTTTCTCTGATGGAGTACCCATCTGTTACAAAACTCACATACATTATCAACAGTAACGTGCTGTGCTAACTCAATTAACTGTTGCTCTGTGTATAGAGCTTGTGTTTGTTTCTGTGATGTGATAGGTTGATGTGTGATAAACAATGTTTCTTATAAACAGCTTATCAAAGTCTCTCATTTTATTGAGTAAATCCTGTGTCAATGTATCGTTTACATCGCCCAGTCCTAACTTGCAGTAAGGTGCAGATATATAGCAAAGACATTTAAAAGAATGTCACTAGAGGTGTAACAATTCTGCAAATCGACATTTCAGTTCAGAGCTTGATTTTGGGCCACGGTTCAGTGCCTGGCTTTTGCCTCAAGCGTGATCACTTGATTGGTATGAATCATTGGTCCAGTATAATTATGAGCGGCCTCAACAGGCTGCACTTGCAGCAATCGGTTGGGAGGGCAGCTAGGGGAATATCATGGTTCCAAGATCAAGAACATTTGCGTCGTGGCTGTAGTCTTGGTTTCAGAACCGTTACAGCCTTTTATGGCACATGGCACACAACACCATCAATGATCACCTTTGGATCATCAGGTGGATCATACTGGATGATCCAATCCACCTCTGGGATATCCAGGCCCCTTGCAGCAACATCTGTACAGAGCAGGATGCCGGAGTCAGCATTGCAGAACTGGAAGAAGGTGGTAGTGCGCTTAGTCTGCTTCTGCTTGCCCTATTCAACACAAAAATGAGATAAAGAGCTCAGGTAATGAACATACAAAACGACACTGCAGTAGTTTCATAAAAGAACAAGCATATGCCCATTAGAACTGTGACTCCTTTAAACACGCACTATGAACACTTACATGAATAGCCATCACAGGAAGATCAATGTAGTTAAGCAGCTCGTAGTGGAACTTGACTGACATGCAGGAGGAGAAGAACACCATAAGTTTCTTCTTGCGGTTCTTTTTCAGGAAGGTGAACAGCAGCAAGAACCTCTTCTCAGATGGACAAACCACATAGCCCTGAAACAACAATCTTCATCAGTTTAGTCATCTAAAGGTAAATGCATACAATGTGACCCATTTCAGAATGTAATCAGAACCAGATTAGATCCTTAAGTGACAACAATATATCCAAGTGCTTCAATGAGACTTACCTGCTCCAGTCCATCCACTGTTGCCGTGTCTTTGTTGTCATCAACCCCCACATACAAGGGCTGTTTCTTAAGAGAAATCCTGGCTAGATCTTCCACTTTGCGGGTTTGTGTAGCAGAAAAAAGCATCGTCTGCCTCCGTTCTGATGGAGCGGTAACAGGAGTGAGTTAGCTTCTATTTCTACAGTTACAGAATCATTATGTACTTTATAGACCAGGGTTGGGGCCATTCTTGAATGAATTCATCAGTTTCAATTCAAATCATTTCGATTTGGACTGGAATTGCTGAATGCATTCAGGAAAGGCCCCAACCCTGACATTAACTAGACTACATAAAGGTTTTTTTAAACCTCAACATGAAATGTATAAATTACTAAATTATAGTACACCTGACACCACTAAAAACCATCCCTCAGGCTTATTCACTCATATCAAATCTAATACTGTTCTAACAAAACTTAAAGGTGAGTTAAGTCTTTGGCAATTAAATCATGGTGTGAAGAAAAATCAATAGTGGGAATCTTGGCTATCTAATTTATGGAAAAAAGTAACCTTCTTAGTTTATTAGATTAAATTATCCCCATACACAAAATGTTTAAAGCCTTACACAATAAATTCTCAGTGTATCATGGCATAGATTTCAATACATGCATTAACTTGAAAAACAAGCATTTACTAATAAGGTTTCCTTAACACATACTTGGCAAAAGCTTTATTATCTGCTTTAGCTCTTCTTCAAATCCCACTTCAAGAATGCGGTCAGCTTCATCGATGATCAGGCACTGAAGGTTCTTGTACATAAATCCAGGAGTGTTCTAAAGACAGCACATTCAGACATGTGTAACTATTTGTCACCTTTCAATAATAACTCCAACGACTCTAGGGACACTGTCCGACCTTATGCTGTGATCCTCACTTGAGTGTCAACGTGGACAAAAGCTTTTTCTAAATAAATGTAAAACTCCAGAGAAATACTCAATGAGCAGTAGAATCATGGCACCTGCAAGTGGTCCAGCAGTCTTCCAGGGGTGGCCACCAGGATGTTGACTCCATTGGCCAGTTTCTGCGCCTCAGCAGAGCGATTGCTGCCACCCATGATCAGTCCATATGTGTGCACATGCTGGGCCATCAGCTCCTTCATCACCCCGTATGTCTGCATGGCCAGCTCCCGAGTTGGCGACAAGATGATGACACCAGTACCTGAGGGCAGGCGGATCCAAATATTCATCTCAGTGAAACACCTTCAACTTCATACCAGAAACATTCTGCTGCCCATTCATTTAAATAGTGAGTGCAATACATTATTAGTCCAGTACAATCTTGTAGTGAGTTTGAAACCTATCCTTACGTGTGAAGGTTGGGTAAACCCCAAATTGGATCTCACTGCATCATAGGGCATGCAAGCAGGTACACAAATGTGGCAACTTGGAGAAATTTAAAAAATAATAATGTGAACTCCAGGAGAACTGGAAAAATAAACTGTGCCATGACAGAATCCCACAACCCTGTAGGTGTAACACTACAAAGGCATGTCTAAATGGGACTAGAAAAGTAGTAGAATCTCACCATTTCTGGGCATGAACTTAAGCTTGTAGATCAGCTCAATGGATGGAATCAGGAAAGCCAGAGTTTTCCCACTTCCTGTTTTAGCAGCTGCCAATACATCTCTGCATAATAAAACCAACAAAGAACGATAAAATTCTCTCTTGCTAATACATCAGTTTAAATTTTGGTATTGTATGGTTCACATAATTTCATTGTCTCATAATTATCATTAGCTCATTTGTGCAAAAGTTAATACTTTCAAATTTCAAAAATATCTAGCAAGTCATTATGTAAATCACCAAAGAAATATATAGCAGAAGAAATCACTTCAACAGCAGATCCATATATTCTTACCTGCCCTCCAGCAAGGGTCGTATCGTCTTGTGCTGGATTTCTGTCATGTGTTCGAAGCCCATGTCCTTCACCCCTTTCAGAGTGTTCTCACTCACCAACTCAACCAAAGATGCAAAGGATGTGTCTTCAAAAGCACCTGTGCATCACAGCAGAAACAATATTAAACAGATACACAGTGCAGTGGCATCAGTCACTCTGCTATGTATAACCATACATTCATGCTAGTGGTGCTCTGATCGTGATTTTTTTTTCGTCAGATCCTAATACAAGACATTTAAGATGACCGAGTATTTGCTGGTACAAAGCGCTGATATGATATTTTCTATTCTGGTTAAACTACTACCAGTACAGACGTAACGCATGTTAACCTCAGTTAAACCAAAATAACCTGATGAAGGCCTTGGGTTGAAACATTGTGCTACATCCACAGTGGATCTATAATAAAAGTAACCCAAGCCATTTGAGTTCGGACCTGACATTTGTAGTTTTGTTGATTGTGTTGCATTGTTGACAAACCAATGGTAATAACCATCTGGAAAGGTAGACTGTGGTATTTTAAGATTGTTTAGTAAAATCAACATAACTTCCTGCTGGTACCAAGCGCTTCAAAGTTGATTAGTTCTGTATTAGGAAAATAGCCTGGACTATAGCATTCTTTTAATCATTTAATAATACTGAACCGACCTAGTCTAATAAAAAAAAGCTGCCACAAATTAAAACACTGACAAAAGAGATAATTCTGCATTGTCAGTAAAAGCACAGTTCCACTTACAAGTGATGTGAACAGCAACTTTAACATTCACAAACACACATAGCCAAAGCTCCGTAAGTCAGGGGAAGCCTGCATTCCCCAACATTGAAATAAATAGCATAAACAGAGAAACTGTGAAAACCAACTCAAAACAAAATAAAAATATCTTAATTTGATTTAATGTAGCTGATAGTAGCTTCGATCAGGCAAATACCAATCTTTCAAATGAAGACATCCCTAGTTTATAGCATTATTAACTGGTAAAATGATTGACAAATCATACTAGACATCAGCTTCACAAAAAAAAAAAAAAAAAGAAAGAAAGAAAAAAAAATCTATTTTTTACTTTATACCTGTCAGCCCCAATGGAAGGTCTGGTCCATTATCTTCATCTTTTTCATCTGATGTTCCCTCTTCTTCAGACTCATTTTCACAGTCCACTTCTCCAGATTTCTCTGTGCCCTCTTCAGTTTCTTTGCAGTCCAACTTCTCCTGCCCAGTATCTTCATCCTGTGTTTTGGCTTGTTTTGCACCTTATTAAAAAGTAATATAAACATAACACATACACATATAAGTGAAAAATGAGTCACATCGCAAAGCTCACATTCAGGGAAGGGGCAGATGGAACATGCACCTTGATGTACTGTACTTCGTCCTCCCACCAAGAAGAATTAGACCTTCACATTTAAATGAAGTTGTGTCCCCCCAATATCAAACTCTGTCCAACGCCCTTCTATACAAGGTGTACAACAACATTATCATGTAATTCTCAAAACAATATACTGAAAAATGTAAAAGCTACATTTAAACACATTTAACACGTTTTGAAGTCACTCAGAAACGAAATACCTGTACTACCAGCACTGTTGGCTAGTTTTCTTTTCTTCTTCACGGAACTATCAATTTCTTTACTTTCATTCAGAGATGGAAATTTACACTTTTTAAATTTCTTCATTGGCCTTTTCGCTGTAATATTTTCATTTTCCGGACTGTTTTCAGCAGGGGCTTCATCTGTTACATTTTCGACACTTCCTGAAACGAGGTATTTTAAAAATCTTAATTTTACTGTTACAATAAGGGGGAAATAACAGATTTTAAAAAATGACTTTATCCTTAAGACTATTAAGTGACATCCAATCAAACCAACCAGCGTGCGTGCAATACAGGCTAGATCAATTTTTTAAAACTGGTTAAGGATTTTTTAAAAAGCGAAAACTCCTGATAAGGTTACTTGTAAGCAATTGCCTCAATTAGTTTTCAGGATTTCCTTATTTCTAAAGCTGATTAGTTAAATTCTACAATAATCGCAAAAAAATACTCATAAGACATCAGACATTCCTCCAACCCATTATGTTAGCGGGCTTAAATCCAATATAAATAATCAAAAACGAATTACCATTGTCGTCATTCTCTTCTTTGAGTTGTAGATTTAATAAATTCCTTTTTCTAGTTTTTTCACTTCTTTTTTGAATTTTCTTACGGAGAAGTTTCATCTGCAGGTCCGCCATGCTTGCACACGTGCTCTTTTACGTACCCACGTGCTACTGTATGCTATTTACGTAACAGAAATAGGACGCCGAATAGGTGTCCATGGTGTTGCCGGATAGAAATGATGTGGGTATATGCATTGATATGGGCATTTATCTGTACATTGATTTAGCCGATGCATTATTCAGTGTGACGTTGAACTGAGGAAGGAAGGTTGTCTAGTCCCTGGAGCAATTGGGGTTATTTGGGTAGTAAATGCTTATTTGGTCAAAAATTTAATGCAGTTTGATAATTTTTGAATATATCCAATTGAACACAGTGAAAACTTACCAAGATTTTTTTTTTACAAAAAGATCTCTTATTGGTTTAGCTATTGTTGGGTTTACTCTAAATAATGCAATTTTTAGAATAGGGACTAGGGGGTTAATTCTACAATAATGCAGTTTTAAAGTAGGCTCTGACCAGCGTGCCGGCAGGGCCAAGTGACCTCACCACAGGGCCGTGGTTAGTTGGAGACGAGGGGGCAGTGATAAGTAAGACGCCGTTTTGCTTTTTCTAGGGAAGGCTGCTACGCACATGGGTGATAAAAACCAAGGAGAAAGAACATAAAGTAATTAGAGCAAAAGTAAAATCGGTTGCTGTCATGCTAATGGACAAGACCTAGAGAGTGGGAAGGAACTGACTAAAACTAGACCGAAATTAAGATAGGTGGCGGCCACGTAGCAGGAACAATGGCAAGAGGGGGCAGAAGCCCAAATAGGTTATAAGAGAGCAGAGACGCACACGGGAGACGTCAGAGGTGTTTGCAAGTGCTACAAGTTTTATTTAACCATCTGATTGCAATCAGGGAGCGACTATCTGAGATACATCCAGCATGTACATCCAGTGGCTCTAAAGGACCTGTGTGTTCTGCTTTCTTATAACCTATTTGGGCTTCTGGGGTGACCAGATAATCCATATCTGGGAGGACACTCTGAGCTAGGACAGGAACAGTAAATGACCTTTTCAAATATTTCTCTTGAGTTCTTTCTGTGTGCTGATTGGTCAGTCTCCTATAATCATGTATGTGTCACTAAGGCTAATGTGCAACAGCCGGATGAGTCTTTCAGTCACGGAAACAAACCAGTCAAAGCAGAAGAAGAGCTGAACTATTTAGTCAAACGCAGGAGCCTTTCAGTTTGATAGTAGTTTTTAAAACCCGAAGTAGCTCAAAGTGTCCTTCCTGACATGGATTATCTGGTCAACATATGAATGTGAAAAAAGTCTCTGAATGTGTCAAAAAGTGTCTGATGGATTATATTACTGCTTCACCAAACACATTATGGATGCAGATATACAACTTACTTTATTTTGAGATAAAGTGTGCCAAAAATAAAACAGCAAACTATAAGACACTGGGGCTGTGTTTCATATGTCCACGTGTTCACTAAAGGTATGACGTTGGCGAATGATCCATTCCTGGATTTACACGGAAGGCCATTAGGGACAAAATGTCTTGAACTTTTCACCTAAAGGCGACCCGATAGCATTCCATAAAAAAAGCCATGAGTAATGCCTACATATGTTACATTTTACCCCTACAAGACTTCATACAAGCCAATGCAATGTGTCTTGATGTCAACAAAGTGATCCTTTCAAAATAAAAGCATCATCGACTGCAAACCACAAACATCCATATGTTTTCTTTAACCACTTATCCTACTCAGGGTCACGGGGTCCTGGGGCCTATCATAGAGGCTACGGGTGCAAGGCAGGGAAAAACCCAGGATTGGGTTCCCAACCCATTGAGGGCACACTCACAAACCATTTGATTGCGATATCATATAGGAGAAAAAAAATAGTTACATTTAATAATTGGCGTTCAAGGTAGACTTAAGTGGGGTTTCATGTCTACTCATCCACATCCATTATTTGTTGAGAACTGTTAACAAGTTTGTCTCAGTATTAAGCTAACCGGTTCTTCTAGAATCTAGATCCTCAATTACAGTTGTGTTCTATACATGCACGCCAGTAGGTGGCGATAAAGAACCTTACAAAAGGGTTGAGTGTGAAGTGAAAGAAGTGTAATGTAGGACTGCTTCTTGAATGGTTATTCCCACTATTGTGTTCACATAAAGACATAAGATGACAATATTACTTAATATCTGCTTTGCTTCCTCTGATAAAAAGCAACAATAGTTAACGATTATGAAAATGTAAATGTCTTAACAGCAGATTACTCTTTTGGCAAAATGCAGCCAAAGGTTAGCAAATATATTTATTTGTTCAATGGCCTTTTATTATCACAGGGAATAGAAAAACATTGGTTCATTGGATTCAGTTTCAAATTATGCTTAATCATGTCTGTTAATCACATTAATCATAAGTGTCTCCTAGTCCTGTGTTCCCTGTTCGGTCATTGTTCTCTGTCCATGTGTGTTTGCCCTGCCTACGTCTCCTAATAAACACCCCTGTGAGGGGTTTCACTTGCACACAGTCTGCATTCGGGTTTCTTTCCCCCGCTGCGATGTGGCAGCAGCAATCAAATGTTATTAACATTTAAACTGTTTGTGTTCAGAAAGTTGCAAAGAGATTCAGATATTTAGTTTGACAGGATTAAAGTCTGTGTTTAGGCTGTTGTGGAAATACCTGTACCCATTTTTATATTACCAAAGAAGAACTTTCGCGTCAAATAAATGTTTATTTATTTAAAACTAGCCCAATTCAGTGTAATATGTTATATCCAGATCCTCACGCTTTTATATGTCCCACTGAGAAATACTGGAAATGTTTGATTTAGTGCGGGTCTCAAAACCAAAGAAAATAATTAACTCAGTGAGTGAAAAATGTATGTGTGGAGGCATACAGTAAATCATCCACTTACCATTCTCAAAAAATCATACTGTATTATATATATGCATTTATCTCGATGTGGGCCCTTGTTTTGGTTATTTTTCAGAACTAATGTCCAATGACTTCTAAATATTCCAGATATAAACTAATAATTATAGCTGTAGCTGGTCTCCTTTGTATGAAATTATCAAGAAAACAGTTGTCACATATTGCTTTACTTACAACGATGCGGCTCAGGGCGTTGGAAACAGGATCCAGCAATCCGCAGTCCCTGACCTTTCACAAAGTCAGGGAACATATAGCCACTCTCACCCTGGTCTCCAGACCCATGGAGACTGATTCAATCCTCATAACCACTCCTGTCAGTGCCAATGGTTGCATTAAAGTTACGCATGACAAATGGAGTATAACGGAGTATAACCTCATCCCATTCATCAACCACCGAGCGAAGTAGGAAGAAAAAGTCTAACTCAGAAAGACATCACACACTGCAGTCGGAACATATACTGAGACAACAGACAAGACACCCAACGAGTGCTTTAGCCTGAATCTCATAATACACTGAAATACAATGAAAGGAGTGACATCAGACACCACTGAGAAGAGCCAACCCACCATAGTAACAGCTACTTCCTGAGTACGGCAGCCATCAGAGTGACCAGACCAAAAATAGGTGTATCCACCTACAGAGATCTGACAGCAGAGGAACATCTAGCCAGAGAGACATGATGTTCCATGCACCTAACCAGATGGGCCACCTCAAACTGGGTCCCAAGTGCTGCCATGCAGCAGGTGACGCCGCAGCACCATGCAGCCCCGATCCCCAACAGGTCTGACCCTATTAAGAACATAAGAATTATACAAATGAGAGGAGGCCATTCGGCCCATCAAGCTCGCTTGGGGAGAACTTAATAGCTCAGAGTTGTTAAAATCT
>JAODUD010000001.1:31975726-31988528 GCA_026784285.1 Stomatorhinus walkeri | reverse complement strand
GCACACAATATTCAAGGTGAGGTCTTACCAAGGAATTGTATAGTCTTAGCATTACCTCCCTTGACTTAAACTCCATACACCTGGAGATATACCCCAGCTTTAGCTCTGACGGTTTCCACTCTTCCGGGGATGAGGCTCCTGAAAGCTTTCCCCATCCCCTTCATGATACGTACACCTTTCCTGTGGGTGACTGCAGCAGAGCAACTCCTGTGAAGAGCAGAAGGGTGTCATGCCCATTTGAACCTAGCTGCTGTGAAGTGATTTACTGCCAATCCCGCTACCAACCCCCAAAATTTCTTTCCTGCAAGTTGGAGGACTGTTTATAGGGCTGAATGCAGTTTTAGGACACTAGAGCTGGGAACAAGACACAAGTGTACTAATTGTGTATTAACATTAGTCATGTAAATCAATCAAATACATTAAAATAACGATTAGTTTTTAAAGCAGCAGTAGCCCTGCTAATGTTATAGCTCACATGCAAATATTTCATAAGCCAGCTACTTAACAATAGTTAATAGTTACAGTTCAGACAGAACATAACTTCACAAATATGGTTCCAACACTCACATGACAGGTCGCAATGCATGGGTGCAGCTTCAATACACTGCATCTTGGTGGGATACATGGGCACAGCTTCAATACACTGCATCTTGGTGGGATACATGGGCACAGCTTCAGTACACTGCATCTTGGTGGGATGCATGGGCACAGCTTCAGTACACTGCATCTTGGTGGGATGCATGGGCACAGCTTCAGTACACTGCATCTTGGTGGGTATGGTGGGTACTCATCGGCTTACAGCCTGTACTTGCTCGGTTTAAACTTATGAACTGTTTCTGGAATTTTAAAGCTTTTTTCTTTTTAAACTGAAACCATGGATCTTGAGGTCCCACTGTTTTTGACAGATTTTTCATTCTTCTGTATAGTTGTTGTTAGGCTGAAGATCTGGACCTGATCTAATTTTGAGACAAATTTCACCAAAATTGAAGGAGTGTCACATTGTGATAGCAAAGAGAAGGTCAGCTCAGACATTTGATCTTGTCAGCATGATAGCTCATTCATCATTGGCCAATCTCTTCCAAGATCTCAACCTATGTTATGATGCACTGAGAATACAACGGGAAGGGAAGCACCAGAGCCCAGAAGTTAGGGTAAAACTTGAGATTTAATAGAGGAATGACACAATCAGGAGCACGAAAAGACATTAGACACATCCAAAAACGTCAATGACAAGTGTGTGCTCATAAAGCCAAAGTTCGTGCATCAGTGATACCAAATCACGAACAGTTCTAGGTAACTTGTAAATAGTATTCCATAGTAAGTGTGAATGAGTGGCATTGAAGTGTACAGTATGTGGAAATAAACCGAAACTGGACATTCACATTGCCTGTTCTTACCATACAGCTTGTGGAGATTGCAAAGAGAGCAAGAACAAGTGATTTCATTACAGAGGTCAGACACCAACACCTCCAAAACACATACTGTTACGCATGTTAAGTCATGCACAAGTCAACAGAAAATTTCCATTGAGTTTTTCATTGCATATATTTCACATTATGCATTATAAAGTGTCTGCTGTTTGTGACCACTTTTAGTAAACTGCTATTTAGACATTTAATTTACTACTTTCCAGGAGAAACGTTTAATTGTAAGAGATATGGGTGAGAATCCTTTTTTGTTCCCTGCCTTGTGTGCTGCATATAAGCTTCAGGCTCACTGTGATGCTGTACTGGATAACATTATAGGAAAATGGATGGAAGGGTTAAGTGGATGCCTGTTCTGACCTTATATATGCTCTATTATAAAAAAAAACATACATCACATTTATTCTGCAATACCAAACAATTTATATTGCTAAGTGGTACATGTTTTTGGCAGTTTTCAAGTAAAATTTCCCTTCAAGGCAGCAACATGAGACTGCAGAAAAGTCGGAATATTTAAATTTCTTGAATCTAGGAACACAAGATATCTCCACCATTCACTGTGTTTAAAGTTGCAGTTTATTTTTGTTATTTTGTTTTTTTTCTCCAAAGTGACAATAGTGGTGGAAGAGAAAAACAATTTTATAAACAGATAGAAAATGTGTGTCCCAGTTTTGCAATGCTGTGAGAAATTAAGTACACAATATTTATTCTGCACCTTTAAGAAAATACCGATCCAACAATTCAAATCATTATTGTTGTCAATATTATGTAGTACCAATTATAAATTATCAATAATATTGCCTTTAAGGAAAGCTTAAACGCACAAGAGTACAGAGAAAGGGTGACTAACAGCTACTCCACAGTCATAAAAGAAAAATAAATGTCAGGTTAACAGTGTTACTTTGTTGACATTATATTATAATTCCTGATATCACCCAGCTTTACATATGAAACTTAAGAAATATAAACAAGATTTTTTTTGTACATTTCGTTCAGATATAAACAAGACAGATGTCAAAATATATTCATATGCAACAATCTCGATAACAACACAAATATTCGGGCATATAACATTCCAAACTATATCCAAAACCTATAACCATAAGGTTTACAAATTATCAACAACTCTATCATTCTTGTTATTCCACACATTACTCTGGAAATATAAAAGAAAAAAAAAACTTTTTTTTGTTTAAAAATTAAAAAAGGTACAATTTTAAAGCTTTAATGCATATGGGCTGTATTTGTTTAATAATTCATACAATAATATTCTTTTAAACAAAAGTCACCCATTCATATACACCCAACCAAAGCATACAAGTGCAAAGGTCAGCACTTAAGACATCACTCCAAACACAGGATTATGGCGGCAAATACTGGGCCCGATTTCCTCATAGTCCTTTTTGGTGTGGCAGACTTGATAAAACTCCGGCTGACAAAGGGAGAAACAGGCAAAAGTTCAATGTTTGACAATCACATAAATCCGGCAGATAATATAAATGTTTTATTTAAAAGTAATTTATATGTCAATCAAACTGGAGTCTTCAGTGGGATGGCAATTTATCTACAAAAACTAAGTTACAATTAAGTTAAAAACTAATGTAATGGAAAAATGTACCAAGACATACAAAATATTTTTTGTGGAAGCAGCGATTACAGCAAAAGGTTTTTACTATTTTGTCTAGACTGTCATGATGCATATGTTGAACCTCTCCCAAGATGCTTGTTTACCAGTTAAATTTTCATAGTTTTCATGAGATCCACAATAGGACTTACCAGCATTCAATGAATCCTTAATTCAATAAAGTAAATCTAACCTTGTACTTGAAATGAAATGAAATAATTCAAAATTTCCTGGAATTTTTTTGTAACCTTTTCCCACAATATTCAGGAACCATTTGAAATTTGTTCCCTCATATTCAGTCAAGCCTCTTCTTGAAATTCAGGTATATATTACGATGCCCTACAGATTTAAATATAAACACCTAAAATCTGAAAATCTTGAAACTACGCCTGATGATTACTAATTTAATACTGCAAAAATATATTTAGGATTGCCATATAAAACCATTTCAATATATGGGTTATTTTGCAGGTTTTTTAAAATACTTTTTTGCCCATTTAACGCTGCCTTGCCATTCTATCTTTAAATTTGTGAAGTGGGCTGACATATAAGTGCAGATTTAAAACAACTATATTGTCTACGTCTACCAGGTTCCACAAAATGAACAGACTGTAAATTCAGTTTTTTTAAACAAACTAATGCACATCAATTGCAGTTTCAAGAAAGTGGGGAAAAAACACTTACAGTTGAAGCTAACATAGATCCTCCAAACCAAACGGCATATCTCTGCATATGATGGGTTAATACTTGCACATCAATTGGTTTTGGCTACAAAACAAAAATAAACACAGATACAGTCAGCTACAAATCAATCATTTTCTGATACTTTAAGATGATTTTCAGATTTAGTGGAGTCACTGACTGATTAGCACTGTTTCACTGTGTATTTCATCCAGCTCTATTATGGCCAGATTTCCCCTCTCAGTTGCCCATAAAAAACATGCTTACTTTTATCTTCCCACCGCTAAGCTCTTCACTCATTTTTAATCGAGCATCGACCGTCCTCTTCAAATCTCGCTGCAGCCGACGGCCAAAATCCCTGAACATAGTTGAGCCACCAGAAAGGACAATGTTCTGCAAGAGAAAAAGCCTCTTTAATATGCACATCTGCAACATCTGAATATAATATAACATGAAGTTAACTGTAGGAATTGAGGAAAAAGTAATGCTTGTTGATTCAACATTGTGGCTGTGAGGCCAGATAAAATTAGTGTACGACTGCACAACAGAGAGTGAATACATTTTCAAACACAAATTCAAACCGAGGTCCCATGAGAACTGAGGCGGTAATGGGATTTACTTTATAAAGAGGACGTCTGACATCAATGGGACAGTTCTGAATGACTTCATCCACAACCTCAGAAATGGGCTGGGTGAAGTCAGGGTTAGAAAACTGTGGAAAAAGCAAGGTAGGCTTAATTTCCTGAAAGCACGGTGAACATGGCAAACTTTTCACATTTTGAAAATCAACAACATACCGTTACCAATTTGCTTTACAGATGAAGAAAGCACTGATAAGGCTAACAAGAGTTCATTTAATCGTTTAATGTAAATATACCATCTCTACAACAGAGGTGAAAGTTAACAAAAAATGAGAACTTTCATCAAACAATTAGTAACTTAAGAGGAAAGACCCCTGTAAGAGCTGAGAGGACGAATGCGGTGTTCAGTCTTACAAATTGGTAGGTCTACATTTTCTCTAGGTACCTCTGGATGGAAGAATATCTCTGGGCCCAAGAAGCGTTCATAACCCACGTCAATGGTGAACTCCTTCTTGGTGATGGAGTTGATGCCAGTGTACTGTTTGATCCATTTGGACCCATCTGTGTCATATTTGTTGAATTCCTTTACTAAATCTGGACACACATAACTGAATCGTTCCTGTAAAAACAAATGAACAAGATAAGGAAAGTCTGAATAATGTAAAATTTTCACATTAAAACCTTTATTTTCTCTCAGCAACCAGAAGGAACATCTAATGTTAATAATGTAGAGAAGCATGCAAAACTCATATGGGATTGCTCAAAAATGGTCTAAACAATTATTAACACCAATCATTTTGGCTCAGTACTGTGTCTAGTGATATCCCACCACAGGTTATCAACCAGCCGTCTCTAACCAAATGCAGACTGTCCCTGACTTACAATCTACACAATATATGACAACATGTATGAAAACATTTTCCCTGTTATGAGTGCGCCACTTATACAAACAGCCTTCATTATGAATAATAAACCTTTTCATAATACTTGAAATCACAGAAGTTAATACAGTAATTACACACCTGTCTGTCTTTGCATCCATTAATTAGTATCAAATTATTCAGCTATTAACCATATTAAGATCTGCACTTTTCGAAGTCACTTGGTGACTGCTTATCTATTAGTTATTTCTGTGACAACAGTGATTTCTGAGGGTGGGAACAGAAGCAGACCTTGATGGCTTTAGCTGTCTCCAAGGACTGCTCAGGAGGAATTCCCGTCTCCCTTTCCCTTAGGAGCTGTTGGGTGAAGTATGTGATGTCACGTCCAGCAATGGGTATGTGTTTTATACAGCTTCCAATCACATACCCCTCTGCCTAAAATAGAATGAACAAGTAAGTTTAAACTGGCAGGCATTTTGCAATAATGAAGAAATACACATTTAAACACATTAACACCAAACAAATCAAAATCATTAATTAAAATATACTGAAAAAGGCATTTATTAACTACAAAAATACAGCAAATTTACTGCTCTAGTCATTGACACATTTTAAAATTCTGTAAACACCCCAAAGCACATACTTTAGGTTTGGGGTATTTCAGTCAATGCAAGGGCCATATTAAAAACCACCAATGAATTTGTGGCGCGACCAAGGCTTATTTATTTGACTTATAACAGTATGACCCAATCTTTGGAGTTATTTGGTTGAAATCTTTACCATATGTATCATGTACGAATGAGAACTAGAGTACAGGTGACATAGGCAGCCGCCTCCTGCCCCAGCCTCTGAGGGATTGCCAACCTGCCAGTCAATTTCACTTTGTCCCAGAAGGGGGGCACTGGTGGTGATGCCAGCTAGAACCGTTACAGCTGGAAACATATCCAACATGCTTCCTCATTTGAGACATCACCGGAGTGTGTGTACAACCGGGGCAATGCAGAAATAGCCCAAGAAAGTTAGTCTCCCCGTGCCATTCAAGGCAGTTTTGGCAGGAAAACTGAGCTATA
This sequence comes from Stomatorhinus walkeri, assembly GCA_026784285.1. Lineage (NCBI taxonomy): Eukaryota > Metazoa > Chordata > Actinopteri > Osteoglossiformes > Mormyridae > Stomatorhinus > Stomatorhinus walkeri. Next base: position 31,982,267 of record JAODUD010000001.1, on the reverse strand, counting down.
AAAATAGATACAGCTAAAGGGGTGTTTGTTGCTACAGATAAGTGACCATACTCAGTAGGAGGAAACACAGAATTTAGTTCACTGTGAGTGTTATTATGCAGTATTATTTTTGAAATGTTATTTATTTTACAATTTTTTTTAAAATGGTGGGAGGGGGCATTAAGCCATGTCCATTTACCTGCTTTTGAAAACATCAGATATAACCTCTTCTTTTGACGTATAATTAAAGCTTTTACTATTAAAAGTTGTATTGATTTGCATTTATTAATTTCCAGGTATTTTTTGTGATCACTGCATTCTTAATGGTGCTCCAAAAGATTTTCTTGGGTTATTAAACAGAGTCAGAGTGACCTTAAACCACTGCATGCTAAAAAGCATACATAGATCACTGTAAGTCACAAAATCCATAATGCATATTTGAAGAAGGGGGACAGCTGTCACTCACCACAGGGATAACATGGGTAACACCATCACCACTGTCTATGACTGTCCCAGTCAGTGTTCTCTCCCCCACCTGTCTAGATGTCCAGGAGGCTGCTAAAGCGAGAACAGCCTGGAGAGATAGCAGTGCTGTTAGATACATTTCAGCAATCACTCCTGTACCCTTTGGATGCCCACAAAATGGCACTTATTACATTTGTTATCATTGTTACATAGCAGCACTTAAAGCCTAGTATATAAATAAACGGTGATTAAGTATAAATTTGATCTCAACATGCCACAACACCTTCCAGTGAGATATATATTTATATACATATATATATACACACACACATATATATAGATAAGGATATTACCTGAACAGCAATGTAGAGTCCTGGTACATTAAAAGACTCAAACATTATCTCTGCTGTGTACTCCCGGTTTTCAGGTGTGTTTAAAGGAGGTTCCGTCTGTAGGTGAATGGGGGACAGCGTCACAAGCTAATTACCAGCCATGTAGGTTACATTCAAGCACATCACATCATAATAATAATCAAGCTATCGAAAGTGTTGGACGTCATAGAGTTTTCAAGTCAATATACATATACATTAAGAAAACAACACATTAAGCACACAAGTAGCTAATGGGTACCGGTTTTCAATGTACAAGTCAGCCCTGCTACAATGCGACTAAGGCCTTCCTGAAAAAGCTTGTGTTCGCTAAAATTGCATATGGAAAATGGGAAAAATAGGGAACGCAACTCCAAAAATTAGTAACTTACACATCATAGTTACAGTCTTGCATCCTGGCATGCTCTGTGTGTGTGTGTGTCATATATTTTTTACAGACACATCAGAGTTCAAAAGAGGACAAACTGTTGGTGTGCATCTCCCTAATGCATTTGTCACTAGTACAACAAGTTTTTGTGGTGAATTGAGAGCGACATTATCCAGGGTAACGTCGACATACCACCACGATGGATGGATCACATCCAACAGGGGTAACTGGATGCATGAGGAAGCCGACTGCTAGGGATGCCGGGGCACTAACCCGGATTGTATCCAAAAAACCTAAAACCTCAGTTGCCTAACTCACGGCAGAATTGAAATTGCACCTTGACTCTCCTGCATCCACCAAAACTGTTGGTTGGGCGCTCCACAGGGTCAATATTCATGGTCAGGCTGCTATAGCCAAACATTTGGTCACCCATGCCAATGTCAAATGTCAGTTTCAATGGTGCCAGCAGCAAAAATCTTGCACTGTGGACATTGTGAAACAGGTATTGTTCTCTGACAGCTTCACCTTCACTGCCTTTCCCACATCCAGGAGAGTTAGTGTGGAGAGGCCCCAGAGAGGCTTACCACCCAGACTGTTGTGTACCCGGAGTAAGGGACGAGGGTTTATCAGTGATGGAATGAGGATGATAATGCAACAATACACACAGCAAGACTGGTTGCAGAGAGGTTTGATGAACATGAAAGTGAATTGAACATCTCCTATGGCCTGTACATTCACCGCAAGTCAGGAAACATTTCCCTCCCCTAGTATCATGTAGTGGCCATTGTTCTGCAAGAGGAATGGCTCAAAATCCCTCTAGCCAATGTGCAGGACTTGTATCATTGTGTCATTCCCAAGACGAATTGATGCTGTACTGGTCGCAAAAGGAGACTCTACATCATGCTAATAAATTATTGTTGTCTAAAACCACTACATAATATCCACTTCATCAATGACTTGTGGCAGCCCTATCTGCCAGTCAAATTTTAAACCAGGGTAAAAAAAAACACCCAGGCAGATGGCAGATGTTTGTATGTGCAAGGAAATCTGATCTACTGTATGCTGCCAGCAAAGTGTCGGCGTTTACTATTTTTTTCCCAACATAGCAGGCAATAGTAAATCTTGGAAGTTAATATTGTTTTGTTAAACTGAAATGCATATTTTTGTGAAATTTATGACAACTATGGATTAGTTGTCATTTATCAGTTCTCTAAGTTTGCAGCTTATCTGGTATGAAGCTTACCCGTGCTGTTTTTGCATGAGCTCTACATGCACTTTCTGCGCCAATAAATCATTTTCATCCTTGCTCACTCACAGTGTCATACATTTGTGAGAAATTTAACAAAGAATGACTGAAGCGAACAAGAACTAATCTCAATTTCAGTTTCAATTTAATTTAACTAATTTTTAATGTTTTACATTATCCTTTTGTAGAAACAAGTATTATTTCATTTTGTATGGAAAGAAATAAATATTTGAGCCTTACTCCATACACGTTTCTCTGTGCCATCCCTAATGACATGTGTACAAAGAAGAGCTGCACGCTTAATGTAAATAATATCCAAATTTGTATATTTCATGATATTTTACAGGATGATTATATGGGTGGATGACCGAGGCTCTTACCAAGAGGAAGTAATGGTCTTCAGGTTCTGCTCTCAGGTACTTGAAAATTACTTGTTCCATGAATCTTTCCATCAGGTCCCAGTCTTCCACGATGCCATGACGAATTGGCCACTGTTGACAGGCAATAATTATTATACGAATGTAATAATGTGAATTGATTTATTTATACTACATTTAGTCACATTAACTTTGCTTGGAACAGTGCAGTGCATTTATTTTCTTGTTCTAACAGTGGTATCAAATCCATCTTCAACTTTTTCCATTGTAGATAAATCAAAAACTGAATAGTAAAAATGTAGCTTGTGCTCATTTAACATTTTGTATGAAAGCAATATTAGTTTTTAGTTTTGTGGGCAAATCTTGTTTACATTTGATATTTCTTTTAGGCACTGAGCATTATGATATTCAAGACATAAAATCGTTCGGATGTGTAAGTTATGGCCAAACGAGTAATTATTTAAATTTTTTTTAGATAAATAGTTTCATTTCATGTGTAGCGTAAAGACAAACATTTGATGATAAAGCCTAGTTACAGCTTTGGCCTTACATGCCATAGGAAGCCTGTTTTAAACACCCTACTCTCTGTACTTTACCTGTTAATAAAAACGTATTACCTTTGTTGCATAGGTTGGTTTGTCTATGGCCTCATCGCCAATAAAGAAGTCCAGATCATCCACTCCCTTCATCATTCTGCGCTGGGCCTGGTCTCCCACTCTGGCTGACTCTTTGATGGCGATACCTGTAAAGAAAGTATGAAAATGTTATCACTGGAAACTTGTCATACATGATGAAATGGGTGTTATGCCACAAAACTACCCTAACACATATAATTAAAAAAAAAAAAAAGTAACTTGACAGACTCACAAATAAATTCATGTATATAAATTAGTATGTTACACAGTCTCATTATAAATCTCAAATGTTGTTCCATTTACTATCAGTATAATAATGTAACATAGTATTATACTGAAACAATGGAATGAAAAATAATATTATTTATTTTCCACTATGGTTTGACTTCAGAATATCTTTTTTTAATAAAAGGATAATAAAGATTAAAACTGAAATATATGATTAATAAAGCCTATTTAGTTCCAAGTATGAAATTTCAAATGAATAACAAAACTCTCTGTTTTTAGATTATTTTGTAGTCATTTTACCTTTGTTAAATATCGTTATTTTATCTTCATTACATTACATTGCATTTCACTACACAGTAGTACAATGTATATTTCTGCATGTGACAAAACTTGCCACTAGTGTTAGCAGAATGTACCATTAGTATGATAAAAAAATCAATCTATCCATTGATTCTCTATACCTGCTTGGCATTATCCTGCAGCATTTTCCAAACCGATATAGTAAACAGAGATTTATGTAGAGCTGTAACAATAAGATTACATCATTTTTTAAATGAATGAATGCATTCCCTGACATGGGCAAAACACAAAATACCACAAGTAGATATTGACCATGGAAAACATTATGCTAATTGTGGTTGTGAGTCAGTTACAGCTAGTGCTGAGGAATATTTTCATCTCTCAATAATTTGGACCAACACCAGAGAGAGACAGCAGTTAATAAGACCAAGACTATCTGTCGTTACACTCAACTTAAAGATGGTACTGGAAACACATCCAACATGTTAACTCATTTGAGACAACATCATGTATGTTGTACGACCAAAACAAGGCCAGAAAACATCTCTGCAAGGTAGTCTCCCTGGGGTATTTAAGATGCTTACCCAGAACTAGACCAGGTTAAGACACACAAACACATTTGGTTTAAGGTAAGGAGGTGACTTTGTTTTGAACATTTCTGAACACTAGGGGGGTTGAGATCTTCATGATTACTGAGGCGTTGTATTAGTTTATTTTGATTTAATTGGAGAGGGGGGGTGCTTACAACCCCTCCAACCCCCCCGTAATTTATGCCCATGGTTAAAAGGGTGTTTATCACTATACATATGTGACCATATTCCGTATAGTAGAGTACACATTGTTTAAATTAATATTATTGTTATGATGCAGTCTTCTTTTTGAAATTTTATTTTACATATTTATTTTTAGTGTGCAAATAAGCACCTCTTAGGTTTTGTTATTCGACAGATTCATTGACTTATGTTTGGTGCATAACTGTTCCTAATTGTGTTGGCAATTTTAGTAATAATTTCAAAACAAATTTTGTTTCCCTGCTGTATCGAAACTGCACAGAACCATGAAACCAAAACTGAGGTGGGTTCCTAACCATGAATTATCTCTAGATTATCTCAGCTGTATAAAGTTTTTTATGACACCTGTGACTTTAAAAATAACTTGATTTTGTTTTTTTAATAAAGCATTTACACTTTTCTTTAAACCATATGTTTTAACCAAAGGCACTGGAAAGTTGATTGCCTGATCACATGATTGATCAACTATCAAAATTCAAAATGACAGTTTTTGCAGCTCTACAAACAATCACTTTATCCAAGAGGACATTAAAGAACAATGTTATAATCTGCTAAGATTGTTCAGATTCAACTGTGATGGAATACTTACATGACGGAACAATAAATTGTGGTTCTGTGTTGCCAGCATATCCAAGTTTTGTGTATCTGAAAGAAACATCTTGTATTATTCCACATACACTGCTTTATAATTATTTCAATAGGAAATAAATTCAGTCCGGAGTTAAGGGATGTGTACTGAGCATGACACTGCTCCCTTTGGAAAACTAATTGTTGTACAGCTGCTATAATCCAAATTTAACACAAAAACACCAAGCACAAAATACTTCCTCAAAGGTTCTTAGTGTTAAAAACCATTTTCCCAGATTCTGCTATGTAAGGCTGTCTTGTAAACATCTATAAAAATTACTTAGAGCAGTAAGTTGTGGTGGAAAAAGACTGCTATGTCAGCCAGAAGGTGGGTGTGTGTTGGGGGGGGGTGTCATATATCAGCCTCAGATCTATGTCTGTGGAATTTGGGTGGGTTTCCTCAAGGTACTCACTTTCCTTTCCTGCAATCCAAGAACAAATAAAACTAGGGCTAAACTGCCCAATGTATGTGATTTTTCTATCTGTCTTTGTGTGTGCTATGGTCTCTCTTGGGGCCTATTCTACATGAAATTGGCTCCAGGCTCACTAAAACTCTGTACTGGATAAGCAGAATGGAAGATTAACAGCAACAGGTAGCAGTTTTTTTTTCCTTCTCCAAATAAGTTCAAAGGATGTCACAAAACAGGAACAATTTAAATTGTAATGTATGAGGGTCATAACAATGCTGATATAACTCCTGCCAAACTTGCATCCCCGAAAGAAGATCATTATCCGTATCCATCAGTAATATGAAGGGAATTCCGGACTTGCCCAGTAAAATGTATTTGCTTGCCTAGTCTGTCGTACTCGTTGTCACAGTGTAAAGTATTTCTAGATTTACTTAGGTGTAAGTAATCACACAAAAAACAACCATTTCATTGTTTTCGGCTAGACAGGAAAACAGAAAGACGTAATTTTACAGTTTACATGTGGATTCACCATAAAGCTTTAGCTTCGCTTGCACGGTATTACAATGCTAAGTTTTAAAAAAAAAAACATTATTACATGGCAAAAAAAATCGGACTCCGAGAAATACCATATATGGAATAGATGGTTGAATGAGGAAGCGGTTTTTTCGAAGTGAGGAAGACGTATGTTTTCTCTCAGGCAAAGATAATGTTTACTAATATGAAATAA
>JAODUD010000001.1:31950286-31967552 GCA_026784285.1 Stomatorhinus walkeri | reverse complement strand
AATATAATTTCTACCAAAAACAGTGATTGATCAGGTTAGTGATGTCGGACTGCTATTATTTTGAACACAACTGTACAGTTTAGTTCACTATGAAGTTTCCTTTCCCTCTAAGGTAATGTCTGCACTTTGGAAAAATAAATAAATAAAAATAGCTAACATCATATACTTTTATATAATGATGATATAATGTTGTGTTCTGTACAATCAAGAATGCATGACTAATGTACTTACAGTACATGGTTCATTAATGTCTGTAATGATGGATACCCTGTATTTAAATAAAACCCCATGACATTTAGCAAATTTTCTGCACATAAAACAATTTGAATAGTTTTTCCAGTATAAAACACCAGTGTAATATTATTTACCTTATAACCACTGGACCTGTGCATTATTGCATTTCTGATTAATTGCATAATGATATTTAACTACCTAGATTTAGTGAACTCTGACAAAGTTTTGGTGAAAATTATTCATTTTCCATCGGTGCTGAGTCTTCTTTTGAGCCAGACGTCTGAGTATATATGGCAATTGAGTTTCATTACAGCTAAAAAGGATGTTGAAGGACCCAGTCATATGACTGCTTTTGTTGTCTTTTGCTAGGTCTTTTCACACTGATTTTGGCTGCCATATTTCCAAGCAACAGTAGTGACAGGTTTACATTGTCAAAGTTTTTAGCAGTTTTACTGAGGTAAGTAAACCAATTTATGCAAATATAAATTTCAGTTAATAATGAAGTTAAATTCAACCTGAAGTTGTGTGAAGTCTAATCTTGGATAAATAAGACATTTAGTTTAATTAGACTGATGATTTGCTAAGTTCTGTGAGTCTTATCACATTAGGCCATGATTTGGAGTGTAACACTTTTATTCCACAGGTGTGTAAAACAAAACAACAAAAAAACTCATTTTACAGATAATCCTGAATTGCACATACTGTTCTGAACATGACAATAATTATTTATAGTAGGTTTGTTGAAAGTGATGGTTTAAAAAAAATGTTCCTAGGTAATTCCCCAGCATTTGGATCAATACAGTTAATTTGTACTGGTGGTTCAATATGAAGCCATATTTCTGCAGCCCTAAAGACACAAGAGTTGGGTCTGCTTATTTGACCTCATAAATGCATTTATTTATATCATATATTCAGTGCCACTTTACAATAAGGCTACCCTTATAAAGTGATTATGAATGGTTTATAAGCAGGTTATTAATTAGGTTGTAACAATTTGTAAATCATTACTACACAATTATAAACAAGTTATATCACAGTTTTCTCCTTATTAATGAGTTACTACCATTTATAAATGGCAAAGGGTAGCCTTATTTTAAAGTTACCATATGTTCTGTACTTTGATACTGTGCAATTAGTCTGTAGGCTGGATTTACATTTCTGTCATCCCTTTATAAGCATTGGAGGTGTGACTCTGGTGAGCTTCTCCACATCTGACAGCTCTGACGGAAATGCTGCTCTAGGTAAATGGCTTCTTTACTAATCTACAAATTGCATCATTACAAATTACTCGTTATAACTGTAAATATTATGAGTCTGAAGAATTATAGTCAGAAATATTAAGAAAAGTAGTTAAGAATTTGGTATATTAGATAATGTGCAGATCTTCCTTCTAAATTGTTAAAATAGTTTTTTTAATCCATATATTCAGGTGATCTATTCCTATGTTGAGTTTAATTCATTTTACATTTTTAAAAAAAACAGAGTTTGACATAGATTATGTATCACAGCAATAAAAAGCTGAAAGGAAAACTAATCCAAATGAAAACATTGCAAAATAAATTTAAACATCCTGTTCTAGTTACTGGAGAAATAAAATATATGTAATACAAATGTTATCTGGCTGCCCAGTCTCCTGGATATGCTAACCTGTCAGACATGAGTGATATCAGAATGAAATGATTAGTGGGTTAGTCAGACATAATGCTCAGAGCTCAACAGCAGGAGACTTTGCTGACATAAACGAATTATTATAAATTGTGGCCTCTGGTCTGAGAGTGAGACCAGGGTTGTATATGTTAAATCTGAATGCCTTTTAAAGGAGACAAATTTTGAAATCCATGCTGAACTTAACATTTATGTGTGCATGAGTTCGGTATTAGTTATTTAGTGCTATTTTCATTGGTTGTTCTTCCCAGATAGGGAATAAATAAGGTTTTGGGACCACTTCACTGCTACTACAGACACTTTATTGTCAAGGCATTTACTCAAAAAGTATTTGAAAGACAAAGGCATTATATGGGTGATGATTTGGAACTCATTAAAATATGAGACAGATTGCCCCAAAATTGAAGTAGAAGCACATGGCAATAGCAAAAAAAGGGACAGTTTCAGACACTGTATCATTCTTAGATGATAATTTCACAGATCTTTGCCAGACTTTGCAGACACATTATATGGATGAAGATCAAATACCAAAACTGAAGCAAAGATCAAAAGTGACAGTAAAAGGACGGGTCACTTAGATTAGATGTTTGACCTTGTGGACAGGATAACTGTATTATACTCTATTTTGTTTTTGCTGGATCTTATTGCCACTTCAAAAACATTATAAGGATGAAAATCTACAGCCAATGTCCTGCACCCGAGAGCATTTAAAGGGAGGCTTGTAGAGGCGATCTTGTGAACACTGCAATCTGAGAGTGAGATAATTTTCTGAATATTATAAAATAAATGTAATAATTTTTTTCATCGCTTGCACCCCTGCTGGGCAAATTTTATCAGTAGCAGTCTGCTAGCCAGCTGGCAAAATTCATTGTGGGGAGCTCAACGAAATTTATTTGTGGGAAATTTAACAGACTATTCAGAGAGGAAGTCAACAGGCTCTGCTCTGTATAAGGAATATGGTCCCAGTGGTCTCCAGACTAATATTACTTAGGGAGAATTTTGCAAATGTGAGAAATCAATTTCACTGCTAGGCCTCCTCCGTGCCCTGGGTTACAATAAAAAGTAAAACATTACGTAAGTCTTTAGATTAAGGTATGGAGTTTAAGCAGAGGGTTGTGTGAGCAGGCTCAGTTAAAGGGTGAAACTTAATACCAGATTGTGAAATGTGGTTGGGGGGGCTGCTTAGAGTCCTTGGGGGAGGGGTTGCGATGGCAAACAAGCCCCCTACACACCTTTAAGTAACTGATAATGACATCCATTTAATTACAGTCTGTTTGGAATATCAGAAAAGATAAATATGGTAATATACAGTACTAGGGCCTCATGACATTGGAAAAAATTCAAATATGGCAATGCGATTTTGTTGCAACAGATATTGGGAAATTTGTAAAGCAGAAAATGAGTTTCAAATACATGTCTAAGATTGATTTAACCAGCAAGGATAAAAATGAGTGTGATTGGCTCAAAAATGAGTGTGATGTGTGCTGAGCTCATGCAAAAGCAGCAACAGTAAACTTTAAATCTCAAGTATAATCTTGAAAAGGAACAGTCATTAAAATTGCAAAACTTTGTTCTCTATAACAGACAGCAAAAATGTTTTAGTGAAGCTAACCCCCCTCCCCCCACTGTAGTTTACAGACTGTATGAAAAAACCTGATCTCAGACCATCTGACTATCAGTCCTTGTGGTGTGAGCATTGCATGTGCATGACATACAATGTTGGCATTAAAATTGCACACCTACATACTATAGCCATTTTTCAAATTCAAAATACCCTACCTTGCGTTGTGATGACATCATTCCGTGCCAGTACCCATATTTACAGCATGGAAAACAAACACAAACTTTTTTGAAGTGCTGTGGAAAAGAGCCCTTATGAACATCCTGCCGTTCAAACCTGGTGTTTGTTGTGGACAATCCATGTTTTGAGGTCCAATAACAATTCTTCGGAAGGCCATTCTTCCCAATCATACTCCATCATTGCTTCCATCTTTTTGCACCTGAGCACTGAAATTTTTTAGTAGGACCTCGGAGTCCATAGGAGCTATTTCCTTGAGCACCTCACCCACTTCCTTTAAGAAGGTTGGGTACTCCAGACTTTTGTTTGGTGCATATAGCAACTGCATAGAGGCAAACCTCATGCAGTGTATGCAACTTGTAGATTGGCATTTTTCCTGGTTCAGCAGGATAAATGCCAGCTGCATAGTCCTCCCCCTACGACTTGTGAGTATCCTCACCCCCAAGCTCTGGCTCCAGAGCCCATTCTGTGCATGGAGGTAAGGCCATCTGTATGTAGCCGACTCTCTTATATCTCCCACACTAGCTTGGGCTCCTTCCTCACCAGAGAGGTAACGTTCCATGTTCCAATCTAGTTCACTTTCCACTTATGCCTCCTGCCCATATGGTCCTGCATCTGACTGCCATCTTGTCATGTTGTGGGTGGTGAGCCAGGTTATGTGGGCAGCCTAGCCACCAAGCGCGTTCTGCAGCAAACATCACCCCTGGGCCTGCTCAAGGGGTAGATCTCAGTAAACTTATTCCAGACAGTAAATTAGCTAAGCTAATATACATTATATGTCACGTTGCTGAACATAGCAGTAATTTATTTGACTTTTCATTACTATTTCTTTACAATTCACCATTATGGGTGGCACAGTGGCAGGTCGCACTCTTTGATTGGACGTGTGAATTTCACCCCTATTCTGTCTTTGTGCAGTTTGCATTTTCATCTTATTATGCATGGAATTCCTCTAGATAGTTTAGTTCCTTCCCACAGTCCTAAGGTAAATTGCCGTCTCTAAAATTACCTATAGGATATGCCTGTGTCTAAGTGGCTGTTTATAAATTGACTAACGTGCACCCAATTTAACAGGTCCTTGTAGATAATTAGTTTAGGAAATAATCAGTATGTCTAGATGTTGATGGTTGATTGTTCAGTCCACTTCCTTAGCTCCCAAAGTGGAACATCAGTAAGAAGTGAAATATTAAATTGTATTGAGATTAAAAAGGAGCTTTCCCACTCCTTACATTATATCAGAGATTTAATGTTGAATGTAGAGCCTATAGAGTATGGTTTCTGTGTATGGTGATTGTTGTCCAAATCAAAATAAAAAAAACAGCTCATATGAACCAGGAAACCAATATCAAGCATTACATCATGCATTTTGAACATTGCGCTGGACAGTGTTGTGCTTTGTCTTGAGTTAGAGGTGATTCCTCCTTGCTTTGTACTCGCACTAACACTCTGGCCTGCTGACTTCACATTTATGTCCAGGAATTATTTGGTCTCTGGCAGGAGCCATCCTCTATGCTGTCTATATTGTGGTGATCAAACGGAAAGTTGAGCGGGAGGATAGACTGGACATACCCATGTTCTTTGGTAAGTGGGCTTGGAAAAGATGAATTGTGTGTGTGTGTCTTTCTGAAGTACCAGTTAAATTCAAGGTAGTTTTGCCTTTAAATGTTTGGATTAACTGTATGTCTCAGCTGATTTTTAGTTATTCTCATATATTAGCCTGAGAACATAGTTCATCTATGTGGCACATGCTTATCAACTTTTTTTTCCCCGCGTACTTGAATTTCCTCCTAAGGTCCAAAGGCATCAAATGACATGAATGAAACGGAGCATTATTCTGTGTTATCATGCATTTATAAATCCAGTGTAGACTACAAATAAAATTTTGAGAACATGTAACAACTACAGTCAGGGATGCACATAACATGCACACAAGTGCATATTTTTGCGCTATAAAGCCATACACGCAGCAAATTAAACTACAGTCAGGGATGCACATAACATGCACACAAGTGCATATTTTTGCGCTATAAAGCCATACACGCAGCAAATTGTCACAGCAGCCTAAATAATAAAATAAGTACACATTTGTTCTAAGACAAAAAATTGCCATATGAATCACTTTCTATTGCGAATGCAGTTTTAAGTCATGTTCATTGCTACCATAGCAAGCAAAAACAATGACAAAACAGGCATTTCCCAAAAACATGTTCAGATCTTCAGGTACTGATTCCTTTATAAATGTTAATGAACCTTCCCCTGCCACCCTATGTTTCAGAAATTTGCGTGCCGGCACTGTTACTATGTGCATATAACTGCTGTACAGGAAAGTGAAAGTATACAACCCAGAAGTAGGAGTATCTTTATTTTACCCCCAAAATGAATTGTTTTCTGATTGATGTTGAATTGCGACCCTAATAATCAATTCATAACAATGCATCGATGCACATTTACACCCCTAGTGTTTCCTCCTGGTACTCTGGTTTTCTGTCAAAGTTCAAAGACAAAAGAAACATTTTTTGTTATACATGCAAGGAATGTGTCTGCAATTATAGCATGTTAAATCTCAGTTTACTGTATGATGATCGAAATATCTCTGCACTTTAGTAGTTTGGTGGAAATTAGTGACATACAAGCAACGTGGACCAGCCTCTAGTATCGAAGTACAATGCAGTTTAATGTATGATCTACATCTTTTTTTGCTATGAACCCAAAAAAATAAGAGATGTGCACCCCTCTTATAAGGAGTTGTGTTTTGTTGAAAATGTGAACATTGCATTGGTTCTTGACCTAGGCTTCGTGGGGCTCTTCAACCTGTTCCTGCTGTGGCCAGGTTTTCTTTTGCTGCACTACGCAGGCCTTGAGCCCTTTGAGTTACCCAGCAAGCTGGTGTGTATGTATATCATCATCAACGGACTGATCGGAACAGTGCTCTCTGAATTTCTATGGCTGTGGTATGTACAAGATATTGTTAAATCACTGGGTTATTGTAATTCAACCACTGGAGTGAACCTCGAATAATGATGAATTCTGGGATGGAGCTATATTTGGATCAGAATATAATACAAATAACTTTGATTAATATGACTGTACAAAGAATAGTCTACCTATTTCAGTAAATGGACGTTCCATTCAAAGATTTCCTGAAATTTGACGTCATGTTTATATTCAGGCTTTTGACTCTGGGTTGCTGTTGGTAGATCAGTGTGTGTGTGACATTTTTGTTATATGTTATGTATCTATCACCTTGTTAATATTTCCATTTGATACATTTTTGCGTCTGCATTTCCCTCATTGTAGTGACCAATGACCCTAGGAATTTGCTTGTCTTTATAATACATGCTAAGCAGTAGTAAACTAAAATTGTTTTGTTTTCCCTTTAAATAAACTTTCATTCATCTGTTTTTTGCTCGGTGTAGCCCTAGTGATGCATTTGTACTGACACTACTGAACAGCTTTAAAGTTTCTGGCTTTGAGAGTTATATTCTTTACCAGGTACTTTTATGGTTAATGTCCTATCATTTTTTCTTCCCATAGGGGCTGTTTCCTCACCTCATCACTGATAGGCACCCTTGCACTGAGCCTTACAATACCATTGTCAGTTATAGCTGATATGTGTATTCAGAAGGTAAGTGCTTTGCAATTAATGGAACTCCTCTGTATGTCATGTCATTAGCTATTATTTATTTACCTTTTTCTCCCAGGTACAATTTTCCTGGCTGTTTTTTGCCGGAGCAATCCCAGTCTTTCTGTCATTCTTCATTGCAACGTTTTTAAACAACTACAACAACTGGGATCCAGTTATGATTGGACTGCGTAGAGTGTTCGCTTTCCTCTGCCGAAAACACCGTATACAAAGGCAAGCGAGTCAATATTATATGATTAGTGTTCTGATGCACTTATTACCTTACAGAATTTCTGTTTTGTTGAAATGGTATAATGAAAATTACATTTATAAAAACAAACAGCTAGGTTTGGACACTTTTAAAACTTCTTTTTAAAGTTCTTTTTGACTGTTTAGTTCTGAGACCATTTTTAATGGTGAACTTGTTGAGGAGATTTTCATGCTGTGCAAGAAAGGTATTAATTAAGCCCTTTGTGGTGGTTTCTCCCAAATTCAGAAATCAAAAAAGCCATTCATCCCTCTTTCAAAACCATTCATACAGGGTGTAAGGCAGAGGGACAGGATGTCAGTCCATCACAGGGCACACTCTAATACATATTAAAGGCCATTTCGAGACATCAGTTCATGTAACCAATGGAAACAGCACACACTGCTAGGGACAGGAATCAAACACAAAAAACCCTGAAATTGTTAGAGCTGGTCCATTATTTGTATTTTGTAATTCATTTATTGTCTTTAATTCACTTTACATTTATCATCATTTTTTTGCATGACACTGTGGTCATACCCCCAAACAAATTAAACCTCCCCATTTTGCTAAGTTTGGCTTAGATTGGCTATAGAGAGGCAGGGGCAGTAAACAGGAAATAATACTCACCTTAAATTCTGATGTGTCCTGCAGGCTTCCAGAGGACAGTGAGCAGTGTGAGAGTCTAATTCCCTTACATTCCGTCTCCAAAGATGAGAGAGCTCATGAGTTGACAGCCAGTCATTAGGTAGGAAAAAAGGTACTTTTACTGTTTGTTCCCTGCAGTTTTGACAGTAAATCATTTTTTTCGGACAATGTAGGAAAGTGTCCATTGGTAGCTTTAATCATGAGTTGTGATTATACTTCTAAATCTCTCTGGAACCTTCCAAATTTAAGAGCATCAATATTTGTCACTAGTTTTTCCTTCATTGCTTTAAATAGATGTAAACATTCTGTCAATTTTAAAATATAATTCTAAATAAACAAGTAAACTGTTAAAAACTGTTAAGAAAAAAAAGTTTGAGCCTTTTTGAATTTTCTGCATTTCATAATGTCTTATAAAATGTGATCCAGTCTTCTGTTTAATGATAAAAACACACACAACATTCTACATAACCAAATCTTTAACAAATGATTCAAGCAGTAATAATGACAATGATAATGACCTTTTGAAAAGGTCATTGGAGTCTGTTATTCCAGTAGATTTCAAATATGGACTTGACTTGCCCTGCTATATATAGAAAACCATAATTACTTGCATTTCACAACAGTATCCTAAGTGTAATATGGCCCAATCAGAATGAGATTTTGGAGAAATCTTTTGGAGAAAAAAATGCTTAAAGATATTAAATGCATGTGTTATTATTGTGACAGAGGTGAAGATCAGGGGCCTGTATTACAAAGTATGATTTTTTTGCTTGATTGGATAACTTGTCCCCAGCTTAAATGAACTTAATCTATGAGTTCTACCAAAAACTCGTGGTACAATAAAATGGCTTCATGGTATGACTTGAAAAAATGTACTTTAATGAAACCCTCTATTTGAATACAGTACTACCAATTGGAGCTAGTCTCCATGTTAGGAGGTGGTTGGCTGGAAAGCCTTGCCATTCAGGGTAGCCAGAATGGATTGGCTCATATGCGGGGTCATTTTGTTACTTAGGCTAAGAGTTACACATTGAATCCTGTAAGTCATGTGCAGGCACAGTGTATGTGCTGAAATCCATGGGTGAAATCTGGTGACATGACGGATGCCATATTTACAAGAGTAGTGTTCTTCTATTTTTGAACATTTTTGTTTGCTTTTAGAGTAAAGGCCTATAATGGATATCAGTCTTTAGACCCCTAAGGGGATACAAATGCTGAGATCATCATACTTTATGTGGTGAGAGTGTCCTGTTATTCCTGTAAACAAACAGGAAGTGCACACTTCTCCTAACAGCCATATTGAAATGCTAACAAATGTTATTAATAATTTTATTTAAGTGACTTTATGCTGGGTTATGTTTTTAATGGTTGGAAACTTGTGTATTGATGTGATTAGTAGAAGTTTTCAGTCAGAAAGTTTTTAATTACAATGTTTCTTATTGAATTTTTAAAATTTGATTAGGGGGCGGGGCAAGCTAAGCGTTTGCTTCTGCCTTCATTCATTAATAAAATAAAAAGTAGTGAAACATGACCTAAGCAATTAGGCATGAATTGTCTTTGGCAATGAATGGCTGAACTACAGTGCATCCTGAAAGTATTCACATTGCATCACTCTTTCCACATTTTATGTTACAACCTTATTCCAAAATGTATTAAATTCATTTTTCTCCTCAAAATTCTACACACAACACCTCATGATGACAATGCAAATTTATTAAAAATAAAGAAACTGAGAAATCACAGCCTTTGCTCAATACTTTGTTGATGCAGCAATTACAGCCTCAAGTCTTTCTGAATATGATGCCACAAGCTTAGCACACCTATCCTTGGGCAGTTTGACCCATTCCTCTTTGCAGCACCTCTCAAGCTCCATCAGGTTGGATGGGAAACGTCTGTGCACAGCCATTTTAAGATCTCTCCAGAGATGTTCAATGGATTTAAGTCTGGGCTCTGGCTGGGCCACTCAGGGACAGTCACAGAGTTGTCTTGAAGCCACTCCTTTGATATCTTGGCTGTGTGCTTAGGGTCATTGTCCTGCTGAAAGATGAACCGTCACCTCAGTCTGAGGTCAAGAGTGCTGTCTCTGTACATTGCTGCAGTCATCTTTCCAACTATCCTGACTAATCTCCCAGTTCCTGCCGCTGAAAAACATCCCCACAGCATGATGCTGCCACCACCATGCTTCACTATAAGGATGGTATTAGTCTGGTGATGAGCGGTGCCTGGTTTCCTCCAAACGTGACACCTGGCATTCACACCAAAGAGTTCAATCTTTGTCTCATCAAACCAGAGAATTTAGTTTCTCATGGTCTGAGAGTCTTTCAGCTGCCTTTTGGCAAACTCCAGCCGGTGCCTTTTACTAAGGAGTGGCTCCCATCTGGCCACTCTACCATACAGGCCTGATTGGTGGGTTGCTGTAGAGATGGTTGTCCTTTTGGAAGGTTCTCCTCTCTCCACAGAGGACCTCTGGATCTCTGACAGAGTGACCACCGGGTTCTTGGTTACCTCCCTGACTAAGGCCCTTCTCCCCCGATCACTCAGTTTAGATGGCCGGGCAGCTCTAGGAAGGGTCCTAGTGGTTTTGAACTTCTTCCACTTACGATTGATGGAGGCCATTGTGCTCATTGGGACCTTCAAAGCAGCAGAAATTTTCCTGTAACCTTCCCTAGATTCCTGTAACCTTCCCTAGATTTGTGACAATCCTGTCTCGGAGGTCTACAGACAATTCCTTTGACTTCATGCTTGGTTTGTGCTCTGACATGCACCGTCAACTGTGGGACCTTATATAGACAGGTGTGTGCCTTTCCAAATCATGTGCAATCAACTGAATTTACCACAGGTGAACTCCAGTTAAGCTGCAGAAACATCTCAAGGATGATCAGTGGAAACAGGATATACCTGAGCTCTATTTCTATGTTTGTTGTTGTTGTATTTCGAGCTTCATGGCAAAGGCTGTGAATACTCATGTACATGTGATTTCTCAGTTTTTTTATTTTTAATAAATTTGCAAAAATCTCAAGTAAAGTTTTTTTTTTTTTTTTTCCCAAGGTGTCATTATGGGGTGTTGTGTGTAAAATTGTGAGGAAAAAATTAATTTAATCCATTTTGGAATAAGGCTGTAACATAACAAAATATGGAAAAAATTATGTGCTGTGAATACTTTCCGGATGCACTGTATATGTGGACAATTTCAAAACAAATATAATACAGAAGTCAGCAGTCTTTTTTATAATAAAATGATATATTATTGCCGATGCTTGATTTTGCAAACAAAACAAGTGACACTCACAATGGAACATCAATGTTTTATTATGATTGTGCTCAAACAAAAAGAATGCAATTTTCAACAATGAAAGATAATTGAATGCCAATGTACTAGCTAAATAGCTATGTAATATCCTGGTTGAAACTGAAATTTATTTTATTGTACAACATTAACTATTCCTCTTTTTTATTGCAGTTGATGACATGACAATTTCAGAGTACCTGAAAGGAATAAAATTTTAGTATCTCTGTTTCTTCTCATCGGCAAGATAAGAGATTTTTTTATATATATATTATACAATTTGTCATATGGACTGTGTTTCTAGTATATTGTCAGCGATAGCTGACCTGTCAGTGTTCTTCAATGTACAGTAACAATCAAGGCACTAGGCATGCCACTTGTAGTAGGGAGCATCACCAAAAAAATGTTCCAACTTTTGTGAATAAATAGCATCTTTCACTGGATGTGAAATATCAATGGCTGTTTGCAAATATTTGGATTTGCAACATATTTTGAAATCTCTGCATTCATCTCACTTGTAAATGGTGTACACATGTACACTATGTAAAAAATGTATTATGAAATAAAGAAAGGTTATTGTGTTGTCACATCTGACCCTGTTCTCTGACTTCAAGCTTTTCTCATTTGTAAACTTCTTTGGACAAAGTGCCTGCTAAGATATGCTGCAAGAATTGTGACTAGAATGACTGACTGAATACAATCAAGTTATATGTATTCTAATGTTTCTCCACTAGTTTCTGGTTAACTGGAGGATGGACATTAAAAATCTTCTGCTTACTTTCAATTGGGCTATGTAGTATACTGAATTTATAGAAACAATGCGACTAATGTGTTCCTGAAAATCCTCATGTTCACTAAAACTGTGTACTAAAATACAAAGCCTTATTCCCTCCTGCACTCACACACTGAAATGCTCCTAAAACTGCACTTACCTTTCATTTACCATTAAAGTGGTAGCATAGTTCTGTGCCTCTGAGTCCTCTCCTCACATGCACACATATATCCTTTGTTTCTAAAAAGACTGCTGTGTGTAAGCTCACAGGCTGGGCCTCCACACCAATACCCCTCATATACCTGAAAACATCTCAAGTGCAAACTGTCTGTTATACATTCTAATGAGGATTGTAAGTGAAGCACTGAGTGCATGCAAACTCAAATACTTCTTTGTAATAGTTTGTAGTAGACAAAATATAGTTTGTGATGTGAGCAGTATGTCTGAATCTTCAGTACGAGTGAGACAGTAAGTATATAGTAGCCGGATGACATACATACTACATTCTGCACAATTCTTAAGTGTGAAACCGGTGATCGATATGCTACGAGCAACTGTAACAGTGAAGAAAGTCGCTTGCTCAGAAATTTTTGTCTAGATGGTGGAGGATCTGCTGTATCTGCAAATTTAAGTTTAAAACAATGCCCACTTACATTAGCTGACTTGAATATGTATTTTGTTCATTTATACGATTTTTAACTTTCACAGGGCTCAAGCTATGCAATTGGAAAACATGCAGGTCAGGTAATATGGAATATGGTGACCACATTGAAAGACACCATTCTGTCATACATACAGTACATACAACATTAACAGTCAGGTAGCAGGATTCTGACAAAATTCAGTATGCACTGTAAAGTGTGCAATTTTAGATCAATGAGTAATGTCAAAAAAGACAAAAACGAAAAAGACTGTTGGTGGACATAGTTGAGTGAAATGCTTTTCTGTTGTAGCTGCTTTATTTAACTTATGCAACAAAGGCTTAATTTTATTCTCCGAATGGGGTATACATGTGGTGTTCTGGTGCTGCTGCAGACACTTTTAATTAGCATGATTGATGGAAATATTTCATGGATCTTTTTCAAACTTTGCAGACAAATTGTGTGATGAACTGAGACTGGATAAATTTTGAATTGCCTCAAAATTGAAGCAATGCGGCTTAGTGGCATCAAAGGGAAGGGTTAAAGCAGACAACACTTGACCTTGTGAATGTGCTAAGTCAAAAATATTTGATTAATTTTATTACTGCTTCACAGAACATTATATGCTTGCATCAATAAAGTATAGATGATGATTGATTATTATTATTATTATTATTATTATTATCCCTGATTTAATTTTGGGACAAATCCTCCTCAATTTGCACTGTGGTTGTTGGTTGCAATTTACGCCACACCAGTGAGCCTGGTTACACTGAGACAACTCACACAAGATTGGGTTTTTAATGAAGATTGTGTTGGAGAGTTGGTAGGGTTGACTTGGGTGGTATCATGGTAATTGTTTCAGTATAGCACAGTGTTTGTGTTCAATGAAATTTATTGTTGGGAACCACCTGCCAAGATACCAGAATAGCCTTGCTTATGAAAATACTAGGGTTGGCATGGTGGTGCAGTGGTTAGCACTGTTGCCTCACAACTCTGGGACCTGGGTTCTAGTCTCTGCCTGGGTTACATGTGTGTGGAGTTTGCTGTCGTGGGGTTTCCTCCAGGCACTCTGGTTTCCCCCCACAGTCCGAAGACATGCTGAGGCTAATTGGTGTTCCTAAATTACCCGTAGGGGTGTGTGAATGGTGTGTGGGTGTGCCCTGCGATGGGCTGGCCCCCCTGTCCAGGGTTGTTCCCTGCCTCATGCGCATTGCTTCCGGGATAGGCTCTGGACCCCCTGTGACCCAGTAGGATAAGTGAGTGTAGATGATGGATGAAAATACTATATACCAGGCTATAGTATAACATATGGATGGTATGAAAAACATATTCTGCCCAAGCCTTGGGGGGGGGGGTGAGGTGGGTGTTGCAAAATTAACATTATTGTTCAGACAACATCTAGTTGCTACCTTCACTGCTCTAGTATTTTGCTAAACTCCACCTTTGTTTGTACAACTCACAGCAGACCCTCCTCTTAAAAAAACAAGTTCAAACTTTACAAAGATAACCAATAGAAGAAACAGCTTTTCCATTTATGGCTTTTAGATTAATGTTTAACTACAGAACAAATAAATCACAGGTTTTGCTTCCTGGTAGATATAATCTGTATTCAAGTCAGAAACATGCTGTGTGTGTTAAGTGTACCGTGTTCATGAAGATATTATTATAATTCTGTACAGCAAATTTACATTGAGAAAACAAGCTTTACACTTCAAAAATGATCAAGTACCAAAAATCTAGAACTTTTTTGTATATGTATCCACTGAATAGAAAGTAAATTAACTTGTTGGAAATACTACCTGTTTATTTTTTTGTTATGGATCGTGAGTACGAGATCGTTGAAGAGTTGAAGCTAGAAGACTGGAAAGATTTGGAACACGTGACCCCAATCAAGGTGTTTTTGACTGTACTCTACATTTTCATACTGCTAATAGGAATCGTGGGGAACAGTTTAACTATCAAGGTCACCCAGGTGCTACGAAAAAATGGATACCTTCAAAAGAATGTTACTGACCACATGGTAAGCTTAGCCTGCTCTGACCTCCTGGTGCTTCTGATTGGCATGCCTGTGGAACTGTATAGTGTCATATGGTTTCCCTTTTCATCCACCTCTGGGAATGTGTCCTGCAAGATCTACAACTTTGTCTTTGAGACCTGTAGTTATGCCACTATCCTGAATGTGGCCACCCTTAGTTTTGAGCGGTATATTGCCATCTGCCATCCTCTGAAATACAAGTCATTTTCAGCATCTCACACAATTAAGCTTATTATTTTTGCATGGGTGACATCTGTTTTAGTTGCAATTCCACTGTTGTTTGCTACTGGAGCAGAGGGTCCCAGGGATCTGATGAGTGGCCAGAACAATTCCTCCTCTCTCACAGATGGCACATATCAACTGGAAAAGGACCTCATACAGAACTTGACCTTCTGCACAAACCTCACATCCATGTGGGGGATTTACAGGTCCAGCATCTTCGTGGCTTTTATTGTTTACATCATCGTCTTGTTGAGCGTGGGAGTCATGTGCAAAAGAATGATCCATGTGCTATCAAGCACAAACAAGAACACATTCAAGAAGTCAACTATACAAGACCCTAACAGTAGAACATTCCTACCTAAGCATGAGAGTTCAAAGGTCAAGGAAGCCAGAAAGCAAACCATCCTGTTTCTAGGTAATGCCGTTTTTCTTTTCTTTTTATGAATTTCTGCTGTTCAAAAGTTATGAAATCATACATTTGTAGCTACATCATGTGAGGGTCCATACTAAAAGTGCACTTTAAACTATATAAGTAAATTAACTACTGCATGGGTAGATATGTAAAAAACAGTATTTCCAACCTTAGGCTTCCAACATGACTGGCCACCACAATAAATAATTGTCTTTGGGTGGGTCATGTGTATATTACATTATGGGATAAATACCTATTATTTTGACATTGTGGGGACCACCTTTTTGGTCCCCCCAAAGGAAAACTGAAACAAAAAATCTGTGACTGCATCCAAAAAATTAAAAATTCCACTTGGGTTGTCTGGGTACTCATGGGTAAGGTTAGAGTCAAGTAAATAAGAATATGAAAAGTGGTTCAGCAGTGTTGATTCCACAAGGGGAGCCAAAGGTAAAGTATAATAAAAGTCCTGATGAATGACTTCTGGCTCAAGGTATCATTAACTGATAAGCTAACCAGGCAAGCAGTTGTTATTTATGCCATTTGAATGAATTTGGGGCAAAATTGCAGAATTGCAATACATCCTCACAGTGATCTAGACAAGAGAGCACTTGTGCCTCAGTGTTACTCATCAAGGATGACATTCTGGCTCTTAGCAGCCTCATAAGGAGAGAGGGATGTATCCTTTACAGAGATTTTAAAAAATAGTTCCCCATAATTCAATTTAATGTTTGTGCAGACTTGGAGGGGAATGGTTGGCTGTATTTAACATTTAAATATTCAAAGTAGTAGGTACTGCGCATGCACACAACGAAATCACACCCCTCTTCTCATGCTTAAAAAACTACTTATCATTCTATTCTACCTTCATTTGGAGTTACAGCTGAATCTTGTGTAATTAATCTTATTTGTGTGTTTTTCAACGTTCATAATTTTAAAATATTTTATTAAATTCATTTATCACTCTTCACCATCAGATGTATGTCTAATTACCTGACATTTGTACTGTAGGCTATATAATATGTCAGTATTGCTCACATGTTTATGAGAGCACATCCTTATAAAGTATTTTAGTCTATCAAAATTGGATACCCAAGTATTTTATGAAGTAGGATGGTCTGATAATGTATTTCTGTCTGTCAAGATGTGCTATCTGTAGTTCTAACACTGCTAATACAGCATGATAAGGTATTTCAGACTGTCACAATGTCTGTTTACACTAGTTCTTGTTTTTTTAAATTACTTATTTATAATTTTTTTGGACAATTCGCTTTCACTTTCAGCCCATATAAACGACAGTAGCATTTTTCGGTAGGGTAGCACCGATCAACAGATATACAGATGTGGACAAATTTGTTGGTACAGGTCATTAAAACAAGGCTTAATTTCTTCTCAACAGTGATTCAATTAAAAGCAATTTTCTAATGTATACCTGCATGCTTTTAGATAGAGTAAATCAATAAAATTGTGAAAAGAAATTATTTGTTGTTTATTTTGCAAAGATATGCTATGGACAGATTTGTTGGTACCCCTAAAGAGACTATTCATCCTTGCATTATAGTCATGTTTCGAACGAAGTGTTTAACCTTAATTAGTATCACAGGTGCCTTCAAGCTTTTCATCAGCTATTGAAGGAACGTGCTACTATGTTGTTCGGTATCATTGTGTGCACCACACTGAACAT
>JAODUD010000001.1:31904490-31939419 GCA_026784285.1 Stomatorhinus walkeri | reverse complement strand
ACTACTGTATATTTAAAAATCCGCGAAGTCGTGAATCCGCGATAAGTGAACCGCGAAGTAGCGAGGGATCACTGTATGTCCAAATTATCAGATTCTTCCATAGGATATCTAGGCATTCGAAACTGATTCAACAATAAGACTCCAAATATCATTTGTTAGCTTATACACCTTACTACTATTTTACACTATGCAATCTCAAGCTATATCAAGATCACTATTTCCTTACTTTAATTTGTAATATTTGAAAAAGGATTGAATATTATACACAAAAACAAATATGGAACATATTTAGTCTCACTTTTCCTCTCTAATCATTTAGATGACTCTTCCAAAACTTAATTTGATATATTTACTTATTCAGCAGACACTTTTGTCAAAAAATGCTGTACAAATGCAGATGAGAGAGCTGGGACAGCCATTCCCTGGGGTAATTGGGGTTAAGGGCATCACTCAATAGTGATGTCACTCTGACAGCCATGGGATTTGAAGCAGAGACTTTTCGATTACGGGCACTGAGTCGTGACCCACAGTGCAACATCATTTCATATCAAATCAATGGGTTTCTGTTTGTCTGCCTGCCAATGTCTGGCTAGGGTTGATGGTAGTCACTGCCACTTCAGCTATAGATTGTTGACCAGTTCCAGAACAGATCGTGATCTTAGTATAGCCTCACAACAGGTAGTGTTTTTAATGTACCAAATGTTTGTCAAACATAATAAATTTTCCATTCTACCCTAAGATGCCCACGTCAATGGATGTGTGTCCTGACTGAAGCATATCTTATCAATGCTAATGTAACGCTGATAAAATTCTAGCTCATCAGCTTGATTTTAAGACATGTGGCAGTATGAGTTACTGCCATCTCAAACCTTAAATACTTTTTGAAGATATGACAAATTACTGTTTATTAGTATTATTCTCAAGCTTATGGAAAATTTGGTTATATGTAATAAATATTATGTATTTTATATGAAGTAACTTTATCAAGTCAATCTAGCAATCACTGGAACCTGCAACAAAAAGAAAACTTTGGGTTCTTTTCCTGGTTGGACTTTAGGAATAGCAGTGATTGACCAAAAAGGAATTATTTTCAAAATTCATCACTAATTAATTTATTTTGAAAACATCACGGGTAATTCTAAATATCAAGGGTTAAACATGGTAGGTGAAAATGGTTACAGGCAAATAACCTTCAGAGAGTCAAACTTCATGATCAGCTTTGACTTACTGCCAGCATTTTCCTTATCTCTCATAGACAGTATCTGATGTCACAGTCAGACATCAAAAATCGAGCAACGAATGCTAGAAACTAAGTTTCATATTTCAGATAAAGTATGCTGTCTAAAGTATGCATGTGGATGCATTACCTTCCAGACTTAATTATTAATGGTCTTGGATTTGGGTTTCAAGGTGCCCTTCCTCACATTAAAATATAAATTTGGATAAACAAGGTTAAACTGTCCCACTAACTCAATATGAGTAGAAAGCTATTCCATATTCCATGTGGGGTTATCTATAGATTCTACATTTCCACATCAGTATTCTCAGGAATATACTACACACACACACACACACACACACACACACATTTTATACATGTTAAATGTCTGATTAAAGTATGTTTTTAGTCATGGTGAACCACAGATAAAGCATTAGTGTGAACCCTTTTTACTTTTGTAATTATAAAATTTACAAAATATTTGTGACTTTTATGAAGGGAAAACTTTTAAAGCCTGGACAGTAGAATTTTCAAAAGATATTGAATATATTTGTATTCTCTTTATGTAATATATGTGCAGCAGTTCAAAATGTTATTTATTATATACATTTGTATGAATGTACAAATGCAATAAATTAAAATAAAACATTTCCTGCTTTCCAACCACATGTCTAGTACACGGTGTGACTGATGCCTCAGGGACAACAGGGCAGGATACTGAAGTCCCCTAATGAGCAAACACCAAGTACGATAAAATATAATAATAATTTCAGTAACTACAATGTCTGAGTTAATACCAACTTTTAAATGTAGGTTGGCCTACACACTGCTAAGCAAACGAGGTTGTAATATATAAAAACAGTTAGAATGGTTGGATGGATGATTTTACATTTAGCAAATTTCTTTTATTCAAAGCAACATACAAGTGAATCATGGTCACGGAGATCTGTACTATTTCAGTTTGATGTACAACCGGCAAGGGAGGTTTGAAATAAAGAAATAAACCAAAATAATGGTCTACGCAACTTTTCCTCTGAACTTTCTTTTTCATCTTAAAATAGAAATTGCTATATATGGTCCTATATATTTCCTCAGAGATCCACATGATGCAGTGATACTATTACTCATGAATTCTTTACAATAGTAAATAAAACTAAAAAAAAATTTTAATAATACAAAAAAATAAGGTTAGCCTCCTGGAACCTATTTACTGAATTATATTTTGACTTAAAATCTAAATATTTAGTTGTAAAAAATAAATCACAACCATTCAAATCAGCTATGTATAACATCAAGTTGATAATAAATTAAAAAGACCTGATAAAAAAAAAAATCAGTTACCTCAATACCTCAATAACCATTTATTCAGTAAAAATCATAATATAGCACAAAACAAGTAATATGTAGAAAACAACAGTTTTCTTACCATTTTCCTTTACAATGACTTCTTTCTGGCACATATCCTGCACATTAACCGTGCAGTTAACAATGAATTCTGGAGCTGAGCAGTCATGCTGCTTCGTCTCATCGCACTGGTAGCACTGGATTTGCAGAGCAAGCCCTGAAAGTGGCAGTAATTAAGACTAACAATTAACTTGCTTATATAATCCCTTTAATTAGAGATGTAGTAATCATACATGTACACTAGAATTGTATGTTATAAGCATGTATGTTAAGAAACTTAAGGACAAAAGTATTATACATTCCAGGGAAACCATATCCACTAATAAACTGCATGTTAAATACTCATAAAATGATGCATTCATTACGTGCTATATTGTTTATCATTGTTTAACACTGTGATAAATTGTAAAAGCAAAAAATACATTGTTGTTCAAATAGATGGTTTGTATTTAAACTATTTCTACTTAAATTTCAATTGCATAATGAAAACAACTAGTTAACAGTTAAAATAAGGTTAATAAATTGAAAGTTTAAGACCAATTCCCATTTTTATATCAACTCAAGAATGTTGAATTACATCTCAAAGACATACTAGATAAAGAGAGCAAAAGAAAAACTATTTTTGTAAACGTCATTGATGTATATTTTAAAATCTTTGTCACTTGAATTTTTAGTAAAAGTATCAGCATAGATTTCAATTTAATATCATATCAAATTTCTACATTTGCAAATGCTATAGGTATATAATAAAAACAAATTCAAACACATATAACATAATTTAAGAAATAACAAACACTCAATTTAAAGCACATTGGAGATCAATATAACAATGTTAACATATTATGATTAATCGTTAAGTCAAATAGACATGCTTTAAATTTAAGCGTAAACTTAATTTATGTGTTGTATTGATTTAATGTAGGATTGTAGTATTTTTTTGCAAATTTTGTGACTTCACCATTGAAAAATCCTTTAATAGATACATTTAAGACAAACGGTAGGCCTATTTTAAACTTATTTTAGTAGAATTGTTGCTCCATATTATACAATTATACAGATTCATGCAAACCATAACACAAGCGATCGTTAATTTATGATGATAAAGTGATAAAGGCCAAGTTAATAAAATCCACCATCGCAACCTACCTATTTTAAGGAAAAATCCAAAGAGAGTTGCATATATGAGAAAGCACATTCTCCACTTGTTTATAGAGAAATGGTCAAACCTGGTAAAACATAAAGACAAAAACCATTTTAATGGCTTAGAGGAGGGCTATGCATTCTGAAATGATGAGCTACCACAGAGTTTGACCCTGACTTTCCGGCATCCTCAAAAGGCACAGGCGGGGGATATGTTTATGTTGTTCCACGTGACCAGAACCGCAAAGACACAACCATTTATGTCAAGTTCCTTAACATCTCAGCAGCAATTGGCCTACATCAACGCTAACGTGAAAATGGTTTGACCTTATTAGAAATCATCACTGAGCCATCCTAAAATGTAAAATATAATAGTTAACTATTGTTTTTTTAACCCGTCTTTATTTAGAACGTCCGAGTCAAAAAAGTGGAGCGGCTAATAAACTGCTAGTTATTATTATTATTATTATTATTATTATTATTATTATTATTATTATTAGGTGAAAAGGTTAGGTTGGACCAAATAAATATACTTCAGTAGTATCTTAATTATCTGAATTCCATAATTCTATGAGGCTTATATAAAATAACATTCTGTGACGGGTTGGAGACCTGACCTGGGTTATTCGACTCCTTGCGTCCGGTGATTCCACGATATGCTTGGGGCGCCCTCAACCCTGCAGAGGACAAGCAGGTATGGAAAATGTATGTATGGATGGAATATAATTTGACTACGAATAAATATCAGCAGTGCCTGGAATTTATATATTTTTGATTGATAGATGTCTTCATTATCAGTATCCAGCTGGTGCGGATTGGCCATCGGGAAGTTCGGTCTTTACGTCGAAAAGGAATCCCTGCCGTAGAATGCATGCTTGTCTCGGGAGCACGGACCACTGAAAACAGCAAAAGGCATCCCCTTTAATTTTGCATTTCCGTGGTTCCCATCATCAAGGGCTTTTTTGTAAGCTATATATGTGAGACTTTTAACTAGCCTGTGCAAGTTCACCAGTGTAGCTATAGATTTAACAGGGGACGCCTTTTCTGCCAGGCGGGTGCAGAAAACGGCATCACCTTTAATTTTGCTTAATGTTTAATTTCTGTAACTCCCATCAACAAGTACCTTAAACAAATATATCCGCACCCGATTCGACTCCAACATCAAGCACGTTTTTAATACAATTTGAAGACAAGTGTCTTCTGAGCTGCGTATGCAAACTATGTTGGCCATAGATTATAACGAGACCTAGACATTTTAAAGATTGAGCAAAGTTTTTCTTCTTTATAAAAAGAGCAGTGTTACTGTACACCTGATACACACTTATACGTTATATTGCCAAGTTCATGTCTGTTGTTTTGAACTTCTGAATCGATATTAACATGCTTGTGATAGCCTATCACATTTCAGGTAACAGACAGTTTTCAGACCCTTTTCTTTTGTTTGTAGCCTATGTTGTATTTTAACAAAATACAATATCGTTTGATGTTTTACATGCGTTTTATGACTTTACATAAACAGAAACGTTTCAAAAAAGCTTTAATTTCGTTGTTTTCAGTGGTGCGCACTCTCGAGACAGGCATGCATGCATTATACGCAGGAATGCCTTTTTCGGCATAATAACCTGGTTTTCCTTCCTCAACCCCGGCATTATATAGGCCTACCCCATGTACCAGGTGTCACCCCAGTATTTGCAGTGATCATCAAACATATATCTGTATTTGTTGACTCTCTACCGTGTTTAGCTAAAGGATGCCTCATGAATTTTAAAAAATCTAATTCAGTTAATTAACTGAACTGCAAACATAAGACAAGCAGGTATAGAAAAATGGATGGATGATAATCAACACAATAAGACTGTAGTGGTTGCTTAGTCAGAATTCTCAGTGCAGGTGTGGTTTCATTTTGAAGTTTTATTTTTCCTCCTGCTGGAGTTTAAGCAGGCCACCTTTGTTTTGAAGGCAACCTGAATTTCTTTCCTTTTTTATAATAAACCTCCTGCTTTTCTTAGATGATGAAACTGTTTCCTGGTCATTTCTTGCTATAATATAATATAATATAATATAATATAATATAATATAATATAATATAATATAATATAATATAGCTTCTTGTGTGACATCATATCTTTTCTCTGTGTTATCATAATATATACAAAAACAAATCTAATTACAGTTTTGCAATATTTCTGTATTGACGACCCACTGGTATTTAATTCAAACCCTTTAAATAAAAAAGCAAGAATCCTGCAAATGATATCGTAGAAAACAATGTTTTAAAACTTATGAAGTATTGTTCATTGGTGTTTTGCATGTATAAAAGTGCTATCTGGATAAGAGTCTAATATGAGGGTCTGCTTTGCTATCAAAATTCTACATCAGCCGGATTGAATTTCTTGCATATTGCACTCAGACTTTCAAACTTGCTCGCATTCCCTCTTTTGGGTATTCGGCCCTCTCTGTCTTACGTTCCCTGTTTTCTTTGAGATGCAGCAAGGTCAGTCTTTTATTATATCCAATAGCAGTCTTCTTTTTTGTATATTTTGACATTCAGATTTTCAGAAAACTGATTAGCTGCACTTGTAATGCAGGAATGCTAAGTTTGCTTATATTTTGTCTAGCTGAAAGTAATCATTTTAACTTAAAATCCTGCAACATAACATATTCCAGTAGTACTTGAAATTGCCCCCTTCCCTTGACCATCTGTACACGCTGTTAGTCATCTTTCTTATCACACCTGCAATCTAAAAAGCTGGCAGCTTGATGTTACGCAAGCCGAAATAGTAAGATGAAGATGGACCAGTCTTTAATATTTCATCGCATTCCCACTTTGGACTGAGCAATGTGCTATATATTATTTCCTGATAGACCAAAGAAGACAGGGAATAGGAGAAATGCATGTATACATTTTATCAATCATATGTTGGAGCTTTTAAAATTCCTTTTTATTGCAAAACTATTCGAAATACATTTGCATAGGTTAAACTGAAAGAATGCAATCCTTTTCTTTAATTCCAGTCCCAAAGGGCTTTGTTTATCTCAAACTTAAATAGAAATAATTCAAGTTCCAGCATTTTCGTGCAGTATTTCTATTTCTATTGCTGGATTGTGTTTACTTGCTATACTAAAATATGAGGCATAGCATCATCAGCTAGTTTTATTGATATATGTATATTAATTTCCATTTTGTCCCCCTTTTACTTACAAAATAAGAAAAATCCAGCATCATTTTTAACTCTTCTAAGATGAAGTTGTTTTCAGGAACAGGATAGAGAATGCAATAAATTAATGATTAATAGTTTCCAAAATCCAGCATTTGTCTGTTAGATTGATAAATTAATTGATAGTTTTCTATTCCATTCACAATTCATGCTACACTTAGCCAGAGGTGTAGACAAACATGTTTATATTCCATTATGAATTTATATTTTTGTTTATGGCTCATTTCTTGTTGAATAGCTCAGCAAATTTATAAGAAGCTCTAGTGTTTCCTTTTCAGTTTAAAGGCTGCATTCATTTTTAAAAAGGTTTATGCATTATGGATCATTGATGGAGGGAGTAATATTTGCTAGTGTCCTTTGGACTCCTTTTTCAGAGGATGAGCCATAATCAATACTCAAAAAATATTCTAGGAATATGACTAAGATAAATCCCTCTTTGAGAAAAGTAACATAGTTCAGTTTATCAGCTGAGAACACAAGGTTGAATTTCCAAAAAGTAGACACTTCAAGGTATTTTGATCTTGTATAATGATTTTTTCTTTTATACTGGCATCTCATCCAGGGTGTTCCCCTGTCTGTCATCCTCCAGTTACTCTACCTTCCTCCCATAATCCAAAAACATGCAAGTGAATGGTGAATTGGGAGATTTATATTGCATAGCCTGGCTGACTCCAGGCTTTTACTGGATAAGAGGTTATGGGAAATGAATAGAAACATTATCCGTCTATCTTCCACACTGCTCTTTTATTAGAGGGTAGTGTTAGAAGGAAATACAAAAATTTGGTATTTTGGTATGACCTTGTTCATAAAAATACATATTAAATTTTAATAATTATTGTATTACTACTCTCTCCAACTAAGTTTCATCCTGATCACATAGAGTCAATGTGTAGATGAAGGGCTGGGAGAATGGCTACTCATGGGCATTGTCAACAATATTCCACTATATAATATACCATATACCAATATATCAATTTTTCATTTTATTTATTTGTTTGTTTTTGACTGCTAGAGGAAACCAGAGCACCCAGACAAAACATGGAGAAAACATGCAAAATGGAAGCAGAACTGGGGGTGAGAACTGAACCCCAAAACCGTGGGGTTGACCTACTATAATAAACATACAAATAATAACATAACAATAACATGACAATGAATAAGAAACACTAACTGCTCAAATTACTATTTCATTGAACAAACCTAAAAAAACTTAAATATTTAAGCAGATGGCTGGTGCACATTACTAGCTATAGGTGGAATGAGCTATTTAGCAACTCTAGCTGTTGCTTGCAGAACATGGTTGCCTCCACAATTCTGGATCAGCATTCCACTTGTTCCTTCAGAAGTCCACAGCCATCAGTGCACTAGCATCCCTTGTAAAAGAACACCAGATGTTCTTCCCAGCATTGTTACATCCTTGGCTCTGATTTAGGCAGATCTTTGGCACACAGACATGGGCTAGGCTACCTTCCACAGGGAAATCTAAGATGGCTGCAGTTTTGGCATCAACTGGATACACTTGTCTTTGTCCTTCCTCTTTACTAAGGTATGTTAAAGTGGCAACTCACATTTGCTTAAGATTTATGGTTAATTAGGCACCAGTTAGTCTTTCAAACACTTCCCTCAAAGACTTCAAATGACTAGGCCAATCTGTGGAGTTACAAAGGCAGAAATCTATCAAGCACAAGGAGTAAGGGGTATTTGACAGGAGCATTCAAGTAAGTCCAAATTACTAACAAAACAAACAGTACAATTAATACAGCCCGTCACTGCCTTAACACATCTGTACAAAAAGAATTCATGCCACCAGAGTTAGGAACAGTCAATGATGGCAAGCTTTATGGGCAGGAACTTAGTTTTGCAAAGCTTTATATTAAAAAATACTCCACTTTCTTTGCTATAACCCCATGTTTAAAAGTTGATGCAATAATCATGTTGCTTAAGGGAAGTAGCAGCAGTATCCAGTATATCATGACGTAAGATACTTTGAGGAGGCACATCTTCAAAGAAAGGAAGGAATTCATGAACGAGGGCAACAATATCCTCAATCTGTTTGGCTCTTAAATGACTTAAATGAAAAAAAACCTCGACTACACTAGGCTTATGTATCCTAACCTAAATACAAAGTATGGGAGTTGGTCTCTAACCTAGCACTTTTATACAGGAAGAAAATGTTAATATATGTGGGTGCACATCTATAACCAGTTCAATTTCAAAAGGGTGGATGGAGGGTGATTACAGAATACAGGAGGAGAATGAGGAATTTTACAACAAATTCATGAAACACGAATGACAGTCAATCATTTCTCTCTCTGTTCCTAGACACACAGATATAGCCAGTTTTTACCAGATTTTAAATAAATGTAATTCAGTTTGTTTGTATTACAGCAAATACATAAGCTGCAAACTTCCATGAACAAAAATGTCAATGACATCCATCCTCCATACCATTTATCCCTGTACAGGGTTATAAGACGCCTGTATCACACACACCATGAGGCAGAGGACATGGAATGTTAACGAACTGCAGGGCAATAATATACTATGGGCAATTCAGAGATACCACTTAATCTCACTGCATGTTTTTGACATATGGGAGGAAACTGGAGAGCCCAAGGGAAACCTGCGTGAAGACGGAGATAACATGCAATTTCTGCATATACGCAGCCAGGTCCAGGAATCAAGCCCCCAGCCCTGGTTTTGTGTATGTATAATGATATCCACCATTATTATGATGCCCTTGCAAGAGAATCCTTCAAAGAAAATTGTCTAATTTTTAATCAGATATAATATGATATATAATATCTAAAAACAAGACAAAGACTTTTTTTTCTTTGCCGCATGCATTGCTATTCCAACCACCATTGAAATTAACTTGCATGCAATATATATAAAGCTACATATTACACCTTTTTAGAATGTGTGCACTTATTTCTTCTAATGATCTGAATTACAATAGATTATGCTGACATGAAAAATGTTTAATTGCTTTTTTATTCAGTATTGGCAAATGATGACCAGAGCTATTCCTTTAGGGGCCTGGCAACAGCACTGTAAAGCTCTATTGTGTGTCGAAGATCCTTTGCAGAAGAGCTTAGACCACAAACCATAATTGCATCTGTGTCAGATTACAAGCCATCGATTAGTCATGTATGTCGTGATCTTAGTTGGCCACATTTATTGTCATTCTCTTGTAGGTAAGATGGATTGTAAATATGTCATACAAATGTACAGTAGGAAGATTTGAAGAACACTTCCTCCCATGAATGAAAGGAGCTGTAAAAAGCAATTCATGGCTTGTCTTATTTATCTTGAAAGGGAATTAACAATGGTAAATGTCTGTCTTGCTCAATCATCCACAAGAATTGAGGATCTCATAATTCCCACTTGCAAGTTGTATGTGAATGGCTGACATTCTGGCTCCTGACTGGAAGGCAGAAATTGGTCATGTGACAACGAAGAACTTCCCAACATACAAGGATAGTGAGCAAACTATTTCTACAACTGGCGATGCTTGTATAATGCTATATAGCCATGTTTTCTTTTTTCAAACTGTGCCAGAAATGTAGGTTACTAGGCTAAACTGAAAGCCACATGTCAATGACACATGACTTATCCTGCTTTGTTTATTTTGGTTATACTTCCCTAGCAAATGTTACAGTCATCTGTCAATCACTGTCAACCATACACTGTGTGCAGAATCATATTACATGATAACATCGAATCGCACAACCCTAACCTTACTTCTGACATAGAGTGTACTTAATAATCCCTGTCAGTGTGTGATTCTGAAAAAAAATCAAATGAGAAGGAAAATTTACTTAAGGTTTTCAGCTGCCAAGAAAGTAATTGAATGCCTGTGTTGCATATTTTTCTGCGTATATACTGTAGTAATCTATCCTTAAATAATGATGCAAGAATAAAAAAATCCATTTACCGCTGCTATCAAAATATATTCAAAGCTACTAAGGACCACGTTTGCACCTTTCATTTCTTGTTTATATTACGGAGCTAATATAACCTGTAATACAAGACTATGTAATGAACTGTCCTCCCACCTTTTAGTTAAATTGCTATTTAATTTGCAATTAAAATGGTTACATTTCAATTATTGCAAATTTGCAATAACCATTATATTACAATCCTTCTGGTGGTCTTACATGTAATCCTCAGCATGTCCTATTTCTGTCTCTGGGTCTCTGTACAATATGGTACAAGTTTGGAACAGCTCTAAAGAAAGCCACAGATGCTGTATCCTGTCCAAGCACATGACTTTCCATTAAGGAGACTCATATTAGTAATCCTGTGGTGGAATTTCACCCAGAGTTGGGAACTGATATTACAGCAGGAGACTGAACAGTTATTTCATTACCAATCCTGAGTAAAGCAGAAAAGTACTCTTCATTAGTATTTGAAATAAACACATGTACCCTGTAAATATCTCAGAATTCATTGTTAGTGTCTTAACACAGTCTTTTTGACTGTCTTAGTGAAACTGAGTTTAATCAGATTATAGAATAGAACATAAAGAAGGAGGGGCATACTGGAGTAATGGACAGTAATGTTTGCCTAGCACCTCCAGAATATATCATTTAGTTTTGCATTCATACATTATTTTTGTAACTTCTGTTATCGTTATTGTTGTAAATCTCGTGGCCTATATTAAGTTCTGCAAAACTATTTCATAAGTTGTCATATGAAATGCAGTTAAATATTTACTGATAAGCGGTACAGACTTCGTTCAAATACGTTACGCAATGCAGCATACGTATGCGTGAAAATGGCGCACATTCGCCCTGCAAATTGGGTAAGGCCTATGGGGCAGAAGATCGGGTTGCGACAGTACGCATGCGCGACCCATACTGCTCAAGGACGGCATATCGTGTCACAGTGTACGCATGCGCATGAATGCTGCAAATCGGGCCGGAGCCAGACGCTGGGTACTGACGACAGTGACAAAAAGTACAAAAGCAAAGGCGAAACCAAAAATCTGTCTGTAGTTTTTATTCGGTTTCTCGCGAGAAAATCTTTATTGCAAAATGTGTGATACATGAATGTAATAATTGTATGTTTGTAAGGATTGGATTGAATTGAAATACAAGACAGTAATCGAAACATAATGATATATTTTAGTTAACTGATACTGGAATATGTTAATAGTGTCTTGGTAAATCGCTGGTGTCTTGCGGTTTCTATAGTGACAGTTTCCTTCCCGTATACAGACGCCAACATCAAGGACCAGTTATATCTATTTCGTGTTTGGACTGCGTGAATCCAATAAGTAAGACATTTTAAGAAAATGATCGTTCTCCTCAGTATTTTATGCTGGCCTTTTCACCTTGATTTTCGTAAAGCTAAAGAGACCTGCCAAAAGATGTTAGCATTACTGTTGTTTACCTGTAGCTACGACAAACGCGAATGAATTCGCATCGGATGTAATTCTTTGAATTAATTATAAAGTGATAAAGTTATCCGTAATGATTCTATTATAAGATCAGTGGCAGTTTTCTTGTTAAGATCGGCATCTCAGATTTGTTGTCACTGCACCTTTTTGCATATTAGTAGCTGTGATCGATGTACAGTAGATCTCGCATTTGAAAATCAAAGACATTCAGTATTTTGTATTTGTAGATGTATCTTGTTTTTGTTAACTACTGTTCTATTACGAAGTACGTTTAAGACAAACTGCTGTGCAACTGATAAATTGTTTCTGACAGTTTGACGGAGTAAGCCTATTTACCTTATACCTCCGCAAATTTAGCTTTCTGTTACAAGGACAGAGCACCAGAAGTACTTGTGTTTGTTCAACGATGGATTCTACCCTCTGATTCTACCCTGAGTTTTTCAGAGGATGGGTCTGCCCATCATGAAATATAATATGATTCTGGTTTTGGAGACAGTTTAACTGGAATAGAGTTACCCCACATAACCATTCAATAATTGTCTTATTTTCTAGTCTTTGCAGTGCTGTCACCAAAAGAGAATGTCTGGGGACCTGGTTGGTGTTTGGGAAGTAGCTCTGAGTGATGGGGTCCATAGAATTGAATTTGAGCATGGGACAACTACAGGCAAACGTGTCATTTATATTGATGGAAAGGTAGGCAAGCAGCTGCTTCCTTAGATATAGTGTCATAAAAATGTTTAATTGCTTGAAGAAACTGATGGTTTAGGTAAACTTCTATTGACTGGTCACTTAATTGAAATTCTAGTCAAAATATAATTATATAGGCCAACCAGTCAATAAGTGTACAAATATAGATAATTCTGTTTTAGAAATAAATTCTTGTTATAGCTTATAAAGCCAGTGATTTTAATATGACTTAATTCTTGAAAATTTAATGTGAATTTTACTTATGTTTACTAAGATGTTAAATAATTAGTAAACTTAGTAAATTCAGGTACCTATATTTTCAAAAAGCTGGCTATTGGAGCAGTTTGTTTCCTTTGGTTAGAGGTTGCTTTGTTAATTTCTATATCCATCCAGTTTGCATGATAACTTGCAATCACAGCAAATCTGGAATCTCTCCCAAGGCAAATAGGGGTACAGCCACTGGGCAATTCCACTCTAAAGGCAATTCACTTTGCCACTGGTTCTTGGACTGTTATTGGACACTACCTCATCTAATCTCATTGTTTTCGCTTGTCAAAGAAACCTACTAATATACAAATGTTGGAAATACTTAATATGCTGTACATTTTACCTGCCTGGGCAGGAATCAAACCCCTCAGTGTGCTTTCCTTTAAGCCACCTTGGCACCTGTCACTTTCTTTTACAGAATTCATAGATATTTCTTTCAGTTAAAGAATATAATATGCCTTTTTATATCAGATAGCTTTTTTGTGCAAG
Organism: Stomatorhinus walkeri; assembly: GCA_026784285.1. Classification (NCBI taxonomy): domain Eukaryota; kingdom Metazoa; phylum Chordata; class Actinopteri; order Osteoglossiformes; family Mormyridae; genus Stomatorhinus; species Stomatorhinus walkeri. The sequence continues at coordinate 31,925,591 of JAODUD010000001.1, read as the reverse complement.
ACAAAGTTTCGTATTTTTCAGTTTTTAATGGTCATCTTTTGTGAGTCAGTGACTAATTAAGCTGTAATTTCACAGTCATATAATAGCTTATGTTAGCAGTCATATTTTGTAGACTTTTTAACAGTCATCTTGGGTGCTGTACCTGCATTCTCTCTCTGAGTCATTCTATTTTAATTCACCAAATTTCCAAAAACATTTTTGCATCACATTTTTGATTTTGATTAAATATGGCATTTGAATTACATGTACTTGCAGAGTTCAGAAATGAGTTTTTCTTTTTAAAAAGTCACTGAGATATAGTGGCCTTTCTATACCCTTTATAGCAGTAAAGCAGTAAAAGTTTAAGCCCTCAGTTTCTTTAAAGTGTCTTCTTATGAGCTATAACTTTTTTTTTTTACTACATGACTCAGACATAGCTTGGTGGCAAATTTAGAAAGAGTATTTTTCATGGTATGATGAAATTTAACTTGTGCATATGTTAACAGAGTAGTTGCATAACTTTTCCAGTGGACAATAAATGGGTGTAATGTGACCTGCAAACCAGTGGTATGCCTGGACATCTTATAAGACAAATTATAAATTCTCTAAAAAGCCCCCCAAAATTCTGTACATGTAACTTTGGGGTATGAATAGGCTATTTTTTAATTAAATAGGTGGATTAAAAGAGAGTGAGATTACTAAGCTGTTTCAGTGATTTTTTTTGTTGTTAGCTTTGAGCATCATAGCTCCTACAGACATCCCTTAGAAGAGCAACACATTTTTTTTCATTTGAAAGCAGGTAAACAGTTACTTTCTTCCCAATTAAATGAAAATATTTTACCCATTCCTCCTTGTTCTTTATTTGAGGCTGAAATAGAGCATTAAAACATTTTTTGAGTGCTTTTATGTAACAGGTCAATGTTTTCTTCACAGTTTAATAACCAAATATAGTAAAAATAATGCAGTTTAAGAAATGAACTTTGACCTTGAAAAAAGAAACTTAATGCAAATGTTAAATGAAAATTTTTAAATGTCCACTCTTTTCCAGAGAGTTATAGGTGTCATTTAACAAAAGTAAACACTGTGAATTATCGGTCTTGTTTACTTCCCAAGGTATAGAAAAATATAAATGCATTATATCTCAAAGGGAAATTTTAAAAAGTAAAAAAAAATATGTGTAATTCAAATGCCATATTTCACAAAAATCAAAAATGGTCATACACAGGCCATTTGTTGAATAAAATGGGATGAACACTTAACACTCTTCATTGTATTTATTCACTACAATATATGTGAATTGTGTGCACACAAAAGTAACATAATTTTGATTGCACAGGTCCCATCAGGGGCTCCGTACCATGGAAATTTTACTAGTCTGTGCTAAATTGTTCCTGTTTGTTCCATTTGGTTTATATGTGGATTTTAAAGGAGCATGAATGGTTTGAAATTATATAGTTTATCTTTCAGTTTCCATAATAAAAGATTTGATAAACATGTTTTGATACTGAAAGCTTGTTTCAATAGTTATATCTACAGGAGCAGGCCCAGAAGACAGTTGATATTTACCTTGCGTAGCAGTAATCTGCTTCAAGACACGAGAAGGAGCTTTGTTATAAAAAATGGAACTTGAAAACAGCAACAGTACTCCTATATGAAGAGAAATCCAATATACTGGAAACTAAAACTTGAAAATATGCAATATTTGAGGGATCTTCTTCAGACATCTTCAGGTGTCTTTCAAAAGACATACCCACCACCCCATGCAGCTATAAAATCCTCTTTTCACCTGCAGGCACGGAGCACATGATCGAAAAGATCAACTGAACCTGTCCTCGTGTAATTATTGGGTGTATTTGAGTTAATTGAATGAATGAGCATTTTTGTTGTTTGTATTCAACTTGCTTATTTTTCAAACAGGAAGTTGTGAGAAGGGATTGGATGTTCAAACTTGTTGGAAAAGAGACATTCAATGTGGGTGGGACAGACACAAAAGCCACCATAAATATTGATGCTATCAGTGGTTTTGCTTATGAATATACTTTGGAGATCAATGGGAGGAGTCTCAAGTCATACATGGAGAATAGATCGAAGATCACCAACACATGGCTGTTAAATCTTGATGGAGCTGACTGCAGAATAGTCTTAGGTAAGATGTAATACATTTTCAGGAATTTATGTTTCTGTTAAACAGTAATCTGTATTTGTAAATAATGTCAAATTGTAACATAAAGACCAAATAGGACCAAATTAAATTTCTTGATTTATTAAAAATACCACAAGAATACATGTTCAGCAATCTTTTGAATGCAACAAGCATGCTAGATTGCCTTCTCTAGTTACATTTGTTTTTTACATTTTTTAAATTAATTTTATAGTAAACCCATATTTTAGTATGGAATAATGATTAACCTGAAACTTTTAATGCATTGATACTTAATGAATTTGTTGTGGACATTTTCTGATAGAAAAAGACACGATGGACATATGGTGCAATGGCCAGAAGATGGAGACTGCAGTAAGTATTTGCTAATCATTAATGATTCTGAAAAGAAACTGCTTGTCATTTAAAATAACTGGTGGTCAGTAGTTCTAACATAATATTTAAAAGTTTCAATAGTCAATATGTTTTTAAATATTTGATTATTCATTTTTTTATTTATAGACAAGGATTTCAAATTGTTTTCAATTTGCATTATATGGCTCTAATCTAATTGTATTTCCTCACACATAGACTACTAAGTATCTTTTCATGTTACAATACTCCTTTGTTGTTTAGGGAGAGTTTGTAGATGATGGTACTGAGACACACTTCATGATCGGTGACCATGATTGCTGCATCAAGGCTGTGAGCAGTGGCAGGAGAAGGGATGGCATCATTCATTCTCTACTGGTGGATGGTACTGCAGTTTCATCGTCCCCCGAATGATAAAAACCAATTCAGAAGTGAACGTTGAACTTAAAGTATGTACCTGAAGGACAGAATTTTCACAATGTTATTGCTACACTGACAGTAGAATGGACTAGAGATGGCAAAAGTAAGTGGCAGAAGAGTTTAATTGGTATTTCACTAAGGAATGTAAATTATAAAATTACATGGTTAACTGATGCTGTTCAGTTAGCATGTGAACAAATGTTTAGCTCGTTTCAGGGTAATCTATAAACTAGCTATATTTATACTATTAATCTAATGTATTTTTGTCACACTTGTGTGCGCACAAAATCATCCCATTCAATCAAAGATCTCTGTTGTTATACACATTTGTGTACGTAATTTATATTTTTCCAGGAGTATTTTTTAACAAATATTTTGCAGAACTTTATAAGTAAGGATAAACCTGATTAGACATGCATTAAAATGTTCAAAACGAAAGTGCAAAGTAAAGTAAATGTAAGAGTTTGTAGTGTTTATAGACATTTTGCTGATCTTGGACATGGAGTTCTGTAACAGCGCTGCACAGGAATGTGCAAAACATACTTTGTTCAAAATTACACTGCAGAATCAAGCTATTTAATTCAAATTTGATTGTATAATGTTTTGCATATATCATACATGTTATTGTAAGGGTGAACAAAGAGCTATTTACCACTGTGAAATTCATAGACATTTTAAACATTTGATACTTGGGATGTGGGGAACTTAATTTTTTCACTGCATTAACACCGTTTATCAAGACTGGGTTTTGCAGCTCACATTCCATTCATGTTCAGGGCACTAACAGGTATGGAGAAGAGAAACTAAATACTAATAAGGGTCATTAATGAAGACATACAGCAGCATCAGTAGCATTATTTAATTGAGCTCATTAAATTAATTAAAAGGTAGACCAAGATAGGCTGGTATAAACTAAAATAGTAGGTCTTCTAAGTAAAATATAATACATGTGCCGTAATTCATCTTTTGTGTGATCTGTGTGTAATATCTGTTCGATATGACACTTTCATTTTTAGCTGTTTTATCCAGGGCTTGTGTCTATTGCATTATCAATATTGGCAATAAACTACACTTAGATGTACTGCTCTAAAGTTTGGAACAACTTGTGGTCTCGTAATAACCGTCTCTTGGACAATTATTACAGTAAGCCATAGATAGAAGGCAATTAAAATGATCCAAAAATGACCTGTTTTTTTGGAGTGTTAGGCATATTTTAGGGTTACAATTCTGCAGAAGTGTTGAAGAGGTCACTCTAGCATAAGCCTGAAGAAGCAATGAGGTATATGGAATTTTTACACAAGCATGTGTGTTTCAACTTATGTTTAAAATGATCTAGTAATGCATCTTTGTCTATGGTAGCCCCCAAGTAAAAAAAAAAAAAAAAAACTCTGCTAAGAAAGATGAATATAGCCTCGGTCGTTAACAAATACTAATCAATTAATACCGTAGTAAATTTATATACATCGCTAATGTATCCTTTTAGTACAGAAATTTTATTCTCCTGTTTCTGTCACTTAAGTTTTCTGTGAAGATGGTGGGACAGTCTATACTGTATGTTGGGAAGATTCACATAGCCGACGCATGCTTCTGGCTTGTAACAGTGTTTCTCAACCCAGGCACTGGGGACCCCTAGACACTCCACAATGTTTCCTCCTATTCAGCTACCAGCACACTTGAACCAAAGTTAAGCAATCAAGAATACCAAATACCTGGTACAGGTGCGTTGAGTGCTGGGAGCAAACAATGTGGACTGCCTGGAGGTCTCCAAGGGCTGGGTTGAAAAACACTTGCTTAGAACTTGCATGTACCAACAGCTGATGGCCGGCAGTATGCCTGGTATTCAACTGATCAGTTTATCCGATTTAAAAATCGAGTTTGGCAAGAACTGAAACGGTGACCTAGCCACACATAATACAAATGTCACCCTATGTTATTGAAGTCTGCAGTGTAAATTAGACCAGTTTCACAGCTATGAGGAGTTGAGCAAATGACCTGTGTATGTTATGCCACTGTAATAAATAAAGGCTACAGATGTAAGAAAAAGAACAAACAAGCACATTTTCACTGAAATCTGGGAGATTTATGGAATTCTGATTAACCTGGCAGTTTAATGAAGACATCATTTCATTTGGTAAATTTACAGAGGTCCAAGCCAGAAAGAAACAGCTGACATTATTTACATGCACAATCATTATTAGTAATTAGTAAGCAAGGAGATGCAAACATACTCCGTCCATTTATAAGTTTACCATTAACTTTATATTGCAGGAGAGCAAATGGAAAAAAGCAAATGTGTAATTTCTGTCAGGACAGAAATAGTCTTTGAATCCTTTTATATTCACTATGGATCTTTTTCACACTAAGACCCATCAGTTTAAAACTGCTCAATTAATATGTATTTTAATAACACATATAGCGTTTTCAAAATTAAATGGGAATGTTCTTCACACATCTTCATTATACACTTCTTTATCCCTCACTGAACATAACTTCACATGAATGGGCAGAGAATAAATCTGCCTGTTGTACATGGTTACTTCTTGCCAGCAGTAGCCCGTGTTCGGTTTAGACGGTCAACAATGGTTCTGTCAGTAGTAGCGGAGCAATGGGAGAGAACAAGGCTAATCTCCCCTTCATTGCGCCTTTCAATGGCAACCTCTGCAGCACCCTCCAGATCCCTGGGCAGAACATAGGTGAACAAAGTGTCAATCTACTGCAGCTGCAAGGAAATGTTGAGTGGACAGGCTGGCACTTACCCTACTGCTATGTGTGCCTTCACCTTCTGTTCCGGTGTGACCTTTGACACATACTTCCTGGCCTCATATTTATTGTGGTGCTTCATGCAGACATCCACAAAAGGCTTAAAAAAAGGAGAGAAGATAGGTCAATTCAATGGTACTCTCATTGTTTCAGAAGCATTTTCACCAAGGAACTGATAATGTGTACCAGGTATCCAATAGGTGATTTCTTGGTCTTTGAGAATTTCTCCATTTCTTCCCAGTCCTCTTTCTCTGCTAGAGCATTGAGTTTAAGCCACCAGTACCTGTTTATATAAAATTAAAATCAAACCCTAATGTCAGGCATATGCAGGATGGGGGTAACAGGTGGTGTTTTGGGTTTGCATGTACTGTTTAAAAAGTTTAATCATCGTTGCTTGCAAAATGAAAAGAATAAAGCATAAACTAGTATTAACCACCCTGTGCAAACTATTGTAGGCAACCCTGATCCTGGAGTGTCAGTATCCAGCAAGTTCTCTATTCCACCTAATGAATTACTATCTGCCTAAGATCAGGTGTGGTTCATCAAAGACCAGGTAGGATAGAAAACCTGCTGGATACCGACACTCCAGGACCAAGGTTGCCTACCACTGCTCTAGAATTTGCTCAGTTTTCCCTCACCTCTTGTCAGGAACACGAAAGTCTTTATACAGCTGCTCAGCCTGCTTGTGCAATCCTACAATCAGCAGGCAGTGCAGGGTGTCCTGTAAGGAACAGCCCACCATTTGCTCCCCCTTCTCCTCCTCCAGGCGTCGCTGAAACCGCAACAGACGCATCTCCTCCTCTGTGGCCTAGAGGGCAGAATTGGACAATGTATCAGAGCTACTATGAACTTTACAATGCAATGTAGCAGCCCATACTAACATCAGGCGGGGCAGTTCTATAAAACCCCGTTACTGATCTTAAGACCCAGGACTCCAGACACTGTAATTTCATGTATTTGACATGAAGTTTCAGGCAAATGTGAGGCAGAATTCAGTATTTTCAGGATTGGGGTTGAGATGTCTCCCATCACTATTTGCTCCAAAACCTATTCTATGCCACCACCTGCATAAATTTATTTCAATTGAAGCACTTCATGTAAACTTGACTTAATAATTCTGTTTCATAATTAAAAGGTGTCTTACTTTAGCATTAAACTCATTTTTGGCCTTGTTGTACTCATCCATTGCATTCTGCAGACATGACATGCGTGTATCCAGCCTCTGCAAAACAATTCAGGCCAATAAAAATTAGCAATAAATTTCAGCACAGTAACACATTTACTTGCTTAAACTTTTGTTTATGCTTTTGTGTTTTAAAATAGTTTTAAATTGTGCTAAAGCAAGACTAGGTGCCAGCAGTTACTTCACTCACCCCTTCTTGGTAACTAGCTCTCACATAGAAGTTGCCCAGTTCCTGGTGGTCATCATCTTGATTGTAGAGGTCTTTAAGGGTGTCCTGCTCTTGATGCTTACAAAACTGACATATACATGTATTCTATTTAGTTATTTATTTAGCTAACAGGTTTTTCTGTTCAATGTGAAGCTACACGTATGCCACATCTGCTGATATGGACTTAAGCAATCGTGATAATGGTTCTTCAACAGTTCCACCACTTTAGGCAATTAAACATGACAAGATAAACCTGTGAACAGAAAATCCTCAATGGACAACATAGTCTAAAATCTACACCACAAACCTATTTATTCTCACCTGTCTGTAAAGACTCAGAGCTATTGGCTGGTTCCTTAAGGTCATGAAGAAATCACCTCTGTTCATCTCATTCTTCAAGTATGTGACCACTGTGTAAACTGATTACGTAGGGGAACAGCATCAGTTTAATATACCCAAGCAGGCATGAATGGATGTTTCTCAATATTCTCAATACTTGGCCAAACTTGTGTTCTCACATACACATTCCAGGTAATTTTCTATTGCCGAAGACCAGTTTCAAAATTAAGAACAGAAGTACAGAGGACGGTAAAAATTCCCTGGATGTTGTCCTTGTCCCACCCAAAATATCAAGAATCCATCGGTTGCGTCCTTGCCAAATGAGAACAATCCCATGATTCATTGAGTTCCCGGTTCGTTGTTGGGAGGTAGGTTAGCAAGACCACAAGTACAATCTTTATGTACTTGGTATTGAGAAACACCCAATATTTATACATGTTTTGTAATGAGCTTTGATGGTCTCTACATATGGTGAAGCAAATTGTTATAGCACAATATTAGAGGATTAGCTAACATTAATGTGTCAGCCTCGTAAACGGGTTACTGTGATCATCAATATGATAAAAGCAAGTGTTTCTTAAAGCAGTCCTCGGGGACCCCCCAGATGGTCCACATTTTTTTTTTGGAGAGACACCCCCCCAGCTGGGGGTCCCTGAGGACTGCTTTGAGAAGTAATGATATAAGCATCTGTGCATGTGGTACTGTATTGTACCCAGGTCAGTGTCTCCACTCTCAATGGCTTTACTGAGGGCCAACTGACTCCTTTTCATCTTCAAGAGTAACGGCACCTGTTCACCAGAGCGAGGCTCAAACTCCAGGAGCTAAGAGAGAAAGAAAGAAAGAAAGAAAGTGAGAGAGTGACTTCACTGTGCTTGTTATCCTGTGGCATATTTTAGCAAAGTGAACGAGATGGTGGTACCTTGATGGCTAATTCTGTCCTGCCACACTCGTATGCCCTGGCTGCAATATCAGAGTAGGAGATACCAGCAGTCTCCCCTAGCTTCAGACTGACCATTCGAGCAATGACCTCATCAGCCTCTTCTTTTTGCTGCACCTGAGCAAAAGATGTTGGGAGCATTGATAAACAAACACATAACTGAAAGTGCTTTGTTTTGAGTATCATACAGTTTGTGATGGGCACCCACCTTGCAGCAGGCCCAGTGCTTCAGCACTCTACTGACTCCTTGGTACTCGGGAATCTTCAGATAGCGGCAAATCTCAATGGCGAGAGGGTACAGTTTGCGGTACACCAGCCTGAGTGGGGACACACAATCCTTTGTCCCACTTTTCCCAGTTACCTTGACCTAGCTTTCCTTCAAGCAATGACCAACACATAAATACTGGTAAGCCTGCTAGAAGAGATGTCACCTTACCTGTCAATGAGTACCTGCACCGTCATCTGCTTATACCTGAAAGTAGACTTAAGGATTCTGTCGTCAGTGTTTTCATACTGTTTAGCTATGAATATACAGTTTTCTTATCAAGATTTCTTTTTGCAACATCTGGAAGCTGAGTGCTCACGACTGTACTGTACACTAGGGCTAGGTGATAAAAAATAACACACGATATTTTAATATAAAAATATTGGGATAAGTGAAAATATCAGGTTCCTTCCAGTTTCTATTCACACAGAACATGTTAAGAGAAGGAAGGAAAAAAACAAGCCCTTTAGCGAGATCTCACAATATTTTGCATTAGTATTAATAATTGTACAGTTTCCATTCAAACAAAGAATGAAGGGCCTGATAACCATAAAACTAAATGACAAACATGTCCAGTAAGTGTGCTTTATGCAGTAGACTATAGGGTATAATGCATACCATATAACTTTCAGACTATGTATTTTTATATGTACTTATTGTAATTATACTTAGTGGTGTAATTGTAATAATACATATTTACCGATAATTGTGTGCATTTACCACCAGTGACAATACGCAAATGACAGCTATTGAGGTGCACAAGCAAACATTCAAACATTAATTAAATTTTGACCATAAATTAATCTGGACAACTGAGAGATATTGCTTACTTTTCTTGAAAGATATTAAAGGTGTAAAACTGAATTTCAAATATAGAGCTAACTTTACCATGGTGTCAGAGATAGAGTTTAAACCTGAACCCTCTTTCTAGAATACCTGACTGGTATTCACTCGAAGAATATATAGATGCACTTACAGTACGAATGAGTTACGTTCCAAAAGGCAGTTCGTAACTTGAAATGTTCGTAAGTCATTATTCAACATCTTTTTAAGGGTATACCAAGTACAAAGAACTAGGATGCTGGGAGCGTCTGTATGTATTAAGGACGTGAAGATCAATACTGAAATATCGACTCTTTCAATATGAATGTTATTTTGAGGATCAATTGTAATTCTGTTAAAATATTGATTTTATACCTGGTAATTTAAATGTTTATATTATTTTAGTGAAATATTATGTACTACTACACAGGGACAGGGCCTTTGTATTTTGAATAATCAATCCTTTATTGTCCCTGTGGGGAAATTCCTTTTATGCCTCCCTCAACTTGCACTTTGTAGAGCAAGCTGTCTGCAAAGGGCAGCCACCTGTTGGGGCACCCAGGGAGCTGGGGGTTAAGGGCCTTTCTCAAGGACCCACAGACATGCTGAGGCTGGGTTTGAACCCACGAACTTGATTACAAGCACACAGGCAGCCCACTGAGCCACACGCTTCCCCCGATATATAAAATGCAATTTTTAATAAATACATATAAAGATATATAATCTGAAAATTATAGTATATTAATTTCATTCATTCATGAGAAATAAATATTCATATTTTACATGTCTGCAAAATGCTCTTATTTCCACATGCATTTACAGTTTAATCTAACGTTATATTTATACCAATTAAAATCAGACAATTCACCTTGTTATATTCAGACATACAGACTATGAGGAAATGGAAATTCAACTCAATTGAGACCTAGGGCAAGAAAGTGAAAATTAATGTCTGCATGCATGAAGACTCATCTTCCTAGAAACTGAAAGGATACTGTTGCAGTGTGAGAGGGATCCCCACAGTGTAATCGCGAACAGCATTGAGGACACGCAGATCTCTGCACGTGCTGACAAATTGCTCTGGACGGAAATTACTGAGGAAGCACTTCCCAAAGGAGGCTGCCTAGTGTCCCAGAAGGGCAGGAAAAAGTAAATATCATGTTATTCCATCTCTGACATACTTTTGCTTTAATCATAAAACTGCATCCTATCTTCATCTCAAACCTCATTCTAAAGGCTGTTTCTGGACCGTTGTTTTGCAATTGCTGAAATGCAATTTCATATATGTCAGTCCACTGCCTACCAGTAAAAAGTTCAGCAAATTATCAGTGACTGGTTCTGGAAGGTCACAGGTTCAAACCTCTGGGGCTGGCAGATGTGACCTGACCACTAGGCCCTCGTGCAAGGCCTTTAACCCTAATTGCTTCAGGCATCCTGGATGACCCTGCTCACTGGCCCCAAAAACATTCCTCATTTTCAAGTCACACTGAACAAAAGCATCTGTTAATTTAAATGCATATACGGAATTTCTAAATTTCATGACCTGTCATAAACCAATATTTCGAAGATCAAACTGTCCATTAGCCTAATCCCAGGGTCTCACCCTGAGCAGCATCTTCTGTGTCTCTGCCTCATGTTCATATCCAGCAGCTTCCACGCACTGTTTCACTGCCTCACCCAGCCGGTCTTGCTCTTTGATCTCCCGCAGATATTCATCTGCTTTCTGGCTTTCTTTCTGCATTCACCAAACAATATATATTCAAGAAAAAAATTCTCATTCTCAGGCAAACAGCAAAAGGAAAACCCACAAAATATCACAGTACCTCATACTCCTTGTGTGCTTCGAGAAGCAGAGCTCCGGGAGCCATAGAGGCTATCTTAAATATCTCCTCACTTACCACTGAAAAGTGCACAAAAATAGAGCCAGGATGACAAGAAGAAAGTATTACCATGTGTGTTGTGATTGCATATGATGATCTATTCCAGGGGTTTTCAACCTGGGTTCCATGACCCCCTGGGGGGCCCATAGAGTAACTGCAGGGGGTCCACAGATGCATATAGTAAATTATTACTTTTGTGGTCATACATTCCTGGTGGAGAGTTTCTTAGTCAGATCTGTTTTCATCTCGAAGTCACTTAATAAGGTTGAAAACCCCTGAAGTATGTACTCATTAATAAAATTCTAAATTAGTGGTAGGCTATATGAAGATGATTTATCATGACCAGTCACAACTGTATTCATTATAGCATATCAGTGATGACAAGAATCACAATCCAGCACTACATTTATTATGTAGCAGACACTTTAGTCCAAAGCAAAGTAAAGCAAGGCAAACTGCACATTGCAAACATACGTGCTGTCGAGGAGTCAACTTGGCATGACAGCAGCTAGACTGGGCTTTCAGTAAATGCCCAGTTACAAGTACACTACTTAACATTATCATTATAGAGGCAGAATGAACTACAAGTGCAGAACTACAACAAAAACAAATTGATGTGTGACAAAGCAATTTTGGCCTGCAAAACATCTCAGCGCTGTGTGTATATCTCACTTCTTTGTCAATTGTCTGTCCCAGTGGATCTGAACTTGGTGATGTATACAAAGCAAGCAAATACCTTTACATGCCACTGAACCACAAAAAAATACAGCACTCGTGTCATGCTGTAAACAACACATGATACTTAGATCGGCTGACAGTGCTGTCAAATTAACAGAGCATTAATGTGGCATGGCAGCTTAACAAGATTTAGTTCTAGTTAAAGTCCTACTTCAGTTGTGAGGAAATGGACTGGATTTGTATTTGTTGTAAACTGACTTTAGAACAGTAGTTATTGACCAAAGTGATAAATCTTCATTTGCACTAAAAACTTTCTAAACTTTAGCATTAAAAACAAGCACTTCTGCTATAATTAATCAGTTTCTTTGTATGCACAATATTTTTCATACTTTAATAATTAAGTTTATTTTTATTATGCTACAAGCAGTGTAATAGAATAGAATTGTTGGTAATTGGTCAATTATCATTACTATATGTATCCCAATTTGATTGGTTTGTAAACTGTTAAAATTGTGATCTATATCATGGATCGTGATTCTAACCAAATAACTCCTGATATGACTTTTTGGCCATATCACCCACCCCTAATTACAATTTCAAAAATATTACAGGAAAATACAAGGGATATAGATACCAGGACATACTGACCTGGAACCTCCTGAAGCAGCTCATGGTGGGTCCCACTAATGATTCTCACACTATCAAGCTCCGGAACCAGAACAGATTCATTATCCAGGTTATACCCAAACAAAAGGTTAAGGTCAACAAGGCCCAAAAACTATTAATTCTGCAAATACCTCACATCCACCATGGTTTCAGTGGGAAAAAACGGGCTAAAGGATACTGAATTGTGTCTTTACATGGTCCAACTACCAGCAGGTACTTTTCCCACATGATCACAACTGATGGCTGCTGACTCTTAGGCCTCCAACACCTTAATAAAGGGCAACCATTGTATGATTTTTGGCAGTCTTTCTATGAATAGATACATTTTATCACAGAATCAAAAGGCTTACCAGGCCATCTGTGTCGGTGGGGTCCGCATCTTGGTGTCAACCTCACAGAGTTTTTCCTAACAAAGATACATTTCAGGTCAACTATCATCACCTTCCATTTTACCTTAATAATCCCCCTTAGTATCATAGCTAACATTATAGTATGATTAAATAAAAGGCAGTATTTGAGGTACTGATTAGTACCTAAGTATGTGTGTATTTACAGAGCATGATCCACAAAACACATTTTGTAGATACCTTAAAGTTCAGTCTTATTTAATCCCAACATGCAATTGAAACAAAATCCATCCATCTTTCTAAACTAGCTTGTGATATGAAGGGTCCAGCACCTATGCCAGAAACTATGGGTGGAAGATAGGGAATAACCCAGAAAGGAGTTTGTCTTATATAAGCTCTATGACTATAAACTTCTACGAGGGTTAATGAAGCATATCCAGTGTTTACCCCAGAATAGACCAGCCCATCTCACCAACCTTTAGGTTGGCAGAGCCCATCCAGACATGACCTGAATCTGTGAAGAGAGCCAGATACTTGTAGCTGAAGGAACCAGCAACCTGGATAATGCTGGCGGCTTGGGGGGAGAAACCTGAGGGGCTCTTAAACACATATGGCATCCACAGTTAAAAATGTATAAACTGGTTCACAGAGATACAATACGCTGGCATATATTTTCTATCAGTATATGTTACACAAAGGACAAAATATTCAGGATATAAAAGTGCCTTTGCCACTCACCACCGGTGTGCAGGCAGTGTTGTCCAAGATGTATAGGTCTGTGCCAGTGGCCAACAACACCTTGGTTTGTCGGTCCTGTGAAAGCACAGTCCAGCAAGAGGGCACCCCCTGTAGAGCTGGAAGAACATAAGGAGTCTAACTGTAACAGTCCATACACTATGAGTCCAACTAATGAAATAAAGTAAAACAAAGACTTAACGAAAGACAGTATGACTAAGGCAAAGAACCTGGTCCTTTTGGTACCTGGGACTTCTGGTAAGCGACGAAGTTTGATATCTTCAATGTTTGTAGCAAGAATGAATCTGTAGGTCCCTGAAAGTACAGCAATCCCTGTACCATAGGGTGAGTGAAAAATCTTGGCTTCCAGCACATGACTCTGAACAAGTTCCTGTAAATTGACAAATGCACAGAATAGTCTGAATACTAGCACAAATGTATGCAACAGAATGTGCTACACGATATATAGAAGCAGTGAGGTTCTGAATATGTCATGAGACAGATGCTTATATGTGTGGTCGGCTGGTACTTTCTTCCTTACATTGCCCATACTGAAGTGTCTCTTGAAGGAACCAAACAGATCATATACAAGTACAGTGCCATCCTCCTGCACACACAATAAGTCATCGCTGATTGTCCAGCCTAGCTGCTTCACCACTCCACTCTTCCACTGTGGAATCATAAACCACAAGTCAGAAAACAGTATGTGAATATCCATTTTTAAAATCCACACTGAATTCATTCAGAGAACGTTTTACAAAGACTGTATATGCCACTGAACAACCCACACACAACCCTCCTATCTTCACAGCAGCTCTCTCAGTCACAGGAAAAATGGCACCACTCGAACAGTACATGACTATAAATATGGGCAAACCATAAAGCTAGCCATGGGAGATCCAGAAGAGGTATAGATCTCTAGTTGGGGCCGAGCACTAGGTGAAGATCGTTGGGGCTCCTTCAACAGAGCTAAAAGAAAAGTAAGAGCACAATTTACCTAGATCCATTAAAGCTGAAATAATCAGCAGGTGCGCTGTCATTTAAGAAACTGGACTTAACAAAAATAGTGCTGCTACTCATTCTCCATAGACCCTTATACAGGTTTTAATTAATGTGTAACTGCTAACAGTTGCAACCTAAACTGTTTGATATCTACTTATCAATTAAATTGCAACAACGAAAAGCACTACTAACATTTTAGCAAATATTAGTCCTATCACTAATTTGAAATATCTTACCAATCGGGCCACCATAAGGGGCTGCTGCAATCTGACAATTTCTGAGTCCCTCTCTTAGGTTCCATCCCATTTCATAAAGCTCGATCTTTCTGTGAGGAAAAAAAAAACACACCCATCATGTGAGCGACTGTCAGGGCCGAGTTCGCTAAGCATTGCTACGTTTCGAAGGTAATAACGATAATAACTTGCATAGGACCGACATGACTTTCCCGTTGTAAAATTGGAATTGTGCCGTTTTGCTAAAGAAACATTGTGCCTTATGTCGCACTATACACTTTTAGCTTTTAAATTGTCTCGAAATACCGGTGGCTATCATCGCGTGTAGGTAGTTCCCTAATTTACAAATCGGCCCTAAAAAATCATTCGAAAAGTAATAACCTGTAAAACGCTTCCCCTAGTGGGTTCCAACTTGCAGTAACAAACGCCATATTAATCCAATAATGTTTTCATTCGGAAATTCCTGGTCAGCAAGCCTTCGATTTCAATTGTTTACAGCCTGCACATTCAAGTCTGTCAGAGAAAGCAGCCGAAAACAATGTTCTTTCGGTATTCTTTGGCGCCCTCTACAGCTTAGGAGGATGTGCCAAATCTCTATCCACAATAATTGGTTTGCGATTGTCAATTGAGTTTGTATTTATTATTCCCTATTCTTTAATCATCTCAAAAGGATAATATAAATGGAGCATCGAATGCTACCCAAATGTATCTTGACAGATAGCCTTATTTGTCACAATTTTTAACGGCGAATTAAATCCTGATAGTACAATAGTGCTTAACTAATATGTTCTATGTGGGTTAGTTTTCTATCCATTCTCCTTAAATGTGAATTCCACAAACACGAGCGTTACATGCATTCAGTTTCAGTGTGTCAGTATTTTACAGGTGTGCTAATACTGTATAGCTGATCTTATCCGATGATGATATTTGTTCCTGGACTCATTCTCTGCGACAGAGTGTGGATTTCGGAGATCCTGAGGAAATCTGAGCCACTGCCCCTTTGGATCCAGATAAGTCAGCTGAGGTCGCTTGAGCATCCTCTAAGGGTGCCACAAACTATTTCTTCCAAGGTAGCTGTTCCTTGCAAAAGAGGACAAGAGAGGAGTCTGGTCTGACTATCTTCACCAGGAGAAGCAGCGTAAAGACGATGATGAAATGTGCTTTCGCTCTTTTGTCAAATAAAAAATAATCAGAATTTTGGAGCAAATCTGATGACAGGCTCAATTCAAAAGCCATACACACCATCTGCCAGCACCTTTCACCTAAAATTCCACCTTAAAACATTCATTTTTAAGCTTGCTTATTCTGTATAATATATTAATCTTGTATCACTACTGGTTTTAGTGTAACTGTAATATTTTATTGTATTTTTATTTAGTATTGTAATAATTTTAAATTATATATTTTATATTGTGATTAATCATTATTGAGTCTTGAAAGTCACCTATAAATTAAATGTATTATTAATTATTATTATTATTATTATTATTAACCATATTTAGCCATAATGGTTGGTTTTACTTTGATTATAATTGGGTGAACCCTGTTCTGCATACCTAGGCCAGCTTGTCTCTTTGAATTAAAAATCTTTCACATTAAAAAGTATTTAATACTAACCACAGGAAACATGAGATGGGTTTCACATTCAACAATATTTTCATGTTTAGATTAGTAATTTTAGGTTGTTCCAATGCAAGCTCCTAGTCCAATCCAATCGAAATTCCAGATGACATCTGGCATAGATAACGGTACAAGTTCCAGCTCCCTTTAAGGTAAGAAGACTGATATGGTGAACTTCAATTCTTTTCTATTTTCCATGTGACCAGGAATGACCTTTGCCACTTGACTAGCAATGTAGATTTGGGCAATTTAGATGGTGACTAGTAGTATGTGCAGTCTGGCTCCTTAGCTGGATTTATTAAATCTTCTGGACCTAGAGCAAATACACCTTGCTTGTAAATAGTCTGGAAACATTCACCTAGCATTCCTTAGGGCGCATAAAAATTTAAATGGGAAAATCCCTGTTGATGGATTACCATTCATTTTCTGAAACCGCTTAATCTCAACTGGGGTTGCAAGGAGAACCAGAGCCTATCCCAGGAACAATGGGCACAGGCAGGAACCAAGACACCTTCACAGAGCCAATTCAGACTCAATATTCAAACTATCCTGCACACCATTGGACTGTGGGAGGAAACCAGAACCCCCGGCAAAAACCCACACAAACTCCAGACAGAAAGGACCCAGGACCAAACCCAGGATCTTCTTTCTGTGAGGCAGCAGCACTAATCACTGCACCTCCATGCCATCCTTGATGGAGTTATTTTATTGTATTGGAGGTTTCAACTAGGTCATCTGTTTTTGAGTGTAAGATGCAAATACAACTTAGATACCAGGTCTGTGCCAATTCTTTCAAACTGGACTTCTGTTAATTGGATGGGCAACAAGGGATACATAGAAATGACACCCAGATTCACACACTGACTTTCTTTGAAGTTTAAACACTTGATATTGATGCCAAATGCATAAATGCCAGGAAAATAAAATCTGGCTATAATCTGCTCTAATTTCTTATCTCATATTAAGTGTCTTGGCATCAAGTTATGAGGAGCTGCCTTAAATGTGTGTATGCTTACCTTTGTCCAGTGACATGCTACAGCTGCCCATTCAAACATGTCATAAATGCCTAAGCATTATCCTTGGGCCTAACTTTCGGCAAGACATCTGAGGGAAGTGGGGAAGCAGTTAACTTGATCCTGAGCACTGGAGCCAGCAAGTGTCCTGGTGTGTCCTAACGCTGAGCCTGCCAGTTGGGGTGAGCCATAAGAACACACGGGAAAAGGGAAAAGCCAGGGAATAAGCAGACTCAAGGGGGAAGCCCATCCTTTGCCTGGCACTGGGCTGGAGAAGTTTACATAATTTGGTGAGGAGTAAATTTAGGCAGATGTGGACAGCACAGGAAGGCGGGAACATTATGGAGAAGGCAGGCAGGTAGGCAGTCAGAAGGGCAGGTGAAATGGTTTTGGCATACGGCAACCAGGCAGGGTAGCACAGGCAGGTGGCAGTCAAGAAGAAATACAGGCATGCCAGGGGGAACGCAGGGTAATCCCTCGTATGAGGATATCTGAATTGTTCACCCAGGAAAAGTGAAGGGAAAAATGATTAAAAGAATTAGTGCCCCTATAAGCTAAACTGATATTTATATTTAAGATTTATATATAGTTTATAGTATAACAGAAATGTAAATATTAAGAATGAACCTGAATCCTGCACATTTGCTAAGGACTATTTCAAAGCTGCATTACAAATAATAAACAAGCATTATGCATCATCTTTGTAGTTTATAGCATATACCAAAATGAATAAATCCAGGAACCCTTATCTGACCAGTAACAAAAGCTAAGCAGTAGTTGAAACAAACATATAGTATGATACATAATGATAGCTGTCCTTTGCTCAGCACATAACAGTGCTTTCCCAATCTTACAGGTTTATCCAAATCAGCTTCTAGACCAGGCATTTGTTACCTTGCGGCTATGCTACAGCAGCTCTCTACTAGAGCTTGTGCTATCAGACCACTGCGGGTTATATGGAATGCAGCAGCACATCTCATATGCATTCAGCCTAAATGTCCTCATGTCACACCCCTCCTTTTCAAGAACTTTCCCATTAGATCAAAACATGGCACATACAAAAAACAAAGACTGCAGACAAAGACTGCTCTGAAGTCAATCTTCCTTTGCTCTTTAGTCTTCTGGGTAGTTCATCGGTGTTAATCCCTGGAGTGGCAATTTAATGCAGCCTCTCACATGCCATCTGTCAACATACAGCATAAGTTTGACACATAGCACCACTGAGTAAAAAGATTCCATTGATTAAACCATTCCCAAAATGCATGCAGTTCTTTTCTCCCTTTTTTCCTCAAAACACCCAGTAAACCAAGTGTTGTTGGGATAAGTATTATAGAAGCTGCAGTATCACTGAAGTTATATTCACCTGGGAAGGAGATCTTTTGACTAGGCTGGTGCACTAGTGTGTAAGACCAGAGATAGAAACTGGACGCCACTTTAGATGTACAGCAGTAACAGGGTCTTCTTCTTCATCATGCACCCTTTCCTGTCACCAAATGTCAACATCAGTTAAGGATGGATTTCATAAGATGCAGGATAACTAAAGTTAAAAATAACTAAGACACATATAGAACTGAAAATTGGTATATATTTTATACTAAGCTGGACATGGGGCCCCTCTGCCCAAGTTCCACCTCAACATCTAGGAAAATAAACTGAAGGGAAAGAAAGAAAAATACCCTTGATAATTTCAATCGTTATCTCGATACTCCAGTTTTATCAAAAATTTCTAGGTTTATCAAGTTATTGCAACAGATGTTACTATGACTTTCTTACATGACAAAATCAATAAGATCCACAAATCTTGCCATACTAAATGCTCATGTAGTGCCATCCAAATCATTCTTAAGAAAGGGTGAACTAAAACATAATTAAAGCAAGTAAACACCACAATAATGAATTACCTGATCTATTTGACCAAATTCTCCATGCTGCTCACAAGCAATGTCAAACACATACCTCCCTGATCCAGAAGGCTAAAAAGTAAATATCAATATTAATAAAGAAATCATTGTAATAAGACAGCGTTATAAAAAGCAGAGAATGTCAGCAAACTTTCCATCCTTGAATTTCTCATTGTGCAAACACAAATATTTTTTTATTCATCTTCAATGCTGCTTGTCTTATACAGGGTCACGGGGCCTGGAGCCTATCCCAGGAGCAACAGGGGCAAGGCAGGTATTAGCACATGACAGGGAGACAACCCACTGCATGGCACACACACCATTCACACACGCCTGTGGACAATTGGGCAACTCCAATTCACCTTAGCATGTTTTTGGTCTGTGGGGTAAAACTGGAGAACCCAGAACAAACCCCACGATGGGGAGAATATGCAAAGTCCACACACGTGGAGTCAGAGAGCAGACTAAAACCCTGGTTATCAGAGGTGTGAGGCAACTGCTGTGCTGTCCTACACATCTTATGACTTTAATCAAAATATATAATATGAATGTTAAACACCATTTGTTTTGTTGCAATAATATCTGTACAAAATAGAATATACTGACATGTATTTCATCCATCTAGCATAACCACTGATGCAGGGTTATGTAGTGAGCCAGTAGCCTAACCCAGGAAGACCAGGACATAAGGCATGTGACACACTGGATGGGATGCTTGTCTTTTGTGGGGCACTCACTCACACATTAGGATCAGTTTTGCTACCACCAGAGCACCTTTGGGGTATCGAACAAAAATGGAAATGTGAAGCAAAGGTTCTACCGACTGAGCCATTGCAGTACCCCAATTAAATTTGGTCTCCAATGTGGAAATGCTCAAAGCTCACATTATGTGCTAAACAACACCAAGTACCATTTAAAATATTAAATAATCAGAATCATCTTAGAAAGGTTATGCAGAAATCTTACATTATTATTGTGAAAGTTTCCTTGATATTTGTGGTTGAGATGGACAAACTCGCCTGCTGATGATTCAATCTTTCCAAACATCCAGGTACCCACATACCTTGAGCCAGTGTCATGATAGGTGTAAACACCATGCCCATTCCTGATCAAGAAGAGAGGTGATACGAGTACATCAATCATTTAAAAATAATGAAATATCCAAACATGTGCAAGTGGTTTACTACTATATAATTAGCCACTGAACTACACCTCTGATTTTGCAACCATTCTCCATCATATGTGTCTCCATTGCTATATGTGTAGACGCCATGACCCTGCCGCTGGTCATTCACCCATCCTCCTGAGAGAGATAAAAAAAAAAAAAACTAACCAGATCACTACAAAACAAAATGGCTGTACTCATAACAAAATGAAATGAACCAAAAGGAGTAAAACAAGTTTATTGCAGTTTGACAAATGATCACACCTTCATATTTGGATCCATCGGGGTAGTAGAGAATTCCCTGCCCATGTTTCTTGTTCATGTGATATTCTCCAATGTAACAAGCTCCATTTTTAAAAAGGTAAGTACCCTGGTGCAGAAAAGCACAGAAGTCTATCCGTGTTCATTCAAGTAGTATTTGTAATCTAGTAATATT
>JAODUD010000001.1:31862383-31894224 GCA_026784285.1 Stomatorhinus walkeri | reverse complement strand
AAGTTATTAAGTTCTTCCCAAGCAAGCTTGATGGGCCGAATGGCCTCCTCTCGTTTGTATAGTTCTTATGTTCTTAATGTAAGACCCCATATTGAAAAAGTGATTATTGAAGATCAATGGATGGATATATAGATAACAGATGAGCTATATACCTTAAAAGATTATAAAGCTATATACCTTAAAAGATTTTCACTCTCTACTGTTATATCCCTAAGTGGGCTAAAACATTTCTAAAGCAGGTCTCGTTACAATCACACAAAAATAACCCAATATATAATGTATAAAATAAATATGGTGCAATACAATTAAAAGATATTAACCTGAAACAAGTACAGAACCAATTTGAGGTCAGGGAACAGGAAGGCACTATGGCAGGAGTCTCCAACTCCGGTCCTGGAGAGCTAATGTCCAGTAGGTATTCAATCCTACCTGGCTTTTGATGAGCCACACCTGTTCTCAGGTAAATACCAGGAACAGGTATGGCTCATCAGAAGCCAAGTGGGACAGAAAACGTGCTGGACAGTAGCTCTCCAGGACCGGTGTTGGAGACCCCTGCACTATGGATTCCACTGCTGGCAACTGGCAGGAAGGAGCCCCAGAAATGCTTCTTGGTGTACTGGTGGTCTCAGTTGCTGATGATGGGTGTTGTCCTCATCTTTTCATCTGCCAGCATCTTTGGCATGTCTAGAGAGCGCTCTATCACGGATTCAGGTTTTTTTATGATGGCACTGAGATAATGGAAACCCCCATGCTGCCACCCCTGACTAAAATGGTGAGAAAAATTACACTGTATACCACTCAGTGGCATGACATAGATAAAAGTCTGCTGATATTATAGGGACCCGAGCATCCTCAGGAAACAGTCTGTTCGTTCTTGTAGAATGTATCTATATTATGGGTGGTGGGTATTAATCTTGGCCTAGGGTATGTGTGTGTGTGTGGAGTTTGCATGTTCTCTATGTCAGGACTCAAAAATATGGTGAGAACAAATATGGATAAAGGCAGGGGCTTTGAGCAAAAACACAATTCACTAGCAAGTAAAACTGGTGAAAAGGTGGTCAGGAAATAGACTTTTTCACAAAATAAACCATCCTGGGTAGGAACACGATAGTAAAAGTATTTGGGCATCTTTATACTCACAAGCAAAAGTTTCAAGATTGAGTATTGTCAAATTACATGGGTTAGTTTAAATATCGGTCTCCATACGACAATTCAATCATCCTTGCTCAGAATGCAGTGACATCACTTCCTCGGGATTCCCAGGAGGATTTCCCAGGCCCGCTGTCTCATTGGCACCACCTACTATGCATGCATGGTGTGAGACCTTATGTTTCAATGCATTTCCCACCACCGTCCAATAACATGCTGCTTAGTAAATTAGTGTCTCCAGGTTGTAGTGTGTGTCCTGCATTAGACTGGTATTGTATCCATGCTGTCTCCAGCCTTGTGCCCCCTTGTTTCCCAGTATAGGCTTCAGGTTTTCTGCAGTCCTGATCTGTGTTTTTGTTTTGAAGATAAATGGATATAATTGACCAAGATAGGATTTTTTATGTAAGTAGACCTACTCTACTTATAGACTAAATCTATTAAGTGCATAATTATCTTGGACCTTTGCATTTATGTATCTTTAATATTCAAAGCACAGTTGAATATGTCAAAGTTGTATCTTATTTAAGGTGCTCACTGTAACATGAAAATAAATCGAACTTGGCCACTTATGGTAATTTTGTGCTTTTGCTCCAAATCTTCCTTCAG
Source organism: Stomatorhinus walkeri (assembly GCA_026784285.1). NCBI lineage: Eukaryota > Metazoa > Chordata > Actinopteri > Osteoglossiformes > Mormyridae > Stomatorhinus > Stomatorhinus walkeri. Next base: position 31,892,469 of record JAODUD010000001.1, on the reverse strand, counting down.
CTAATTTGATAATATGCAGAAAATGTCCTGTTTAACTGCTTTATTGGTTGCTTATTTTACAGGGCATAGTTGTTACCATTCAGGCCTCTCAATGTTGTTATTTGCAAATACAAACACATATATAAAATATAACTGGAAGAACATCTTCATATTGCAAAACCACTCAAATACAACTTCTCCTCAAATTTACACTGATTTTCTTGCTGCGTGAACAGCATTGATGCACATAGAATGCCATATGAACAGCAGCGGACCATGCTAATGCATAAAGACTACAGATCCCCTAAAAATGTTACTCACAATCCTGCAAGGCAAGAGCTGTACAGATTTGTATATTGGACAAGTCTTTGTGTGTTATACTGTGTTGTTCATGTCAAGCTGTAAGATTATGATTTCAGTTACATAGGAGTACATGTATAGCAAATGGATCAGTCAGACCTTGGAAAAGGGACATCATAAAATTCTGACCCCCTTTCCTCCTTTTTTTTCAGCACACAGGAGCCTTGGGAAATATGGAAGTGTTTAGTAACTTGTATGAAGCATGTCCTCTCAACTGAAATGTCTGTTTGCATTTTTACCCAAAAACAGTAAAATCTTTATTTCCTTTTTGTTTTTCTTTCATCCCTTTTCTCATCACCTTCACATTTTAGTTATTTTCCAAGCCTCTACTTGCTTTTCACTCTCTACTCTTGTTGACCCCATCTTTCTCCTCACCCTTCTGTCTTCCTTTTCTATTATCCCTCTTGTATATTAAGGTTTGCCCTCCCTTCTTAGATGGGAGGATTAACTGGAAGTTTCAGTTAGCCAAACTTCCTCAATAATACTTCCAAACATAAAAGGGCCACTCAAGCCCCATTTCAAAAAAGAAAAAACACAGAATGGAACCACATGATTCCTGCTCTGTAGACCTGAATAGGTCCTGCGGTCTTAAGGTTTTCCAGTGAAGGAAAACGATCTGAATGGCTGAGTCTGACACATGTTGGTTAACATTAAGATGCAAATAAACAGTCAGAAACAAATTTGAATAAGACATTTCAAGGACTGCTGTAGAGTGACTGCAGTCTTATCTATAAAGGCACAGTGGTCGACAGAACTGTACCTGCCCTGTTTTCTACTTTGTCTGGTTTCACACCAGTATATCCACCATTCGTCCATCTCTTGCCACGGCTGTACTCCCTTCCCGTCCCCGTCCCCAACCCCCTCCTTCAATCACTATGGCAGCCACAGCCCGGGAGCATTTGCTGGTGGTGCGACGGCGCAGCCCTCAGATGCGCTATACATTGAGTCCAGAGAACTTGCAGAGCCTGGCAGGTCAGAGCCCAGGGCCATCTGAGACACTGGGCTTACAGCGGGCCAACAGTGACACTGACCTGGTCACCTCTGACAGCCGTTCCTCCCTCACTGCCTCTGTGTACGAGTTCACTTTGGGCCGATCGCAGAATCTTATAATATCATGGGATATCAAGGAGGAAGTGGATGCTACTGACTGGATTGGCCTCTACCACATCGGTGAGCTCCTTCTGACACTCACTGCATTTTTTTTTCACATAAGAGTTTGATTTTCATTGTAGGTGAACAGAATTGGAAGTTGAACTGCTATGCAAATAAGATTATTGATTTAGGGTTCAGTCTAAAAGATATGCAAGGGGTGAAATGCAACTTTTTCAATTTAATGGTTTCAAGGAAGATGTTTATGATATAAAGCTGTCACGGTGATTATTATGATTCGATTAGTCTGATACCATTGTATGTTCCCTCAGTGTTCTTAATGTTGTGCTTTTGGACATTGAATAGTCTTATTAGGTTCTCGCTTTGTTAGAAGTTGTGTCGTTCCTGCTCAAATACTGTTTACGCTTGTAGCTGGGCATTCGTTGGACGCTCAGCCGAGCTGCATTTATGCCTAGTTGACTCATTGACAGCATGTGTGTTTGCAATGTGCTATTTGCTTCACGGCGCTTTGGACAAAAATATCTGCTTTGTAAATGTATGACAACGGTCATACAATGTGATGACTGATATAAATAGTGTTGGAATCAGTCATCCTAAGACCAGTACACTCAATGCCAGTGACACTTGCATGCTTTTTTTATTATGTCTAGGTATTCACAGTACAATTTTAAGAAATGCAAAGCAAATAACTACAATAAAATTCTAAGTTCATTACAACTTTTGTACAAGCGTGGTAATATGAAGTTATTGTCCATGTTAATATGTGATCCCCATGGGGAATGCCCACTTTTATCATGTAGACTTAACCTCATACATTTCTAGCTTTTACTGTATCTTCTTTCAAATGTGTATCTATAAATGCACAGGATGGACATTGAAAGGCATTTTCTAATTGATGGTTACTGTTATTTAACCCTCCAGATGAGACTTGCCCTGCTAATATGTGCGATTCTTCTAGCAGCCTTGTATTTTGGTGTGATAATGACCTTTGGGTGTGACAGTTTGTGCGAAGTCATTGTGTCCAATTAATTTTAAATTATTGTGGTGGAGACTTCCTGCATTGCTGCAGGGCCTGATGAGGAGGAGTATAATGCAGGATTACTGTAACATGTTAAAGGCTTTCTTGATTTTATCTTGATGCTGTAAAGAAGGTATCATGTAGACTTAACCTCATACATTTCTAGCTTTTACTGTATCTTCTTTCAAAGGTGTATCTATAAATGCACAGGATGGACTTTTGAAAGGCATTGTCTAACTGATGGTTACTGTTATTTAACCCTCCAGATGAGACTTGCCCTGCTAATATGTGGGATTCTAAGAATCGAGGTGTTAATGGCACTCAACGTGGGCAGATTGTATGGAGGTTGGAGCCTGGGCCTTACTTCATGGAGCGTGAGTAAAATTATGCCATACGTGGAAATGGTCTCTATAAATCCAAATGGGGTAGTGGGATTTAGGTGGCCTGAGAGGAGATCAGTTGTGTGAATAAAACGCTGTCAGGACATAAGTAAGATGAGATGAATATGCATTTATTTCTATCCCTTGACTCACTATGCCTGTATGTCTCCCCTACCATATACAGCTGAGACCAAGATTTGCTTTAAGTACTATCATGGAGTTAGTGGGGCCTTAAGAGCCACTACTCCCTGCATTACCATCAAGAACCCTGGTGTTGTGGTATGTTGCAAATTGTATTTTCTCTATTTCGGTGTATTAATTTAGTGAAAGAGATAAAATGCTATGGAGAATACATAATCAAAGAGCAACCTGTGGGAAATGCATATGCTTTTGCGACCAATTCTTCACCATTGCAGACTTATTTGTTAGTGCGATAATTCAAAAAGTATTTGATGGATATTTTTCAAACTTTGCAAACAAATTGTATGGGTGAATACCTGAAAATTGTCAAATATTGAGACAAATGGTATCAAAATTGAGCAATGATGTTTAGTGGCAGCAAAGGGTAGGGTGACTGCAGAAGATAACTCAAAAATATTTGGTATTACCACATCACAAAAACCACTATATGGATGAAGATCTGCACCTGCTTTCATTTCTTGAAGTTGCACCAAAGTTGAAACAGTGCCACTTAGTGGTGGCAGATAAAAAGACAGTGACAGACACAGATCTGAAATTGATTATATTAAGTCACACAAAGTTGGGCTTTAATAAAGATTGGGAAGATGGGAGTTGCAGAGGCTGGGGGTGGTGGGAGGAGTGGGAGAATATTTTCTTTAACATTTCATTTTTTGTTTAAAAGATTAATGATAGTTTCACCCATAAAGGTCAAGGTGAATATGCATGATACATGTATTTAATGTTTTTTTATTGCCACAGGGAGGTGCTGAAGGTCAAGTAGAAGGACATGTATTAACAGAACATTGCCGTAAGCTTGTCAGTTTTACTTTATCAGGTAAATCCAAGGGTATAAATCTTAATAAACATTTACACCATTCTTCATATGCATGTGTAATCCAAACTGAAGTTCTTTTTATCCCATCTTCATGTAGACATCCAAGCTCTTGGTCTGAAAAAGGGCATGTTCTTCAACCCTGACCCTTACCTGAAAATGTCCATAAAACCTGGAAAGAAGAGTAGCTTCCCCACCTTTGCACATCATGGGCAGGAAAGACGAGCTTCCATCATTGCCAATACAACTAACCCTGTCTGGCATGGAGAGGTATGCCTGGAGACTAAATATAGACATATGCAACACACGTACTACAGATATGCATGTGATGAACTAATCTAATCTTTTTTTCTTTCAATAGAAATATACCTTCGTAGCTCTTGTTACAGACGTTTTGGAAATTGAAGTAAAGGATAAGTTTGCCAAAAGCCGACCAATTATCAAGCGCTTCTTAGGCCAGCTGACAATTCCAATACAGAGACTCCTAGAGAGGCATATGACCAGGTAAGAATTAGCAGTTAACTGTTGGAATGAAAATTGCAGTGTATTAGCTTCACTATAACCTTTTTTCCTCTATTAACTTTGTCCCCCACCCAAGAAGTACCCCAGTATATCTCTCACCTGACAGTTTTCAGGGTTGATCCGAAGGTCACCTTCCTTAGTACCTGCAAATCAAATATGGCAGGTACCTACCTGTAGCTAATAATCTACAAATAATATCAGGTAGAGGTGGGCGATAAATTGACTTTATCGATTAATTCAAAGTTAGAACGACGTTTCAGGATGACTGTTTTTTATGAAAATCGATTTTATTACTTATTTTACACACAAATGTCAAAAGAGGAACTAATGCGATGCACCGTTCTTCACGGGTAAATCAGCGCGCAGCACCCAAACACTCTAGTGAATTTACAAACAACATGGCAATGGTTCAGTTTTGCACCTTCGGACACTGACCAAACAGGTTCTCGTTGCAAAGTCTGTTTAAAAACTGTTGCAACCAATGGAAGCAGCACGACAAATTCATTCCAGCACCTAAAGCAGAGGCACACAGTTGGAGAAGTGCAGCTTCCAGCGAAATGAAAATACCCGCAGCACCAGCACAACATCCAAAGTTAAGCAAGCAACCGTCCCTGACACGTTTTCGAACTGTGTGCCATATGATAAGAATGGGGCACGATGGAAGGTGATAACAAACGCTGTCGTGATGTATATTGCAAAAGACACGGTGCCCATACATACTGTGGAAAAGGCGCGATTCATTAACATGCTAAAAGTTTTTACAAATTATTGAAAATGTTTACAATGGCGTGGTCTGCCATCTCACTTAAAAGCATCTTTTTTGGCTTATCAGATTGCACTTTAACTCTAAGTTAACTTACAAGTTAAAACTTATTTTGAACCATTTATTTGTCCTCTGTAGTTTGATTTTGAGTAGGAGAGGGGAAAATCGATTAAAATCAAAAATCTGATTTATTGTGAAAAAAAAATCAGAGATTTTATTTTTAGGACATATCACCCAGCTGTAATATCAGGAGGCTGGGATGTGACCCTTGCAAACCAAAGAGAAGTATGTAGACCTGCTGATTAAAACCTTCTGATCTCTCTTTGGCTGTTTTTCCTCCTTCCTTTTTCCGTAAACTAGCGACAAGAGAATCTGCCAGTAACCCTTGGCCAAATCCATCATTCTGTATATTATATCTGTATTTTCACTCACTAAGAACCTCTTAAACTACTTTTGTTCGTATTTTTCACCACATACAATATGGAACATTTCAACATAAAAAAGTAATTATTCCAGTTAATTACAAGAATTAAACAAAAAATACAAAATTATGTAAAAAGGCAGCCATAAAAATTGACAAAAAATCCTAAATCTCAAATAATAGTTTTTGTATTTTGTAGCCCATAAATATACTGATTGAGTTTTATGGTGTTAATTGAAGTATATTACGGCAAATCATTTAAACCTTTTAAATCCAGTTAAATATTTTCTTATTTGATGAAGTGCTATAACCCTTATTTGTCTAAGTCTGTTTGTTGATGTCACAGGGATCAACTACTTACTTTCACACTCTGTCGCCGTTTGCCTACTGAGCATGTGAGTGGTCAGCTGCAATTTCGAGTGGAGATCACCTCTACAGGACATGAAGGTGAAGAATAACATATAAGTAGTCTCTGTTTGCAAGATTGTTTGTTAAAACTAATAACTAAATTTCATCATCTTATCTACCCTAGAAGCCACACCTGACACTATTGACTGCCTTTTGGGAAACTCAGCAGTGAATGGAGATCCTGACAGTCCTTCTGATGATGAAGAACTTCCTCACACTTCTGCTGGACCAATTAGTGGTCATTCCCCTACAGGGTCTGAGGGTTCTTTGCAATGTTTCTCATTGAGAAATGGTGATGTTGCTGGACAAGACCAAGAAAATAAGGAGGGTGGGACCGACAGAGGAGCAGAAGGGGGATTCCCTCCAAATACATTGCACCAAGTATCCCCCAATGAATACCTTGAGGCTATTGAGGTCCCTAAGGGACCAGGGGAACGTCCTCTTGGAGCAGCTTCACCTAAGCTGCGTTCTAGCTTTCCCACAGATACACGATTGAGTGCTATGTTGCATATTGACTCAGATGAAGAGGAAGACCCATGTGAAGTCCTCCAGGAAGAGGTTGGATTGTTGATGGATAAGGGGGAGCCAAAGGAATTATCTGACGTTTTAACTGACATGGAGTCAGATCAGCAGGGACAAGAGGAACAACAAGAAACAAATACAGAAATAGCTGATGACCACACAGAGGGTTCAGCTGCTGAGCCAGAGGCCACTAGCCTCGGAATTACTCTACAGGAAACAGGAGGGGCAGATGAGCCAAAAGAGGCCCCACTCTCAAGCCAGGAACTGTTTAGTGAAGGCACAGAGAGAGTTGAGAGCTCTAGACCCGCCGAATCATCAGTTGGCTCCTCCTCATTTGATGACACTTCTCACCCAGCATCCTCTTTACAGGTGTGTTTCATACAGAGCATCCTATAATAATCTTATTTATTTCCACCCTCACAAAAGGCAGGGAATATGGTGCCACTCATAACTGGTACAGTACTGTATCAAGTGATTTTTTTTTTATCAGCCGTAGTAAACAACTCATGCCGCTTTTACCTTTGAAGAATTGCATTATGAAGAAAATCATTTGAAGGCAGAAAAGTCAGTTGTGTGGTTCAGTTTACCAAGGTTCTCTGCTTATATCCAGAATCCTATGGCTATCCATGTTACTGTTGGGCCGTTGAGCAAGACCCTTAACCCCAAATGCTCCAGGGGTGCTGCATGCCTGTTTTCATATTATGCAGTCTAATATTCAGCTGTAATTTAGAAACCATATTGAAAAATTGAGCAGTGGCTTAGGTCTAAATACACTTATGTTTAATATTTTGATGTTGAATAGCAAGCATCCCTGTTTCTACAGATGCTGATGGATTTAAGAAGTTTGTTGCTCAGGGAACTGTCAGGATCCTCCTGGGGCATAGTGTAAAGAGGGAAATTGATCAGAGTAGATGTCAGACTGTGTGGGGAAAAAAACATCAGACAAAACAACCACAGAGCTTAATGCTGACCTGAAGCAATCTAAATGGTTTCAACTCGTACCATATGGTGCACACTAAACCAAAAAGCTTTAGTGCTTTATGGGCTGAAAGACAATCGTTAAATGGCACAAATAATGTTTGCTGATACCTGCCTAGAATAACCAAACTTCTTCTGGGAGAAAGTTCTATAGACAGATGCAACCAAACACGCTGCCTACCATGATATATATGGTGGAGCATCCTGTATCAGGATGGAGATTTTTGAGTCTAGGCCTAACAGGTCAGCAGATGTAGGACAGAATGTAGAACCCTCTGGTGGTGTGCCTGAGCCCGACTGAATGTCTGGTTTGTATTAGATAGTCTGAGTACTTGTTAGAAATAGGCACTTTCCTACCTAATGAAGTCTAGATCTTACAAGTTAAGGTTTGTTTGTACTGGCTGTGTGTTGACTGTCTTGCATATTCAGAACATTGCTCTGCTGGGAGACTGCTCCATATAACAGTAGTACAATCCATGCTTTGTTCTTTTATAATCTGTTCATTTAGAGAGGAAAAGGCCTGAAAGTCTTGAGTGGAATTTATAAAATGGAGCACTGACTCCACCTGCTGGCCAATTTATTAAAAATTTCAAAATACAGCGGTACCTCATTTCTCAAACTCATTAGAACTTGAATTTCTTAAAAGGCAAACCGACCAGTTTGGAAAAAAATTACCTAGAACTCGGTATAAATCTCAGAAGCCAAACCATAAACGCCGACCTAAGAACTTGTACCAGCGGGGAAATGAGTCACACAGCAAGTCTCTCAGCGGAAAAAAAGGGTAACGCTTCAGTCTCAGCCTCGTATTCGCTGTGATAGCACTGTGCATATTTACACTAACTGAATACATATATTTAGACAATGATTTAGTAAAAATACATTTAGACAATGATAGACAGTAGCAGTAATTATTATATAATAAAATACATTTTTAAATAAAAGTTTCTTATTTTAATATTAATAATAAACCATTAATACATTTAATCATAATATTGTTGTGCCAAGCGGGGACGGAATGGAGACAAATGCGCTGACGTTAGGATATCAGAGAATACAGGGTTTAATTACAGGTAAGGCAGGCAAAACGCAGATGAACAATACACTGATGCGGTTGGGGATATGAACTGAAACGCAGACGAAATACAGAGGACTCATGACGACAACCAGAAACAGCTGATCACACGGGGATTACACGCAGGGTTAACAAGGGGTGTGGCACACAGAAGGAGAGGACGATGGAGGCGTTTTGATGGTGTTTAGTACAGCATATGCTCTTCTTGTTTTGTCCGGTTCATTTTGTGTTTAAATGCTAAAAAAAATCATATTTAGGTGTAATTTTTGGTTTAATTGGTTTTCCATTATTTCTTATGGGGAAAATTTTATCAGAACCCATACATTTTGGGGTTCGATCCGGAGTTCTGATCGGATAAAGTTCGAGTTCTGAGATACCACTGTACTGCTTTGTGCACTGCCTGGCTTATGAATGAAATTTTCAATAAGTCAAATGGCAGTAAAATGAAAGTCAATTAAAAGAATGGACTCATTTGAAGGGAACGGTGAGAACTTTTTAAAGGTTTTATGAAAAATGAAGACATTTCACCCAAATTAACCAAGGTGGGCCTTAAACATATATGCAGAGTGGCCGGAGGGCTGCTGTTTGACCAGTCAGCACCAATCTTGGAATGTATGTCTGTAGTCCCGTACTACAGTAGATGGTCAAATTTGGTTAGGATTGGCTGAAGCGTGCCTGAGATATGACTGCCTGATTGAAATGGATATGGAACTAGTGTAGCTTGGGTGTGGCTGGTGGCTGTACTGTACAAGCAGGTCAAGCTTTTTTTATTAGTCATCCATAAGGGCGGTGTCCTGATTCACCTGCTGTCAGAATTACCTAGGTGGGGTGAAGATTGTAGGAGTAATAGAAATATGTTATTTATAGAGTTTTTAAGCATCACAAGCAAATGCAAATGACTGTCATTGGACAGTACATATATCTTGATTTGGCATGACTCAGAACTTACAGTACAAAGAATTTTGATCAGTAATATGTTTAGAGCTGGACGATTTATCGTTTTCAAATCAAAATCTCGATTTGAAACAATGCGATTAGCAAATCGCAAAGGCTGCGATTTGGGATATACATTATATACCACGTTGGACCCAGGGTTTAAATCACTTTTGATAGTATAGATAGAATAGTTTTACAAATTCATGCCGTGCTCCCTGTGTGACAGTCATTCTCACCAATCACGAAAGCCATACTTCTCGGGTACCAGTCATGCTCACCAATCACAAGTGGCCCAAGAAGACTGGGTATAGGCCCTCAAACAGCAAACACGTGAAACCGAAGGAAAATGGTGTATGCACGGTGTGGAAAACTACTGATTCCGCTACTGAGCAATAAGTGAATTGCCTTCCTATTTCATGGTCCAAGATTGTTTCAGAAAGGTCCTATCATCAATAGAACCGGCGACCTCCTTTTAAACACAAGCAGTGACATACTTCAGCGTATCATACATTTTGTTTTTGTTAATGGGCAATAGTATTAGCTTACCGCTAACCCATTCAAAACGACAATGAGACAGTCAGTGTTCCTCACAGCAGCAGAGACGGTGACTCCCAAAAAAGCAGTAAAACCCATAATATAGTCGCGTTTGTCATGTACGTTTTATGGTTTCAGGACAGAACAGCCACTCGGCTTTTTGGTTAAGAGTGTTACATTCACTGCTGTTAACACTAATGAAACATTGGCGCAAACAAAAGGGCTGCATACACCAAAGTAGTTCTTGCTTGTTCTTTGGTGTGGGAAGAGGCGGTTGTAGTGTTATTAGGGGGGTAATCAGCATTACCTGCAAGATCGCTATTGTTTTTCTTTTTGCTGCAATTGTTTTCATTATTACTTTAGTTAACTTAACACACCTCATCTTTAAATTCTCATACTTGCATTAGAATATACACCAGTTAATATTTTGATGGTATCCCATGCGGTAATGCTGCGTTATATTTCATGAATTTACTACCCACTGAATATTGTACTGAAGCTTGAGAAAAAAATATATCACAAATGAAATTGTAATCGCAATGTCTGTCAGAAAAATCGCGATTAGATATTTTCCTCATATCGTTCAGCCCTAAATATGTTACTCGAACAGAAATGAGAAAAATGTCAGTTGCCCTGGTTTTGCAGGTTTAGACACACGTTACATTGCTGTAGCGCCCCCTATTGACTGATCAACATCAAATTTGGAGGACCCTTCCCCAGTACTGTCCTACAGTATGAATTCAAGATTGGTGCAGATTGGCCGAAGCACACACGAGATATAACTGTCTGATTGAAATGGGCTTGGCACAGATATTGTCTGGGTGTGGCCATACCTTACAGAAAGTTTAAGATTTTTTTCATAAGTCAAGTCAAAGTAAAGTAAACTTTATTGTCATCTATGCTATATACATTACAGTGTACAGAGAGACAAGATGAAGAACTGGTCGAGACAAGGAAGGCCTAACTATTTATAAGGACTGTCTGCTGATTTGAATAATACCAGATTTATATTAGCTGGGTGAAAAACCTAGGACGTGTTCCAAAAACCCTGTTTCCACACTTAATGAAATAGGCAAAAACTCAATGATGCAGAACCAAGTTCTATATGTTGTTTGATTTGGCATAACACATTGAATTGGCCTGGCAATAAATTACAACTCTACGCTTTAGCACCCCCCTTTTGGCAGTCTGTTGTGTCTTTACCAGGGTGTGCTGAGGGTTGGAGTACAAATGGATTGTCAAGATTTGGTTTGGATTGGTCATTGTTAAGCCTGTCAAATGGATGCTTGATTTTGATTGACTGATGGTGCCCAACATTTTATGATTTATGACTGCCATTGTATGTGTCTGACCACAGGCTTGGCCCTAGTACATATCTGCCAAATTTCACGTGGATTGAAGAAGGGAGATTTTGGCAGTTGTTGTAGTGCCCCCTATTGACAAAAGCCAGCCCACCTTCTGTGGTGTCAATAGAATGGTGCTGGGAGTGCCCAGTACTATGTGCTTTGGACCCTTAATTAATAATATATTAACTAATCAATTAATTAGTTAACAGGAAAATAAAGGCAAATTATTGTGTGCGCAAAATGCTTGTTGAGGTATCCCGAAACTTTTGATGTATCATGATACTTTTTTGTTTTATGTAGATAAGTGAAGAATGCTTTATGGCTTCCTCTGATGCCGATCCAACGGAGAATAATTTCACTGACACTGCTGCCACAAGGAGTGATGTAGCTGATAAAGGAGGTGGGGATCCTGGGTCTGGTCCAATAAATAATGAGAATGAAGAGGGCCCAGAAAATGAAGGTGATAATGAAGGAGAGGAGATCTGGCAAAGGAGACTAAGTTTACAGGCAGCTGGTGGCATGTCCCAGGAGGAACAAAACGTGTCTTTGGGGGCAAGAACATCTGTGGATTCAGTGTGTCTCGTCACTCAGTTGGATGAAGATACAGGTAAGGGCTGGTCTTGAGGACAGAAAGGGCAAACAAAATGTTTGCTGACTAAGTCTTTATTGGGTGACTAATGGATGATCTGTACCATACAAGAAATTGTAAAAGTTATGGTAGACAATGTGGGAGAATTGGTAATTGAATATGCCCAAATTCATTAATATGCTTTACCTTTAAGCTTTATCTGTTCAACTTTGAAATTAATATTGGCAGTTGCAAAGAGGAATGTACTTTTGCAACATTCTTACTAATTTATCATTTGTGGAAAGTATCGTTAGACCGGAGTATCAAAATAAGACACATTTGCACATGCTTACTTCAAATATTACTGTGATAGATTTAAGTTACCGTTGTCTCTATGTACTGTATCATTTGAGGTCTTTTTAGAAAATGGACACAATCGAGTACACTGAGTAAGGCGAATTAGCAAAGTCGTGTAAGCTATGCAAGCAACAATCTATGCAAAATTATTCATTATTCTGTTTACATCAACTATTTAGCCTAGATACTGTTTTATTATTAAAACATTCCTTGCTATATCTGTGTGTAGGAGGTATTTCATGAAACAGTACTATTTGCTTGCCACATGCTGTATGTTTATTTGCTAAAGCCTTTTTCTGATGGGATCTGTTTTACCTGGGGACATGATGTAATTGATGCAATTAGATCCGTCAAGGTCCGTAATTTTAATCCAGTTTGAATCTGCCATGTCTGCAGTTATTACAAGCCTACAGAGTTAAAATTTGGGAGCAAAGATATCTGTAAAGGCACATTTGTAAGATGCAAATGGTAATTAATTCACTAAACCAGAGCTTGAATGAGTACTAGTGAATTTTCCGAACATGTCTGATAATGTACGGAATGTAACATTGACAGACAAATAAAATAGTGACTTTTGGGACAGTACTCCACCTATTTCCTCCCACACATGATGGTTGTGTATGATCTCTGCAAATTGGTGTTGATAGGGGACATCACTCCATACTGAAATAAAATCGAGAGTCATCTCCCTTGTCCAGTGTTGGGTCTTTGGCAGGGGTGAATGATTTAATGATTTATCAATTTCAAATCAAGATCGCATTTTGAAACTAGACGATTAGCAAATCCTAAGGCTGCATTTTAGGATGTGCATTGCAGAGCACGTCTGACGCAGGGTTTAAAAGTGTTGGGAGAATAGTTTTGCAAACCTCGCAAATCAAATCCCAATCACAATATCTGTCGTAAAATTCATGATTATATATTACATATTGTATTTTGCTCCCATGCTTCATTTTCATTTTATTATAAAAGTATACATACCCGCTGATTAATTTTAGTAATTACTGTTTTTTAACATTTTTAATTTTTTTTTTTTAAACATTGATTTTAAAGATTATCTTTTGTGCTGAATGGACCACAAAGCACGGTTGTTTTTGTAACCAGTTTTTATGCAAGTTTGATGTACTTTCCTCCCTATGTGAAAGTAGGCTCCCGGTTCAATGGACATCAGCCAGTGCGGTCCCTCCCCTCTGTACGACATGATGTCAGTCGCTACCAAAGAGTGGATGAGCCCCTGCCCCCAAGTAAGTGGTGTATGTGCCAGTGTATGTGTTTACGTGTGTGAGTTCGTATTTACCGCATTGTGAGAACCAGTTGTCCCCACAATGTGGTACAATCTGTTACTTTTTTGCTTGTGGGGACATTTTTTGAGCTTCCCACTATAAAAACCTCAGTTTTATAAAAACATACAATATGGACAAAAGTATTGGAACACCTGGCCATTACACGTACAGGAACTTTTATTACATCCCATTGTAAATCCATAGGTATCAATACGGATGTCCCCAAACTGTTCCCACAAAGTTGGAGTTATCAGACAATTGTCTGAAATGTCTTGGTATGCTGAAGCGTTAAGAGTTTCCTTCACTGGAACTAGGAGGTCTAGCCTAGCCCCGGAAAAACAACCCGGTACCATTATCCCTCCTCCATCACACTTTACAGTTTGCACAAGACAGTCAGGCAAATAATGTTCTCTACCAAAACCAAACTCATCCGTCAGAAAGAGAAGCGTGATTCATCACTCCACATGACACACTTCCACAGCTCTAGGGTCCTCTGGTTGCATGCTTTATACAACTCCTTCTGATGCTTGGCATTGTGCTTGGACATGTGAGGCTTGCATGCAGCTGCCTGGCCATAGAAGCCCATATGATGAAACTCCCAGCACACAGTTTTTCTGCTTGGGTTAATCCCAAGGGAAGCTTAGAACTCTGTAGTTATCGAGCCAACAGAGCTTTGGCGACTTACACACTATGCTACTCAACACTCTGCAACCCTGCTCAGTCACTTTGCATAGTCTGCCACTTTGTTGCTGAGCTTCCATTGTGCCAAAATGCTTCTACATTGTAGTAAAACCACCGTTGAGTGTGGAGTATCTAGCAGGGAAGAAATATTCCAGACTGACTTATTGCATAGGTGGCATCCTATGTCGGTGCCACACTTTAATTCACTGAGCTCTTCAGAAAGAACCATTCTTTCACAAATGTTTGTAAACCTGACTGCAGGGCTAGGTGCTTGATTTTATGCACCTGTGGCAATGGGTCTGAATGAAACAGCTGAATTCAATGATTAAGAGGTGTGTCCCAATATTTTTGTTCATATAACGTATGTGAATGCAATCAAAAATAGCCAAAAGTCTTGTATTTTGTTTGGTTACATGTGGTTAAGGTTAAGGCTAGGTAAAGGTTAGAGTAATGCCCATAGAAATCAATGGAGAGTCCCACACAGTGTGTGTGTGTGTGTGTGTATGTGTGTGTGTGATGTACATTTTATCTTGTGGGACAAAATGTCCCCACAATGTGATAACCATTTTTTGGTTCCCCTTTAAGGGAAACTGACTTTTACATAAATTTGTTACAAAAATGTCTGTATTGTATTTTGTTTAGTTACTTATGGTTAGGGTTAGGTTTTAATAGTGGTTAAGGTTGTCATTGCTGGGATTAAGGTTTTTCCCATAGATATGAACGGACGGTCCCCACGAAGATATGAATATAAACATGTGTAGGTGTGTAAGACGGAGAGTGTGGGAGGGAAGGCGGGGAGAGAGAGAAAGAGAGTGAGTGGGGTTTACTGAATAAATATACAGACACCTTTCCTGCATATCAAGATTGGGAGGCCCGGATTGACAGTCATGGACGCATATTCTACGTTGATCATGTGAACCGCACCACCACGTGGCAACGACCCACTGCCCCCCCTGCCCCCCAGGTGCTGCAAAGGTCTAACTCTATCCAGCAAATGGAACAATTAAACCGCAGGTCAGGCAACAATTCAGCCTTCAAACCATTTATTCTGCTAAGTGTTGAGAGGAACTACAATGCAAACATGTTATTCTTTTGTTTTTTGCCAGGAAAATAGCTAAGTAAACTCTTTATTTTTTTCAACTTCAATGTCTTCTCCCCAGGTACCAAAGTATTCGCAGAACCATGACTAATGAGCAGCCAGATGAGCAGCTATCTGAAACTCCTTCTGACGACAGCGACCTGATGTACCACTCCATCCCTGGTATATTGATGCAGCTGCAGTACTGCTTTACAGTGCCAATACATTAATGGCATTTATAGTGCCCTTGGTTGACTCCTGGACAGAATGTTGAGCTGTTATGTTTTTTTCAGAGTACCGACGGGATGGCAGTGTACCCCACTCAAGCTCTCGCACGCGTCTCGCACAGCTCCTTCAATCTCCTAGCGCCAAATTTCTAACCAGCCCTGACTTTTTCACCGTGTTGCATTCCAACCCTGTGAGTTCATCGTATTATCTGCAATAGTAAAAAACCAAACTTTATTCTTCTAGTTAATATAAGATAATGATCAAACCATGCAGCTTCAAATATCCTCAGAAAGTTCACTCAAATACAAAATGCCAAGTGTTAGAATGGGAACTAGCACAGAAATTCGTAATCACAGTTTTATCAGCTGTTTAAGTCCTGATTATGTCATACCTCAGTCCACCAGCATTTACGCAGTATTTCTTTTATTCCCCAGAGTGCCTATCGCATGTTTACAAGTAATACCTGTCTGAAGCACATGATAAGCAAGGTGAGACGTGATACACACCACTTTGAACGCTACCAGCACAATCGTGACCTGGTGGCCTTCCTCAATATGTTCGCCAACAAGCAACTGGAGCTGCCCCGTGGCTGGGAAATGAAGCATGACCACACTGGAAAGGTTAGGGGTAATATTTCTGCACCATCCAATTTTCTTTCACTTTGTTTCTGTCTGCAAATCACCAGCTCACTTAATTCAATTTATTTTCATACTTGATGTATCTGCTTGTTATTAGCAGAGGTGGATAGTTCAGGTCTACAAATTAAAAATCAAGACCAAGATAATGTTCCAACCTGCCAAAAATGTAATGAAAATATTATTTGAATTCTGACTATGTCAGAATGCTGACTTTAATTCTGTGTGGAATTCCGTGACACTTTGGGCCTTGTACTGGTAAAACCAGGTCAAAAAATACAAATTAGCCATGGGATACAACTCACTCTCAACAAACTCTCTGATAGGTTAGAGAGCTACCCTAGCTATAGGTTCGGCACTTGCGTAAAGTGGGTCTCCCCAGTGTTTCAGATTTCATCCCCACAATGTGATTAAAATCATGTGCCACGTTTGTGCCAGTTTACGCCATTGAGATTTTTGTTTGTGCTGCTTTATTTTCTGAGATGTAATTGTTTTTTGTGATGTGTTGTTCAAAAATATTTGTTCTGTTATTTCCTGTTTTGCCTGGTCAGGTATGCCATTACACGATCTCCAAATAGTGCTTATGCTCACGTAAAATGGAATAACTAATGGAAAAGCAGTTGGAAAATGGAAATGCAAATAGAATGCAAATAGTCCTTTCAAATGGCAGATTGAAATCTGAATTCTTAATTCAATTTGTGAATTGTTATTTCTCTTTATTTTGCATTTTCAAATATATTTTGCTCAGAACTCGAAATTAATCCATTCAGAACTCTGGACCGAATCCTAAAAAGTTCGAGTTCTGATCAAATTTTGCCCATAAGAAATAATGGAAAACCAATTAATTGGTTCCCAGGCCAAAAAAATTACACCAAAATGTTTTTTTTTTTTTTTTTTTTTTTTTTTAGCATTTAAACACAAAATGAACCGGACAAAACAAGAAAAGCATATGCTGTACTAAAGACATCCAAGCCCATTTATCAAAACAGTAATTTTTAAAGTAAGAAAGCCTCCATCGCCTGCGCCTTCCGTGTGCCACGCCCCCTCGTTAACCCTGTGTGATCAGTTGTTTCTGGTTGTTGTCATTAGTCCTCTGTATTTAGTCTGCGTTTTAGTTTGTTTCCTCAGTCCGGTCATTATATTGTCTGTCTGCATTTTGCCTGCCTTACCTGTAATTAAACCCCGTATTCCCCGATACCCTGACATCTGTGCCTTTGTCTCCATTCCATCCTCGCTGGGCACTACAACATTATTATAATTAAATGTATTAATGGTTTATTATTAATATTAAATTAATTAATAAGATGTTTTAAAATGAATTTTATTATATAATAATATTTAATGTTACTGTCTATCATTGTCTAAATGTATTTTTACTGTCTAAATATATGTATTCAGCTAGTATAAAACATGCACAATGCTATCACAGCAAATGCAAGGCTGAGACTGAAGCGTTATCTTTTGTTTCCGCTGAGAGATGTGCGACGTGACTCATTTCCCCACATGTAGAATTTATCTTAGGTCAGCATTTATGGTTTGACTTCTGAGATTCAGACCGAGTTCTAGGTATTTTTTTTCTGAACTGGTTTGTTTGACTTTTAAGAAATGTGAGTTCTAATGAGTTTGAGAACTGAGGTACCAGTGTATATTCTTAATTTATTAATTCATAAACAAATTATTATTAATCTTAGTTAATGAGTATTTTGTGTTGTTTTTGTAAATCACATTTTAATTTGAACTATTAACCAATTCATATTTCTTTCATGAATTCTTTACCTTTGTCTTTCATTTTATAGTTCTTTACCTTAGTTAGTCTAATATTGTTTATCACAGTTCATTAAATCTGGGTGTAAAAAATGAAGCCTGAATGATTTTAATGGCAAATTTATCAGTGACCTTTTGCCCTGTTAGAAGAAATATGTTCTAAAGTAAATTATTTTTTATTCGTTGGGTTTGAATGTCATGCAGTACTTTCTTCAGTGTTTTTTGCTCTCTGTGTTTTTATTCCCTGTGTGTTTACAGCCATTCTTTGTGGACCACAACAGTAGGACCACCACTTTCATAGACCCTCGACTTCCCCTGCAGAGTGCAAGGCCCAGCAGCCTGTTAGCCCATCGTCAGCACCTAAATCGCCAGCGCAGTCACAGCGCTGGAGAGGTGAGCCATTGTCTGCCAGTAGGCAGTGTCACACTGCAGGATCATTTTTCCAGGACCAGGAACTTTTGTTGCATTCACACCACAAGTACTTGGCCCAGTTGTAGTTCCTCTGAGGCAGTTCCAGAAGTATTTTAGTTTTTTTTTTTTTTAGTATCCGCTTTAGACAAGGTACCTTTCATTCGAATACAAACTACAGGGGAGCTTCATAGAGTGGTAACTTGCTGAATAGTTGACCATAAGCACCCTTTTTAATTTGGAAGTGATGCTGAAGTGTGGGTAAAAGAGATATAACCAGCAGAGCAAAAACTGAGCAGATAGAATTATTTTTGTACTTCAGTTTAACAAATTTAACAAACGCATTTTTTGCTTGCCTCCATATTTCTGCATTGGAAATTTCATTCGATAACCAATAGATTTTTGTCTAATTTTGCTGGTGCCAATGGTGAAACTTGCGAGCAATTAATCGCAGAATATGTTACACCATTTTTTATTTTGTGAAACCAAAAGATCTGTCATGATCCGTCCGTCGGAGCCTCCTGAGTGCCATGCCCCCCTCGTTACCTCGTGTCTGCTCCCAATGGAAATCACCTGTTGTCAATCGTGCTCATCTGTTTTGGTTTCGGTCTTGCTCGTATTACGTATTTAGTCCGAGTCCTAGTCAGTCTTGTCAGATCCGTCATTGTGATGTCTCATGGCATTTACCCAGTGTTACCCATGAATAA
Organism: Stomatorhinus walkeri; assembly: GCA_026784285.1. NCBI lineage: Eukaryota > Metazoa > Chordata > Actinopteri > Osteoglossiformes > Mormyridae > Stomatorhinus > Stomatorhinus walkeri. The sequence goes on along the minus strand of JAODUD010000001.1, from coordinate 31,873,402 downwards.
ACCCCGTTTCCTTGGATTACCGGCTCTTGTTCGTCTTGCCTGCTCCATGCCGCCGACATCCAGGCACCGCTCTACCCTCTACCCAGCGCGTGACAAGATCAATCTGCCAGGCAGATTTAATAAACATGTTGCGGGTGATATAAATATAAATTAATATAAATTGCTAGATAAATGTATATTGCAGAAGAATGCAGGACTACCCATTCTGATGCAATGGCATGCTTCTTATGTAATATTAAAATGATGATGGTTGACATGGATCTCTCTCATCTAACACTATAACAATGTTGTTTCCTCTCTTGACAGTGAAAACCACAGATAAAGAACTTATCCCACTCTATATAAAATACTGCTGTTGGACCCAATTATTTTACTTTTTACTCCCTTATAACCCACTTCCATTACTGTTTAAAAAAGTGTGGGGGAAAAAAAAGTACAATTCTGGAAGATTAGATTACAAGGCCCTAAATATTTACATAATTTAAAGAAGAAACCATCCCCAGTTAAACTAGACTGCAAGGCAGACTAACACTGCTGGGACCAGGGTTTGAGTCTCCGCCCTGGCTCTATGTGTGAGTGGATTTTGTATGTTCTCCCTGTGTTTGGTTCTCTGGTTTCCCCCTTGAGTCCAAAAACAGATTAAGATGAGCTGGAGTTGCCAAATAGCTCAAGGGTATGAATGTGTGTGAATGTTGAGTATCCTGAGATGGGTTGGCACCCTTTCTTGGGTTATTCCCTGCTTTGCTCTTTTGCTGTGCTAGGCTCTGAACCTTGCATAGGACAAGCAAATACAGAAAATAGATTAACGGCATGATGTATTCATGGCAGGCCTAGAACTGTTAAAGATTATTACATTTCGATTGACTCTGTTATTTGACTATTTTAGGTGGGTGATGACCCTCGACACGCCAATCCCCCTGTCCTGCCTCGTCCCTCCAATACCTTTAACACAATCAGTCGTACCCAGTATCAGGATATGGTACCTGTGGGTGAGTATAAACACAAAAGCTTTGAGATTAAAACTGAAGCAGTAAACATTAATTGGTGATACAACATAGCCCAATATGGGGCTCGTGGGGATACCAATGAAAAGAGATTATTCACAGGGCATACCTCAACTTTTCAGTGTTACTTGACTGATGAAGACTGGCTTTTCTTGTAGCCTACAATGACAAAATTGTGGCATTTCTACGGCAACCTAACATCTTTGAGATCTTGCAAGAAAGACAGCCAGAGTTGATCAGAAATCATTCACTCAGGTAGGTTGACAGTTGTGGCAGAGTATCTGCTGCCATTTCCATTTTTTTAAATTTCCCCTTAATATTGTTTGTCTAGGCAAAAAAACAGAAGTATTTCACTATAAATGGTGGTACCTCAGAACTCGAACTTAATCCATTCCGAACTTTGGTTTGAATCCTAAAAAGTTTGAGTTCTAATTGAATTTTCCCCATAAGAAATAACGGAAAACCAGTATCCCGGCCCCAAAAAATTTACACCTAAATATGTTTTTTTTTTTTTTTTTTTTTTTAGCATTTAAACACAAAATAAACAGGATAAAACAAGAATTTTTTTCTTAATGGGTTCCAAAATTATATAGAATGTACCCCTGTCCTGCCCCTATCATTCTCCTCATGTCGAATCCCCGTGTGATCAGCTGTTTCTGGCTGTTGTCATTAGTCCTCTGTATTGTCATTGTGTTGTTCTGCCTGTTATCAATTAAACCCTTTGTTTCCCGATCACTTGAGTCCTGTCCCTGCTTCCCCGGTTGATATTTTCAATAAAAAAGCAGTATCACCAACAAACGATGCTATTACAGTGAATGCGAGGCTGAGACTGAAACGTTACCCTTAGTTTCCTCTGAGACATGCCGTGTGACTCATTTCCTTGCATGTACAAGTTATCTTAGGTCGGCTTTCACGGTTCGACTTCTGAGATTCAGATCAAGTTCTAGGTCATTTTTTTTTTCCCAAACTGGTTGGTTCGACTTTTAAGAAATTTGAGTTGTAATGAGTTCAAGAACTGAGATACCATTGTATTTCACTAATATTTGAAAGTCGTAAGCTAAACTCGATTTTCTGGTTAGGTTATCACAAGCCCACTTGAACTACATAGTAAAGTAGTCTTTCTGTCTACAGGGAGAAGGTACAGTTTATTCGCAGTGAAGGAGTTTCTGGTTTGGCTCGTCTGTCTAGTGATGCTGACCTAGTCATCTTACTCAGGTGAACCTTTACTTTGTTTTGTGGCATTTTTTTCTATTTATAAAGTTACCCTTATGGCCTCAGGAAATAAAGCCTGTTGCACCCTGTGATGGTGTGTTTGAAGATTTCTGTCTGCTCTTTGCACCCTGCAGCTTGTTTGAAGAGGATGTGATGTCGTACATTCCAGCGCATGCCTTATTGCACCCCAACTATTGTCAGTCTGGCCGTGGCTCACCGGTTTCTTCCCCACAGAGTTCCCCTGGTAAGCTTGCATACCCACATACCGCAAGGCCGTTTTTTCCCCTACACTACATATGCACCATGCAGTACATATGCAGCTAGCTTTATATCCACAGTCTTTGTGGTACTGAGCGTGCAAATTGTTCTGCTGGGCCATACTACCTGTACCATTCAAGGACATTCTAACAAGTACTAGGCATACTTGAATGGTAGGCTAGGGTCATTGGAGACGAAAATCCCTAATGGAATGAATAGGCCACTAGTAATCATTCTAGCTACTAATTTTATTTTTGTTTTGTACTTTCTCGGGTGCTTACCAAGAAAAGAGGTTTCACAAGTCTGCTGTATTTCACATAATTCAGGGTTAATTTATTATTGGTCCTCAAGGTCTGATCTACTTTCATAGTTTCCTTCCAGCTGAGCATTTAACTACTACTACCAAAAATAATTTTTAACATTACTGATTTAGCCTTTTCCCTCAATTTGTAGGTTATTGGTTGTTTAAATACAGCTGGAAAACCTGCACACAATGTGGCTGTCCGGGATCAGGATTGGACACTCTTGACATAAATCATATAATTTATTTCCACACATTAACAGATGACAGATGGTTCTTTTGCTATAGAAGATGGGTATGAATGCTTAATCGAATTAATGTGCTATAATTCCTTTTCTACATTTATTTCTAACTTGCTCACTATTTGCCGATTCACATCTCCATCTCTCATAGGAACCCAGCGAGCTAATGCCCGAGCCCCTGCACCCTACAAGCGTGATTTTGAAGCCAAACTCAGAAACTTCTATCGCAAGTTAGAAACCAAAGGCTATGGTCAGGGACCAGGCAAGCTGAAGTAAGTCTGATACGTATTCATTTGAGGATGTCAGTATCAAACTCAAAATTAGGAAAATTTACTTAAATGTTCTTAAATTTACTTTAGAGAGATGGATGGAAAAATATGTACGTTTAGCATTAAGCATTAATGAATGGATAATTTTTTGCTGTTTGGCTGGAATTTGCTAATTAACCATATGATAAAAAAAAGACAATACAGTAAATTGATTTTTCTCTGCAACAATGTTTGAGTATGTAGAAGCTCTTGCACCTTAAATGTCATGTGGATGATGGTGATGCAGGAGTTAGTGCTATCGTTCGGCAACTGTAGGGTTGCAGGTTTGAGTCCTGGTTCCTCCTGACCCCATCAAAGTGTCCTTGAGCAAGACACTGAACCCCCAATTGCTCCCAGTATGCAGGTTGGCGCCTTGCATGGCAGCCTCCGCTACCAGTGTGTGAATGTGTGTGTTTGTGTGTGTGTGTGTGTGTGAATGGGTGAATGTGAGGCATAATTGTAAAGTGCTTTGGAAAAAAAGTGCTATATAAATGCTGTCCATTTACCATTTAACAAAACTCATGTTGATTCAGTGTTAAAGAGCCATTTCAGTCACTCATATTTGTCCTGTAAAGACAGATATACTGTACCAGTGAAAAGGTCAGACATGTCTACCCACAGAAAGGTTTATTTGAAATATTCTCTACAATTTAGAATCACGATTTGTATTGCTTAGAATTCAGATCACAATTCTCTGTAAGAATTTTTTTCTCAAATTCAAATGTTTACTGCAAAAGGAAATATGACAAAACATGATTATGCCAAAGAAATGATTGCTCTTGGATAGGAATATTAGCTTTTGATAACAGAAAAGAAGAGAAGAAAAGAAATGCTCAAATGGCCATTCAGTTAGGATAACGAAGACAGCCATACCAGCAGTTCCAATATCAGAAATGGCAAAGGGGTATTTTTCTAGATCTTAATCTAGCTGACTATCGATGTAAGAATTGCATGTGCATAACATGCAGTGTTGGTGTTCCTGCCTTATTATATATTACAGCCAATTTTATAATTCAGTACAAAATAGCCCACCTTGCGTTGTGATATCATTCATTGCCAGTACCAGTTTCTATACCAGTAGAAAAACAACACATGAAGTACCATACTTTTGATACTTTCTCAAAGTACCAAAAGCATAGTACCTGGTGCGGTGGAAAAGCAGCCTTTAAAGAGAATGCAGAATTATGGGATACTTGAGACCTGGGAAAAAGTAGGAATGCTTGGCTTGATCCAGCTGGTGTAATATAATGGACCATTGTAATTTAGAAATGAGGTCACATACCCGTATGAATCAAGATTGGGTTTTTTTTTTTTGATTAATTAAACAGTCTAATTCTGAAGGAGTTTCCACATATGCTGAGTACTCATTGGCTGCTTTTCCTTCACTCTCTGGGTGAACTTCTTCAAAACCATGGGCATTGGCAAGACCAGTCTTGCTAACTTGCCTCAGAAGAACAAACTTCGCAATGACTTATGGGATTAGTCTCGTTTGACAAGGATCCATTTGATGCATCCTTGATATTTGGGTGTGGCAAGAATGACATCTAGGGATTCTTACCATCCTCTGTGCTTCTGTTCATGAGTATTGGAACTGGTCATCAGCAGTGTAAGATTATGTAAAATGGCTGTATGAAAACATGAGTATATTAAAGTACGCATAATGAGATTCACCCCAATTCTGCTGCGTGTAGGTCAGGTGGCCAGGTCACGTGATGTGACACCATCACTCTCCTTTGTAGGCAGCTTGGCATGCTCAGTCTTTTGACTGGTACTGTATCTTGTATATCTAATTATAATTTCTATTATGACTTGTATTAAAAAGGACTATAGGAGTCTATTAGTGGATGACATTCCAGTTCTGTTGTGTTTATTGCAATTTGTCTGCGAGTGTAATTAATCTTAATTGTTTTTATATGCTAACCATTCTGTCCCCTCTTGTTGATTTAGTATTATTCAGCAGGTTACTTGGTAAAATTGCTGTCAATCAGTCATAGTCAGGTTCCTGTTTATATGGATATGCCTGCCCCTTTCGGCATTTGAAAATTCCTCAGAGAAACTTTGGTCTATTCATTTTGTTGCTAAGAAGTAAAATGTGCACTGTGTAATGTTTAATTTTGTATTATTACTCATAAGGTAGTGTGCATGCAGCTAAAGGTAAGTTCAGTTTATCCATTTATCTAACTGTGTCCATTAGCTGTTACTTGGTTTCTGTTAGATTTGTTGTTTAGCACAATAGTAATGCGTTAGCATCCGCACCTTAATAATAATGTGCAATCTGAGTCTTTATGTCAGTCCAGTTACAACTTTGTCATGTTCTCGTTATGCGTTTCCAATTTCTGTACCCAGACTGATTATTCGGAGGGACCACCTTCTGGAGGATGCCTTCAATCAGATCATGTGCTACTCCCGAAAGGACCTGCAAAGGAGCAAACTTTATGTCAGCTTTGTGGGAGAAGAAGGGTGGGTCTCCATGCTGTCACACTCTCTTTTTTTCTGAATTACTGAAGAACAGCCTGTTTAATGAGCAACTAATGACTGCTGAAAGTTTGAAAAGGATTTGATGTTTTTGTCTTTGCTAAAATGAGGAAATGTGTGCTATGGAATAGAATTAGAAAAGAAATTGTTGAAAATAGTATGCACAAAAATTGTTAAAGCTCATTAAGGCCTCATTAAAACTTTTTCTTTATATGTGACCTTCTGAACCAGGTTGGATTATAGCGGCCCTTCCAGGGAATTCTTTTTCTTAGTGTCTCGTGAGCTTTTCAACCCTTACTATGGCCTGTTTGAGTACTCAGCCAATGATACTTACACAGTCCAAATCAGCCCAATGTCTGCCTTTGTGGACAATCATCATGAGTGGTGAGTTCTGATAGAAGTCAGTTTGTATGTATGCATGTATGTATGTATGCATTTATGCATGGTATTTTATATGTGAGTTTGTCAATGTTGCTGAAAATGTTATCTCATCCCTAGGTTTCGATTCAGTGGACGTATCCTGGGCTTGGCACTGATTCATCAATACCTGCTTGATGCCTTCTTTACCCGGCCCTTTTACAAAGCACTGCTGCGCATGTAAGTCTGCTGGTGCATAATCTGCTACAGTGAAACCACTCATAATGATCACAGTTATAGTGATCAACTTCATATATGGATCATGGATATGGATGGTCTTTTTATACATGACGACAAAAAAATATATTTTTTAAAAGAAAATAGTTTTTTTTTTTAAACTCTAATCTCCTTTTACTTGCGGTAACCCGTCTGCTTCTGATTAGGTGAGGCTTATGCAGCGTGCATGGAAAACATGACGGGAAAAATAAAGTAGTTTTCTCTCATTAACAAATACAGACTCATCTATGCTTATGATAAACTCCTAAAAACAAGGCACCAAGATGCATGAGCAAAACTACAGTAAGCGCTTTGAGACAATGTTATGTTGTGAAAATGCACTGTATGAACTGAATATTTATGTACAGTACACAGTTCAGTAATTTAATTTGTACAGTACTAAAATCTGAAAGGAGTTTGAAGCAGCTGTGCTATATTTTGAAATCGTCAATACAATTAAGAAAAGTGACATTGTCCATTTTATCATAGAAATATACAAATCTCAATTAGATTAGAGAAAAATAGCCATAAAGAATCATTTAAAAATCTGTTATAATGATTATCTGCTTATAGTGATCAATTTCCCTCAGACAGACGTGATCACTATAAACATTTCCCACTCTGTTTGTAAAGAATCAAGCATTGGCCTATTTGTGGTTTTTAATGATTGTAACTCATCTGTCTCCACTCTATGCCCTCCCCAGTCCTTGTGACCTTAGTGACTTGGAATACCTGGATGAGGAGTTTCACCAGAGTCTGCAGTGGATGAAGGATAATGACATTAATGACATGCTGGATCTTACATTTACTGTCAATGAAGAAGTCTTTGGACAGGTCATATTTGTTGATATCTTTATGATGAAGTCATTGGAATAAGCAGTATAGAAGGAAAAAAACATAAGCTGCACTTTTATGTAATATAAGAAGGCAGAATGTGCCTCTACCTTGCATTACGGACCATTTACCATGGGGAGATGTAGAGCATGTGGCATATATGTATCAGGGCTCCAGAGTGCAACCATTTAGTCGCATTTTGTGACCATTTTTGGAGACTGTGCAGCATACTAAATACGGTGCGACTAGGTGCACCACTGCAATTTGAAAATATGCGGCACATTTTTTAAAAACCATTATCATGTGAATCACCCTGGGAGAAAAAGAATTGGTGTTCGTGCTTGTGTGTATGTGCGTGTGAACAAGATATGGCACTTTCCCACCTCAAAAACTTTTTTCAGAACCAGGAACGTCTGTTGGTATTAGAAAGTTGATCCAATTGTAGTTCCTCAGAGTCACTAATCCAGGGGATTTGGATGGCACGACTTAAAATAATTTTTTCTTTACCGTTTCAGGCAATTCAGTTTCCCTATGTTTCCCCTGTCACGCGCTGATTTGTACACGGTTTCGCTGTTGTTTTCATGTCTTTTTACAAAGGTCTTGAGGTAAACAAGCCATATAATTTAAAACATCACATGCCTTTTCGATGTTTTTTTGTTTTTACAGATGACGGTATAGTATTGCTTATAAGACTATATTATGTGTGACAATCTACTGTATTCACATGTAATAATGTACCTGAGTGATTTTCAGACATCTCGCATACATATTTGCCTAAATATTAGGGGAAACATTATTTCCTGACATCCAGGGTATTTGATCCCCCCTGTTAAAACAGGTATACAGCAACTCTGGGGCTCGGAACTAATAACAATACTGTATTCACCTGTAATAATGTACCTGAGTGATTTTCAGACATCTCACATACATATTTGCCTAAATATTAGAGGAAACATTATTTCCTGACAGGAGAAACATAGGGGAAGTTGAATTGCCAAGAACACCGTAATGCCAAGTCACTTGGAAGAAATGGGGCAATCTCGAAACACCGAACAATGCCGCTTGAAAATCAAAAAACATAATTAGTTTGCTTTCAAAACACTGAATTAGCAGTAAGCTAATTCTTACTGCTTTGATGAGCTTAGCCAAAGTAAGTATACCTACGTAAACATAAATGATGGCAGCATTCATGCAGTTTGTATATTACTGAATCTTATACTGTGATAGAAGCTAACATAACATGTCATAACAATAAACCGCATTTTGCAGCCTAAACTGTTAGTTTTAATTTTTGACTTTTTTTAGGTATGATTTTAGTTGCGCATTGTGACGATGTCAGTCAGGGGCGGTCACTGGTGATGCCATTTGGCGCCAGTACCGACACAAGTAGTAGCATACTTTTTTTTTGGTAATAATGAAAGTATGGTACCTGGTGCGATGGAAAAATGCCCTAATATTGCTGGTGCTGGCAGTGAAACTTGCTAGCGTTTATTATCAGAATAACATTACATAATTTTTTATTCAGTGGAAAATCTGCTGGCCAGATTTAATAATGAATTACAAATTTCTTGTAGGTCGTATGAATATAGATAAAAGACTGCCTCATTATTATCACGATAGATCCCCAGAGTAACTAACAAATTACTAACAAGATGAAAAGATTATATGTGAAGTTTAAAATACAAGCTTCATGAGTCTCCCATGCTTGTTTAGGATAAAGGTCCCAGTTTCTGGTATGCTGTGGGAAAGCATCACATGAAAGTGACTACGAGCTACAAAAGTTCCTAGTCCAAATGGGCCGCTAACTAGGAACCAGGAGCTAGGGGCCTCATTTATAAAGGATATTCAGAAACTCTTGCAGGACAGATTATGTTCGTACAAAAAGGCTCCCTTCATATGAAAAGTAAGTCAGATTTATAAAACCATGCATAAACCATGATGTACATTGTACAGGTCATAAACCCCATGTATCATAGAAACATTCACACGTGTCTGCTCTTAAGAAACTGGCCCATTCCCATCCATTAATTACCCTACATTAGCAATACAAATTAACCACATGTATAAAAATGTGCGCAACCTATGTTTGCGACACCATTTCAGAGACAATGTAACTATAAACTAGGGAGAAAAAAAAGAATTTCTCAGAATGTAAAGTGCAGATTTTATAGTGTACGAAGTAGATGAACGCCAAACTAAAGCCAGTGTTCCTCTTCTATATGTAGTTCATGAAATGGGGGTTCCCCCTTCACATTCGAGGATTAGGGGGTTATTCCACAAAATCAGTGCAGATAAATTAAATCACCAATTTTTTTAAATAGTCAGGCGGCAAGACATCTTAAAATTACATTAAGTTGTATAGCACCATCTCAGGCTGTATAATATTTTATGATTAAAGGTTTTGATAGTTTTGTCAACCCTGTTACAGACACAGGCATTACTATGTCCCATATTTCTAATTAGAAATATGTGATATATTGCACATGTATGAACAGTACTTAAGTCCCTCGTTATAGTTTTTCAGATATGTATTTTTTTTCCCTATATGGAATTGAAAATAGTATGCACAAAAATTGTTAAAGCTCATTAAGGCCTCATTAGTTTTGCCTTGAAAGGCCATTTGAATTCATTTTTTACATTTTTAGCAAAATGCTGTCTCTCTTCCATTTCTACTTTTCCAATTCGAGGTACTTTGCTCTTCATTCAGGATATGCATCCATGTCAGCGAGATTGCTGTAGTTAGTGGCATATTACTAAGATCTGTATAAGGATTACAGTGTTAATATAGAACAATCGACAAACTACATATTTCTATGTAAATATGGCTATAAATTGAATAGGATAACTACATGAAATACCTGCAAGGTGCATGTAAATCTTACAGTACTAATGTACTTCTAAAATGTAGCGAGTGCTCATATGCTACCCTCCCTAAATGATATGGATATTAGCTTAATAATGTACACATGATGACCTTTAAAAATGCTTTAATTTTATATATCTTACCTTTAAAGACAACTAGGGCATTGATCTATGCCATTCCTGTCACATGTTAAAGCCTGGTATTTTGCTCATTGCTAGCTGAAAGGTCAAGATCACAAAAGCTCTTGCTGTTTACTTTGAAAGGATAACATTTATATGTATTAATTATAAAACTTTAGATTTATATGTAAAAATCAGTATGATTATGCTGCCCCCCCATTAAACCTTCAAAAAATCCAAAAAAGTACATTACAGGTAAGAGAAATTTACTAGGCATCCTAGTTTAGATATGAGGCGACTTCCAGTAAATTGTCACTTCTGCATTTTCCATCTTTTTGATAAGTTGATATGTATTTTTTGGTAATGTTCTATTTTTGAATTACAGAATTCTATTCTATTTTTGAATTGAAGTGTTACAGTAGTATTACAACTGATGATTTCTTGGAGACGCAAAAAGTACCAATTCCGTGGAATGACCCATGGGTGAAAGATCCCTGTGAAAGTTAAAATTCGTGAATAATACTTGGGTACCCCTAAGCTCAACTCACAACAGTTTGCTAACCTGAGCAGTAGCATAAAAAGTCTATTTATTACCAGTTTCTAAACAACACTGTACTGTACGCTGTGCATATATGACTACTTTGTCATTTCCTATTTAAACTTCTTATATAATATACAAACCATCTAAATTATGTACAGTGCATCCGGAAAGTATTCACAGCGCATCACTTTTTCCACATTTTGCTATGTTACAGCCTTATTCCAAAATG
>JAODUD010000001.1:31839379-31853614 GCA_026784285.1 Stomatorhinus walkeri | reverse complement strand
TATGCAATTGCAATGCCTTGATTTTAGTAAGGTTAGTACGCAGTCATAGCCATAAATGCAATGGTACTAATTATTGGTATAATTTCTTTCGATGTTTCGGTTTTCGGCCTTGGTTTCCTCTTTTTTGGTTTTCGGTTTCAGCCAAGAATTTTCATTTCAGTGCATCCCTAATAATCTGTACAGTCAATATTTCATTTCCTATGATGCATATGAGCAAAAGCCTCAGTTATGAGATGGAAGCTGGGAAGTAGTATTTTTATTAAAATTTTGTACAACGCACTAAAGAATGAATGACACACAGAAAAGGGAAATCTAAATTACAGGTAAAAATAATGGCAACATATTTGTAACAAATCTTAGTCTGATAAAAATGTAGGTATACAGAGTCATATTAAACTGAATTTCCAATACAGGGTAACAGTAAAACAGGAATAACAGATCAGTACTTGACAACATATGAGTTTCCAATGCAAGCTAACTAATTCAATTCTGACTAGTTTGGTAATTAACTGCAGGTCCATCAGTGACAAAAATGATAAATCATGTAAAAAATTTTCCTTAGTAAACAGAGTCCAAAAACATACCAAAATATAGCCAATGGGAACAGAAACCATTGGCAAAAAGCAGCTGTAAAATCATAAAGTGGCAAAATCTGATGAGCTGCCCAACACCTGAAATCAAACGACATCAAATTTTAAAGTTGTAAAACTTCGTAGCAAAGGGCTTTTTGCTCTGTGCTGTCTGTGAGAAGCTCCAGGTCTCATAACGCTGAGAAGATGGTGGGATGATTTTAATACATTCAAATAAAGTAAACCAGCATGAATTTTTTCAGATAAATCTTAAGTTATTCAGCAGTGTCTTCAGCAAATTTCTTAAAACAGAAGTTAAATGATAAATTGCAATAAGGTAGGATGTTTTTAAAGACTGAAAAGTTAATAATCCATTCTTGTACTACAAGCCCCAAAATTAATTTATTGCAATCATAACACAATACCTTGTTGACAAATTTAAAATTCTATAGAATTTAATACATACCCACATAAACACTTACATAAAGTGTTTATTCTTCAACTAATATATTGTTCCATATTGGGTTCCTGCTCTTGCAAATGCTGTGTAATAACGTGTATTACCATTTTTGTTTTTTGCAAATTACTTAATTTATCCTAATTTTAGTGATACTTATACATGCTTTATTGTTAGGTATATCGTTGCTTGTTAAATATGAGTATCCTAGGGCCTATATACAGTTTCTGAAGTAAAAAAAGCAAAAATAAAAAAAATCATTGTTATTTCAAAATAATAAAAATTCACTTAGAAAATATAAAAGTTCCTATAATTCATGTCATTTTCCAATCACAATGTCATTAAAAGAAATATATTTATAATATTTCAACATGAATGTCAGTACAAATGTGCTCTTCTAGTTTGTTTATACAGTCTGAAATCATTTTCATACATGTACATGTGATGTCTCAGTTTTTTTATTTTTAATAAATTTGCAAAAACCTCAAGTAAACTTTTTTCACATTGTCATTATGGGGTGTTGTGTGTAGAATTCTGAGGAAAAAAATTTATTTCAACCATTTTGGAATAAGGCTGTAACATAGCAAAATGTGGAAAAAATGATGCGCTGTGAATACTTTCTGGATGCACTGTACACGAGTAAATTAAATCTAACAGGTTATCTGGCTAAGCAAGAAATCTTGCTTTTTGAAACAGGTCCCTGGTATTGCTAAATGGCTTTCCAACTTGCTGTACTGGAACACTTTTAACTCATATATGATGTCATTCCCAGTAACGAGTGCCAATCTCTGAAGTAAATGGAACACAGCAATAATAATAAGGCATAAGGGGTATTCCACAAAGCAGAATTTCTTGCTTAGTCTGATAACTTGTTGGATTTAAGGATGTCAGGGCTAAATGTGGGTGATACTGTCAGGGTTAGCACCTGTCCTCCTTCCAGCACCCTGGTGATCGTGCATTTGGTGGGGGCTAATGCCAGGGTCTTGCAAAAACTTTTGCAAGAAAACCTGACAAATTAAAAAAATATTTTTCCTGATTTCAGTGAGTAAAGATCTATAAGAAACAGTCAAAAAAATCCTATGGAGTTTTTTGGTTGCAGACCTGTGTTATTATTAGTTCCACCTGTTGCCTGTTAGCTTGTGCCAGCCCTTGTTGATTTTTCTCACCTGTCTGGCATTGTCTTGTTAGCCCTCTGTATTTATGTATTTAATTACCTAATCCTGTTCTGTTCCCTGGTGGAGTCATTGACTGTGTTTTCATGATTCTGTGATGTTGGTTATTTTGTTTTGCTATGTGTGTGCTTCCCTTTGTTCACTATATTACTAGTTTTCTTGTAGGCCGTTTTGGTTCTTTTAGTTTATTTTGTACCCCTTTTTAGTTTTGACTCCTCGTGGCCCTTTTGTTTGTAGCTTTCCCAGTGATTTCCATCCATCCATCCATCCATCCATTTTCTATACCTGCTTATCCTACTGGGTCGCAGGGGGTCCGGAGCCTACCCGGAAGCAACGGGCACAAGGCAGGGAACAACCCTGGACAGGGAGCCAGCCCATCGCAGGGCACACTCACACACCATTCACACACACAGCCACACCTATGGGCAATTTAGCAACTCCAATCAGCCTCAGCATGTCTTTGGACTGTGGGGGGAAACCGGAGTACCCGGAGGAAATCCCAGTGATTTCAATATCTGAAATAACCCCCTGTTTTCTGGAGTTACAAGTGAATCGTCACCTTTTTTCCTGCTTCTACCATGCCTTGAGTTTGTGATAGATACTACATTCTAAATATTTTCATATTTATGAGTAAATAATTCAGTTTGTTAATTTTGTAATTTATTTTTAGCCTCTCCCCAGTTTTGATTAATGCAGTATTTTGAAGGATTCCTGCTGTTACATTTATAAAGATCAGCATTTTTTCTCAGGTGGGAGTCAAGCAGTGTCTCCAAAATACTACACAATCAATTTTCGAGCCATCGATGTCAAACAATCAGGTGTTCCGGCGTGTATTAAGGCCGCACTTAACAAGCTCTCCCTTAAGCAACCTCTTTGGCTGTTTGGAACACAGACGTGGGAAGAGAAATACCTTTCATAACATCTATATTTAGTGTCTTCCTAATATGCTAAGAGTCATCGTTATCGGGAAAAACGCCCAAGATTCTTGGAGCTTATAAACATACTTACACTGAATTTTTGACAGTACGTCTAGAATTTTGACTCTCATTATTAAAACAATGCAGATTGTACTTTTCATTTTGGTGGCACTGACTAATTCAGTGGAATTATTTGCTTTTGAGACATGAGTTAATTGTTTTGGGTAAGTTGCAAGCTATTGCAGGTAAACCACAATGTTGTGCGATATGCATGAACTGTTATGAGAAATGCTCTTATCGACTTGAGAATGTTAAGTTTGTTGCATGAAATGTGCCAAAGTAATCGAGAATAACTAATGCACTGTCTCACTTTTTTGCAACTAGTTTGTATAAACATCTAGAGTATATATATTTACAATTAGCAGTATTGCAGTAGAGTTTTTATTATTACCCCATACCTGTATTTTCTTTTATGACCACTTTATTTAATTATTTAAAGTTTAGTGTCTTGTTTGAATTGGAGCAAAACATCAAATCAAATTCCTTGTGTCGCCTTACTTGGTCAATAAAACTGATTCTGAACAACAACAACAGCAGCATAGAAAAATAACAAGCAATAAAGACAGATTCATTTACCAAGAAGCACCCTGATGTATGTAACTGGAAATATGAAAACACTGTCCAAGCAACCATGGGCTTGCAGCCACTTCTTGTTTTTCCTGTTGTGCTCCTTCACTGCTCACTGATTCCTGAGTGTTGAAATGTACATTTTGTCATAAAAAACACACTGGGCAATTCTGAAAACTATTTGGGTGTGTTGTCAGCAGGATTGAGTGCATTACTTTTCTTTGCCCAGCAGATGTCAATGTCACAATAGGTTTCAGAAGCTTCGTCTTAATATACCTCTTTTAGAACTATCCATCTTCTCAAACTGCTTGTCCTATTCAGGGTTGGGGGGGAACTATCCCAGAGGCTATGGTTGCAAGGCAAGGAACACCCCAGGATGGGCACCAACCCATCACAAGGCACAGTTGCACACCATTCACTCACATTTATGGGAAATTTGGCAACTGCAATTAGCCTTAGCATGTTTTGGACAGTGGGGTGAAACCCCAAAACGACATGGGGAACCCAGGTCCCAGAGGTATTAGGTTATTATGTAATATTAGGTATTAACTGCTGCACCACTGTGACACCCACTCTTTCAGGACTATTTGGTAACAATATATTAGTGCTTCAAAAAGCTTCATTTCAGTCATCACTACTCTAAGGTTATTTTACACATCTTCCCACATTGTAAAATGCACATTATTTTTTCTTTACAGAACATCCACTCACAGATAGAATAGAAGTGATAGTGATTTTGCTCATTTATTTTCCTCATTCATCTATCCTACTTAAGTCATTCTGAAAACTTGGTTAACTGTTTTGCATGTGGTGGATCAGATACATCGACATTTAAAGTATTGTGTGTGAAATTATTACAGTGGGAAAATACATAATATATACGTGCAACAAGACTATAACCACTGGAAATTGTGCCAAATGATGGCAATTGTACAAAACCATTTACATGTATCTACTAAAACATTTGGAAATTTGTGTGAAGCAATGAGAAATTACATTCTTGCACTCTTGATGTTTTGTAAATGTTAATTGTCATTTCAGAAATGCTCCAAAGGAATAAAAAAAACTATGATGATATGCTTTCCAACTGAAGCACCTTTGACCTATTTTAGAGAATTCACTGGCTGATCTAATGCTTCAAATATTCAAGTAATGGAGAAGCCGGGCTACTAGTAGACACTGGGAACCGGATGTCCTCCCAGTGGTACAGGGCCAGTATGTCCCAATGCATGATGACAGACCAGGTCCTGGGGCCAGTCCAGACATGTTATACCACATTAGTGAATTGACTCAACACTACACACAGTATCTGCCAGCAATCCAACGGCCAGCCACACACAGCCACCCCGATGTCCAGCAGAGCTCCCTAACAGTGCATGTCACATGCCTGCTTCTGCCTCCAGTCCACAGCAGTCAGCTGATGGTGGGTGAGGTGGTAGGTAGCCTACAGGGACTGCTTCAGGTCCCTCACATGCTCGGGATTGGTGACAAACAATGTTCCTCATAGTGAACTCCCTAGTGCACCACTCCTAGCCCAGCATCAGCATGATGGGTGAACCTGGTCATTTCCCGTACCGCTGTCCTGCAGCCCCACAGGGTCAGTGGGAGGTGCTGATCTAAATCTCACTAGTTCTTGCAGGTCAGGATTTCAAGTTGAATGGTCAGGATCTGGTCGAACCATTCTACCAGGCCATCACTCTAGGGGTACAGAGGGGTGATGCGGGTCTTATGGATGCCCATCTGCTATGAGGTGGACTAAAAGTCCCCCCCCCCCGGTAAATGTGGAGTTCTTCCAGGACTCAAACCTACAGACACAGTGGCACTCTGCCCCATCACTGCGTACACCTCAGGCCACTTGGTGCCTTTGCCTCTGGGGCCTTTGCAAGCCTTGCAAACATCTCAGCAGTGAACATGCAGCTCTATGTCCAGACAGCAACCTGGCCAATAAAACTGCTACCGGAGCCTGTACAAAGTGTCCCTGAAGTGCCCCACTCCCAGTGGGTCGTGCTTAAACCTCATCATTGCCCCACTGAGTAACTCTGGGTCCAGCAGTTGTCCATTAATTTAAATTAATTAATGCAGATGGTATGATGTGTAATCCTCCAGGTTGCAATGTCATGTTTGGTATCAATTGATGGAAAAATTCTCTTAAATTCATTGATTATCACAAAATTTCATATCTAAAGTTAAATACTTTTAATTAAAGTATCTTTAAAATTGCCTCAATTCAATCATAAATCCCTAGAGAAAGGGTACAGACACACCTCAACCAACCTGCGAATCAAATGTCCCAGATCAATGGTCTGAGTGTCGAATTCCCAATGATCAATATTCATGGACCTTAGACTTTAAAATCACACACCTCAGAGGAACCAAACCAAAAGAATAAAGACACCTGCGTGGAGCAGAACCGAAAGAATGAAGACACCTGCGTGGAGCAGAACCGAAAGAATGAAGACACCTGCGTGGAAAACAGCTGCACAAAAGGGGGAGAAACTGCTGCAAACTAAGAAAAAGCCACCAGACGGTGGGCAAGAAGGTTAGTTAGGTGGAGGAAGACAGAAAGCCCCAAATTATAATGAACTGTAGAAGGCCTACCCTGTGCTGTCTGTACTTAAATGCTATGAGTATTAGAAACAAAATTAATGATTTAGAGGATTTTATTTCATAGTTCACATTTATTTCAACAGAAACATAGTTGAGTGACAATGATGGAGAATAATATAATATGGAAGGTTACATGTTGTTCCATAGGGATCAGATAGGCAAGAAGGGAGGTGGTGTTGCAGTAAATGTAAAAGAAAGCTTGCAGTCAAGGGATGTCACTGCTAAATATAAAAGTACAGAAGCCATATGAGTAAAACTATGCTAAAAACTCAAATGGCCTAATTGTTGGTGTTTGTTATAGAGCACCTAATGTAGTTGCAGAGCAAAGCAGAATGTTATACAACAATATCAGGATTATGAGTAATAAAAATGATGTGGTAGCTATGGGTGATTTTAATTTGCTTGGGATACAGTGGGACATAGTCTCTGGCTCTACTGTAAATGTCAGGGTCAGCACCCGTGTCTCCTCCACATTTGACCAGTAGGTGTTGCCAGCCAACCTGTCCTCCCTGTTGTCCTTCAAGTCCTTGGTGTGTTTTCCCGGCTCAGTGGACTACTTGGTTTCCCTAGTCATGCTCCCTGGTTGTATTTAGTTATGGTTTCTATAGTTTGTTAATCTGTGTTTTTTCTGCTTTTTGGGTCCGAAACAAAAATATACAGTATTAGGAAGGCTAACTTTAATGGCATGAGGTTGAAACTAGATGGAGTTAAATAAAACTCTTAAAGGAGCATGGGAATGTCATGATCCGCCCGTCCGAGCCTCGTGTGTGCCACACCCCCCTCGTTACACCGTGTTCTACCCTGATGGAATCCAGCTGTTGTCCATTCGTACCTGATTGTATCTTGTATTTAGTCCGTGTCTTAGTCAGTCTCGTCAGATCAGTCATTGTGGTGTCCTGTGGCATTTTACCCGTTGTTCCTGAGTTTACCCTGTGTATGAGAATAATGTGATTTCCCCAACTCCCTGCCTGCTAGCGCCTCTCTCTGCCTCACGCCGCTGACACCCTGGCACAGCCTCACATGCATCGTGACAGGGAATTGCCATTATTCCAAGTGCAAGAGGACGTCATGCCTGTTTCCAGCAAAAATAAATCTAGGAAACCGCAACCAAGGTGGTTTGCTATGGAAATTAAGAATAAAGTCAGGAGGAAAAAGGCTCAGTTCTACAAATCAAAAATAAATAATGATGTCAGAATAAAACAGGAGTATGTATACAGGTTGAGTTAAAAAATATTATTAGACTCCTAAGAGGAATGTCAAAAGGAAGATTTCAGCTCCTTATTGGTACAGGGGTATGATCCTTGTCTCTGGTACCAAAGGTCATGGATTCAAATCCTAAGTATGTTTATTTAAAAATTGAACATTTTGGAGGCATGGTGGTGTAGTGGTTGTTGCCTCACATTTCTTGGTTGTATGTCTTTAATTGCCCCTTGGGGACAAATAAAGTTATTTGAACTGCATTGAAGGCAAACGATGACATTAAAAGTTGCTTCCAATATTGTAACTATAAAAGATCTCTAAAAGGTGAAATCACTAATCTGCAGGATGATAAGGGTCTTAACTGAAAATTAAATTGATATAGTTAATGAGTTTAATGATTGTTTGGCATAGGTATTCACTATAGAGGACAAGTAACATACCGACTCTTATTACTAATCCAGCTTCATCCAAGACTAATATACAATGTGTCATGATCCACCCGTGCAAGCCTCCTGTGTGCCACGCCCCCCTCGTTACCCCATGTCTGATCCTGATTGTGATCACCTGTTGTTTATCAGTTCTTGCTTGTCTTACATATTTAGTCCGCATCTGAATCAGTCTCCCCAGATCTGTCATTGTAGTGCCATGCGTTTCAGTTTGCTGTTGATGTCCCGTGTCCCTACGAATAAACCCCGAATTTACCCCAAACTCCTGCCTGCTCATCCGTCTGCCTGCCCTGCGCCGTCGACACCATGCCCAGACGTGACACAATGTATTGCCAAAAGTATTTTGAGACCCCTCCAAATCATTGAATTCAGGTGTTCCAATCACTTCCATAGTCACGTGTATAAAATCAAGCACCTAGGCATACAGACTGCTTCTACAATCATTTGTGAAAGAATAGGTTGCTCTCAGGAGCTCAGTGAATTCAAGTGTAGTACCATGAAAGGATGGCACCTGTGGAATAAGTCCACCCATTAAATTTTCTCGCTACTAAAAATTCCATGGTCAACTGTTAGTGATATTATAACAAAATGGAAGCAACTGGGAACAGCAATTCAACCATGAAAATGGTAAGCCACGTAAAATCACAGAGCGATGACAATGTCCATAAGTCGCCAACTGTCTACAAAGTCAATAGCTACAGACCTTCAGATTAACTCAAGAACAGTGCATAGAGAACTTCATTGAATGGGTTTCCATGGCTGAGCAGTTGCATTCAAGCCTCACATCACCAATGCAAAGTATTATAGACTAGTGTTAGTGGTGTTCTCTAGAGTGACAAGTCATGCTTCTCTGTCTGGCAATCTGATGGACAAGTCTGGGTTTGGCGGTTGCCAGGAGAACAGTACTTGCCTGACTGCATTGTGCCAAGTCTAAAGTTAAGTGGGCGGGAGGGGATTATTGTATGGGGTTGTTTTTCAGGGGTTGGGCTTGGCCCCTTAGTTCCAGTGAAAGAAACTCTTAAAGCTGCAGCATACAAAGCTAATTTGGACTATTTCATGCTCCCAACTTTGTGGGAATAGTTTGGGGATGGCCCCTTCCTGTTCCAACATGACTGCACACCAGTGCACAAAGCAAGGTCCATAAGGACATGGATGAGTGAGTCTGGTGTGGAGGAACTTGACTGGTCTGCACAGAACACCTTTGGGATAAATTAGAGTGCCTGACCTAACAAATGCTTTCTTGGAAGAATGGTCAAAAATCACCATAAACACACTCCTAAACCTTGTGGACAGCCATCCAAGAAGAATCCCAGAAGCTGTTATAGCTGCAAAGGGTGGGCCAACTCCGTATTAAAGCCTATGTATTGGACACAGAATGGGATGTCATTAAAGTTCATGTGTGTGTAAAGGCCGGTGTCCCAATACTTTTGGCAATATAGTGTATGTAGAGTCGTGGTCAAAAATTTTGAGAAGGACACAAATAATAATTTTCACAAAGTCTGCTGCCTCAGGTTTTATGATGGCAATTAGCATACTCCAGAATGCTATGGAGAGTCAGGTCAGATCAGGTTGGGGATCATGTGCTGATGCAGTGCATTGTTGCACCCACCACATAGTAGAACTACTTGGAATCCTGGGTGGCACCCCCCCAGGCAGATGCACGGTCCAGTTTCACACTCCAGAAATGGCCATCCATCTGCCGCAGCCAGGTGTTACGTGGGTATCCACTCGGCCAGGTCCAGCCACTTGGGTCTTCAGCAATGAGGATCCTGTGAGCCGAATCACCCTCAGGGAAACACGCCACATGGCCATAGTGCTGTAATTGATGCTCCCTCACAATGCAGGTAATGTGCCTCATTCATCAAACCAGCAGTGTCCAAGTATTCTCTGAAGAGACACAGTACCGAAGGAGTCCAGTCTTCATCTCAGCTCACTGGATAGCATCCATGTCTCACAGCCATGCAGCAAGACAGGAAGCACCAGGATTCTAAAGACTTGGACCTTTGTCCTCTTGCAAAGATATCAGGAGCCCCACACACCCCTTTCCAGTGACCTAATGACCCCCCTTGCTCTCCCAATCTGTCTGCTGACTTCATAGGAAGAGTCACCAGAGACATGAATGTTGCTGCTGAGGTAAGTAAATCACTCAACAAGGTCGACATTCTCTCCGCAGAAAGACACACTACAATAGTGATAGATGTGCTTAAGAAGTCATTAAATGCCTGAATTTTGGTCTTTGTCCAGGACACCCGCATCCCAGACACTCAGACTCCTCGCTCAGTCTCTCGAGAGCCCCGATCAGAGCCTCCATTGACTCAGCTAAGATCACAGCATCATCAGAAAGTCAAGATCAGTAAATCTTTCATCACCAAGGGACTCCCCAAATCTGCTGGATCCCACGACCCTGCCCAACACCCAGTCCATACAAGCACTGAACAGAGTAGGAGCAAGAACACACCCCTGGCGAACCCCAGAATCAACTGGGAAGAATGAGAAGATTCTCCTTCCACTCTGCACAGCACTCACAGTACCAGTGTACAGGCCAGCCATGATGTCCAGCAACTTTGGGGTGATCCCACCAAGTCTCAGGATGTCCCACAAGGCAACTCAATCTACCGAGTCAAATGCTTTACGAAAATTGACAAAGGCTGCAAGGAACCTCTGCCAATATTCACACTTGCTCTAGACGAGAACCCTCAGTGCCAGGACATGGTCAATGGTAGACTTCTTAGGCGTAAAACCAGACTGATCTGGTCAATAATGTAGACAAATATAAGGTAATCCATGCAGGGAGCAGAAATATGAAGCACATATATTTTATGGATTCCACTGAAATAAAGGTAGCTGATTTTGAGAAAGACCACGGTGTGTATGTTGATGCTTCCATGTCCCATTCTCGCCTGTGTGGGGAAGCAATTAAAAAGGCCAATAGGATGTTGGGGTATATCTCCAAGTGTGTGGAGTTTAAGTCAAGGGAGGTAATGCTAAGATTATACAATTCCTTGGTGAGACCTCATCTAGAATATTATGTGCAGGTTTAGTCACCTTACCTTAAAAAGGACATTGCTGACTTGAAAAAGATTCAACGTAGGGCTACAAGATTCGTGGTCTTAGAGGAATGTCTTATGAGTTAAGGTTAAATATTATAATTAAAAAGACCCCACTGATATTTGAATTTTATATAACATTCTGGGAGCAGATTAAAGAATTTATTTTGGAAGTATTGTTCTATAAATATTATACTACATATTGCTAGTTGAATTATATGCCAACTGGCTGAAATCATGTTTAGAAGAAACTATTTCTGTTTCTGGGTTTATGAAATGCAGAAATATCTCCAATAATGTGTGTCTTGTTTTAGATTACTCAGAACTGGTGAAAACAGAGGATATTATATTATTTTTAGATTTTTACACCTTTAACACCTTTGACACTGTGGAATGAGTTTATGTTTGAAGCTGTGAAGCACTTTGGTTTTGAATATAATTTCTTAAATATTATACAGACTTTTTTATAAGAATATAAACAAGAGTAACCTTGTACAAGGGTACTTCTCCACAATTTAAAGTTAACGGGCATTAGACACGGCTGCCCTTTTTTCACCATTTCTTTTTTTATTAGTAGCTAATCTTTATGTAGTGAACTGCTCTAATGCTAGTGGGATACAAATAGCTTAGCGTACCATCATCATTAGTCAATTAGCCAATGACACTTGTTTGTTTTCAAAAAATATCGAGTAGGTTTCCATTATACTGAAAGCTTTACTTTCTTTTCAGATGCATCCAGTCTTAAGGTAATCAGGCTAAGAGAGAGATTTTTACTGTAGACTTCGATGTTTCCCAGACATGTGAAATAAAGGTTAAACGAGTCATTCTCTGATAGAAAAGTGCAAAACTTTCAGCAAAAAAATATAAAAGTTAAAGAATACATTTCATTGTTGGCTCCAAAGAGTCCTAACAATAGAAGGACTTTTTCCGTCTGCAAAGGACGAGGGTATATCTAGGCTGGTGTATCCCACATTGAGTCTTTTTGTTGATTCCAAGACATGTTCAACAATTGACTCTCTTTTCAAATTTATATGGAAAAACTAAACAGAATATGTGAAGAGGAAGACCATACTTAGGGGTAAATCAAAAGAGAGGTCTCAATGCATTGGACTTAATCAAATTTTCAAAATAAATCAGAATAGAACAAGTGTTGTTTTATCCAAATATAATATACTATGGTTTTATATCACCAATCTAATGTTTGAAAAATTTGGCAGGGTAAAATTTGTACTTTCCTGTGATTTTAAATGCAGCAACCTACCTATAAAGCTTGCTCATTTTCATAAGCAAGCAATGCAGGCCAGAGAAATGGCATTTAAACATAATTTTCTCCCTGCACTTGTATATTAAGGAATAACCAATGTCTGCTACACAGAAACAATACTTTATTCAAGAGAGATTGGTTTGACATAGGGATTATATTCCAGATTTATTAGAAATTAACGGTGAAATCTGTGCTGAAAATGAATCGTTAAATATTTTAGATAACATTTTATGGCTCTATTGTGATTTAGTTTACAATGTAAAATCAAATGTTAGGTTTTGTATAGACCCTTCCCACTGAGTTTGATAAGTGACCTTGACAGATAATTTTAATGGTTGCTGGTATAGTTTAAATTATCATTTGAATGACGTTTATACATAACAATTTAAATGAATATTAATGTAGACATATAATATAAACAGTAACGTTGCTAGCCAAAACTGTTCACTAATCTTCGTAATTTTGTAGGCCTATGTACTAAGATGCATATGCAACTGGAAATCCTTTTCCAGCTTAATCTCTGGGGCTTTATTTTCGTGTACGTCATTTATTGTAATATTTAGAAGAGCTTCTAACCTTTAGAAAGTTTAGAGCAAATCATCGCGAGTACGCCGTATCTTATTTACCGGAAATGATCGCGCGGCGCGAAAGCGGTTGTGGGCGGGTTGCCGTTAATAAATTAAGCGGAAATGCGCCTTTATTTCTGTTTTGCAACTGCGAAGAACGGGATGGAGTTCGGTAGTTAAGACGGTCTAAGTACGCCTTTGTTATTAACTTATATATTACTAATTGAGCACGCTACGACGTATGTAATTTAACTGTTTAAAATATAAGTAATTTCAAGCAAATGCATACAATAGTGTTTGAAGATTTTCGTCCTTACTTGTAAGATCCATGTTGTAGTTCCCCATTGAAGGCCGAATATAGTTTATTTCTTGACAGAAAATGTCAGTACTTGAAGTTAATGTTAATAAGGAACTTTGATGCGTGCTCTGTGGCTTACTTAGAATAACAAAATGGCACTTTTATACTTTCGTTCAAATGGCTAAATCAAATCCAAG
Organism: Stomatorhinus walkeri; assembly: GCA_026784285.1. Lineage (NCBI taxonomy): Eukaryota > Metazoa > Chordata > Actinopteri > Osteoglossiformes > Mormyridae > Stomatorhinus > Stomatorhinus walkeri. The sequence goes on along the minus strand of JAODUD010000001.1, from coordinate 31,840,247 downwards.
TTTTGATACATTTCGGTTTCTTGTATTAAAGGACACGACACGCACGTATTAGCTTGAATGGTTCATATCGTCCTATCGTTAGTCTGTTTTTGTATCTCGATATCTGACAATACACGATTATAATATGATAGTAGTAGTAAATAGTAGTATTTTGGATACTGGAATTTAGTGTGGAAATATAGCAATACGGTCTAGTAAAATTGCATCGTTCATAGTAGGGGTTCCCAGACCATTGTTGTTGACCAGGTGGGTCGATCGACGACCCAGATTTTAATAAGATTAGCCTTTTTCATTTCTTTTCTAATGCCATCAGAATGCACGAACGTCAAATGTAGATTAAAAAAAGGAGTGTCTTGAAAATGTGGAAAGTTTATTTTTTGGAAAACAACCACGCCCTGAGACTAGGTGGAATACTGGCGGCGGACCTGGGATTAAGGAAACGACGGTCAAGGTTGTAGGTTAAACCCTGATCCAGTTTTTACAAACCACCTAAATTATGTGAAGTATAACTAGGTTGATAGTTATTATAATTTAATTTTGAGAGGCAGTGTTTTGAGCATAATGGGTTGTAATTGTTAACGTTAATGACGCTCTCAAACATGCATGAATATTTTATAACTGATTTGAATCACCTCTCCTGGAAGTTTTTGGATCCTCCCGCAAATTGACAGCATTTCCCACATACTCGAGAATGTTGCGCAATGTCATCCTGCTGTTCGAGAAGTTTTACCTCCGCTACCCTGTCTGTATCGCGTAGCGAGAAACTTTCTAGTGTGGGATATAGGGCCTTTCAAGGTGCAGCAGATGGGAGTGGCTTTTGCAAACAGTATTATATTATCAATAAGCTGAAAGTATCTACAGTATATTA
>JAODUD010000001.1:31810185-31836525 GCA_026784285.1 Stomatorhinus walkeri | reverse complement strand
TTTGGATCTCATCTTGACAGTTGACAGCAACAGATTCCAAATGCAAATAGCACACTTGAAATGAACTCTGGACCTTTGATCTGCTCATTGTAATTGGGATAATGAGGGAATAACACACACCTGGCCATGGAACCATTACTTTTGGTCCCTTAACAAGTGGGGGGCACATATGCAAACTGTTGTAATTCCTACACCGTTCGCTGGATTTGGATGTAAATACCCTCAAATAAAAGCTGACAGTCTGCAGTTAAAGGACATCTTGTTCGTTTTATTTGATATCCATTGTGGTGGTATATAGAGCCAAAAATGTTAGCATTGTGTCAATGTCCCAATATTTATGGACCTGACTGTATATTTTCGATCACGGTTCTATGTGAGGATTTTTTTCTCCTTTCTTTGTAACATTCAGTGAAGAAGAATCCCTTCCCATTCATCTCCAGCACATAAAACCTCACCAAAAGAAGAATCTGAACCCTGTTTCTCCAGAAAGAAGGAGACAACATAGACACCAGCCTAATGGCAATGCAGCCAGCATCTTTTGGCAAGGAGAAGACCAGGAAATTGGCAGTTCCTCAGAATTGTTTTCTAGGCCTTCTGCCAATAGACCTAATGTAATCATTGAAGAGTTTATGGAGGAATCAGAATCTGGTAATACTAGTGTTAATCCTTGGATATCTGCTTTATGTCATAATTGAATCCCTCATGTGTTTTGGGTAATATGGGTTATATGGGTAATATGTTTTGAGTAACTAAGGGTTCAGCCTCCCTGCCTAAAAACGGGAAGGTTGCCGGTTCAAGCCCCAGCCTTGGCAGAATAGTTACATCTCTTTTGGGCCCTTGAGCAAAGTCCTTAGCCTCTAAAATGCTTCAGGGGTGCTGGATAAGCAGCTGACCCAGCTATTGAACGCCAAGCGTCATTTTTAACTGTACATGTGTTGGGATACACATAAAAAGCATTCCAGTGTACCTGCACTTGTGCAGTGGGCAAATAAAGCATACTTTTTATTCAAGAAAAAAGTGTTTGAATTTATACAGGATTCACAGAATGACCCAAGAAAGGGGTATGCTAGAATGTCCCCATTTTTGATTCTGTACACATTTGTAATTGTTATTGTTCAGGAAATTTCCAGTGTTGCATTGATGTGGCCCCACAAACTTTTAAATATTCACTGGTTTCTTGGTTAGCTTTTTACCTGGTTGGTATTTTAATTGTATTTTTATTTTTGTAATTTTCTGAAAAATTTATGCAGGCTGTCTTAGAGATATCTGTGTCATTTACAGCCATCATTCTGCATTCACCTGAAAACAAGGCATTCAAAGCAACCCAAAAGATGCAGAGTAAAATGAATATTCGTCATGGTCAAGGTACCTGTATTTATAAGGACATGGTCTAATTTGATTTTCCAATATCTTTATACTTAAGTATTTAACTGATGTTGATACGTTTGTCACTTTTTTGCAGTTTGTGTGGCCTAATATGTGCCTGTGATGTTAGTTTTTCAGGAGTGGGTGTTTGTGACACATGTGGCCAACCCAAATCATTTCTACATCCGACGTGTGGCTGAAAAGAGGGCGGGGGTCTTATTGACCAGGAAGATCAATACTTTTTGCTCTGGAGAGAGGGGATTCTTTGTCTCCGATGATGATTTGGTGACCGGTAATATGAAAATATCTTTGATTGTCACAGGTGCCACTAGTAATGCTGTGTTTTTAAGCCTACATTCATAATTGAAGGAAATGGTAAATTTCAGGTTAAGAACTTCTGTGTTAGATACTCCTGTTTGCAGAACAGCATTAGGGCCGCCTAAAAGGGAAAAAAAACATTTTGAGATTAGTCAAAATAAACTTTCGCGATTGAGGTAAGTCTAAATATACAGCTAGCTTCTTGCAGAACATGTCTATAAACATGACGTGAAAAATGATTGATTTTTTTTAAATTGAAAGCTAATCATAAGCATCTTTTTTTTAAGCTTGTTGTAACAGTTTCTAATGTTTATAGTGATCTAGTACCTTAATGGTCAAATGCTCTCATCATGAATATAGCTTTAGTTTCTCAATGACATTAAGTATCAATATAATGTGAAAAGTATCCGTGTTAACCGTAATTCTAACCAGTCAATTGTCATAAAGACATGAGCCTTCATTTTTTGTGGAATGAACCCAGAAAACAACAATGTGAGGCATCTGCATGGTGGTGTCATGCAAGGTCACCTACAGATCTCTCTCTGTCACTGACAGGTTTCTACTACTTTTTCTTTTCTAATTTATTTCACCTTTAATTAAAAAAATGTATTTTTCCTTTTTGGTAACTTGGTCCTCTTCTGTACTTCCATATGAATCCTGGAGGCAGGTTTTAAGAGTTACCTATATTTCAATCATTTATTTATATTTCCTATTTTATAAAAATTTGACTTTATTACCCCTTAACTACCCCTTACCTCTCACTCTTTGCACAGAAGACGGAACAATTCACGGCCACCACTGTTTCTTCACTCCTGTAGGCTCCACAGTCTTTGTGAGATGGAAGGAAAATGTGTGGTATCGGGCAGTGCTTACTGAAATCTTCAAAAATGAGCAGGACAAACCAGTGAATAGATGCTCAGCATCAACTGTGTCCAGAGTGCACGTCTTTTTCCAAGACTATGGCTTTTCTGAACAAGTCTCTCTCTCAGTGTAAGGTTGAAGTTAAATTTACCATTTGATAGCTTCCTGACAAGATCCTGGATTTTAAACATTCAGGATTGTTGGTTTTTTTGTCTTTCATTATACTGCAAATTCTTGGTTGTCTTCATTATGTAGGTAAATTGTGTGAATTAGGATTTGATGGGCATATTATGCACAAAATATTTATGGCTTTTAGTTTATGCAAGTAAAATATTTATCCATCTAAATATGTTAACCAGAACCAGCTGATTATCTGTGTAAATCAGAAATTACCTGGAATTGATTAACCCCTTCTGTCTTGTTTTTAATTTTCATCCTGCTCTCCTCTCTCTAGTAATCAGGATGATGGTACAGACCCACTTGGCAGACTAAACCAGCAGCTTCGAAAACTAGACCTGACGGCCCATTCTGTACTGCGTTGTTGGGTCCCCCAAGCTATCAAGTGTTCATTAAAGGACATAGTTCCTGCAGATCCAGTGAGCTATAATGTCTGCCCGATATTGTTATTGATTTTCTGTGTCTTCTTGTATGGAATATTTTGACTTTAATGCTTCAAGTAGGCATTTTTGGCTTGTCTTCTCACCCACAAATGCATTATTGTTTTGATTGGCTGGTCAGTAACATTTTATTGTTGAGGGGTGTTTATATTCATACATTTTGTTTTAATATGGAAAGTGCCCTACATTTTTGAGTAATCACACTTTCAATTGTATTGTTTACAAATAGCATTGAATGAACAGCATTTGAAGTTGGTTTAAAAAATGCATACTTTTTTTCTATCTGCATATCCTATAAATATTTTGTATACTCATCTAATGAAAAAAAATATTTATGTAGATATATATAAAACATTGTTCTGCATTAAAAAAACCACCTTGGAATGAAACATTTTCACAAATGACCACTTTTGTGTGCTTTTTGAAGATAAAGGGCTGGGATCAAAAGGCCCAGGCAGAGTTTTGGCAAGTGGTTGGTACCAAAGCAGTACCAATGCAGGTGCTTGGACAGGACAACAGCACTTTATTGGTGGACCTAAAGAATGCGCCCATGGATAAAAGTGCTACCAACATGCCTGTCTCCCTCAGAGAGCATCTTGTCTTTCTGGATTTGGCTAGGTAGGAATCTAACTTGCTTTTATGTTCTGCTACCTAGTTTGCATTACTGAAAAATCACTAGAATAATTGTATTCCTGCACGTTTTTGCTTGTATTTCAGATTTTATTCGCCATTAGACCAGGACAGTAGAATGGTTTCTGGTGCCAAAAGACCCCTGCAGTTCTATCCTCCAGTGCTTCCCAAGGTCGGAGTACAGTTCTGTGCTGTGGTGTGTCACATTAACAGTCCTTCTGACTTTTACATCCAAATGGTGAGGCTCGTGCAATGGTCAAATCCACCAGTTGAATACCACTGATTTCTGCCTATTTGTTTTTAAAACTGAAAACTTACTTGAATACTAACGAGACTGAAATTGTCCATATTGATACAATGTCCCTCTGGAAAGCAGGTTGATAATGCAGAGTTTCTGCTGCTCAACGCCAAGCTGCAAGAATATTATTCCCAGGATATTCCAAAGGGGCAAGGCGTCAAGGTGTCCTACTCGCTGATAAATCAGGCCTGTGTCGCTATGTTTGAGGACAAGGTTTGGTACCGTGCTGAGATAATTGGTTAGTAGAAGTCAAAGAATATTGCATAAATAAATGTGATAAATTTCAGTTAAAGTAGTTAAATATCTAAAAACAATCCCATGTGGAACTCAAACCTACAAAGGACAAATATGCACCTCTCAATTTGGAATCAAACACAGCATAACTGTTATGTAAAGGATAATGTACAGGCAGCCGGTAGTTATCGCAGAAATAAGCCCCGACAGTGTGATCAGGACCCAACGTGAAGCGGAGGGTGTGTTTAATGTGTGTTTACATTAAATTGTATTAAATGTGTATGTCATTGCGTATGTGCTCATATATTTTTTTAAAAGAATATGGCTTTTAGGTTTCCCTGGTGGCAGGCAGGTAGAAGTGAGATATGTAGACTTTGGGAACAAGAAGAGTCTACCTGCAGATGATGTATGCTGTATAAAAGAGGAGTTCCTTGCCCTGCCACCCATGGTGATTCTTTTAAGGAAAATAAAACAATTTTCCCATTTTTTTTATTATTCAGATATATTATTTAAAATTTGTTTGTTGCCTTGCCTAAAACTCCTAACCTAAATGCTTTATGCCTTATACTAACGCCAGACTTGAAGTAGCTCTGAGTTCATACTGAAAGTATCTTTCAAAGTGCTGTTCAAGCCTAATTTGGACAGGCTTTTGGATGGTTTTGGAAAATCAAACATTTCTTTTCTCATTTCAAATTTCTGCACTTAGGCAATTCACTGCTGCCTGGCAGATGTGGAGCCTCTTAGAACTATGGAAATGTGGAGTGAGGAATGCTTGGAGAGATTCCATAACCTAGTGGGACAAAAGCTGATGTCTACTGTGGTAACTGGTGCGCAGCATATCTCTGGAAATCCAGAATTTAATATATATGGGGAGAAGCTTATAGGAAATGTTATTAGTGACACATGCGAGACTTGTGAATTGTGCTGATTATTGATGTTTTATGTCAGGGTTCCCAGTTGTGATCCTGGAGGGCCAGTCTACATTTCGTAGATTTCCCTGCTCAAACACTTTATTCAGCTCACCACCTAATTACCAGGTTTAGTAGGTGTGTGTGAGCAGGGAAATCTGCAAACTGTGCTGCACACTGGCTCTCCAGGACCAGAATTGGGGAGCCCTGTTTTGTATGATGTGCTCCCTGTGTTTTGGTCTGCAAAAATAAATAAATAAATAAGATAAGAGAGAGAGAGACACAAACTATATATATATATATATAGAAACAAAATGTATAGTTTGGTACCTCAGAACTCGAATTTAATCCGTAAAGAGCTCTGGATCAGATCCTAAAAACTTGTGATTGATTGAATTTCCTCCATAAGAAGTAATGGAAAACCAATTAATTGGTTCCTGGCCTCAAAATTACACTTAAATGTTTTTTTTTTAAGCATTTTAACACCAAATGAACCAGATAAAACAAGAAAAGCATATGCTGTACTGAACGCGTCTAGGCACATTTATCAAAACAGTAATTTGTAAAGTAAGAAAATAAATGTATCCAAACAATGTGTCCTGCCCCGATCGTCTACTCCATCCGTGTGCCATGCTCCCTCGTTAACCCTGTGTGGAATCCCTGTTTGATCAGCTGTTTCTGGTTGTTGTCCTTAGTCCTCTGTATTTCGTCCACATTTCAGTTTGTTTCTCCAGTCCGGTTATTGTATTGTCTGTCTGCGTTTTGCCTGCCCATATTCCCCAATACCCTGACATCTGTGCCTTTGTCTCCGTTCCATCCATGATGGGCACAACAACATTATTATAATTAAATGTATTAATGGTTTATTATTAATATTAAAGTAATAAGATTTCTGTTTTAAAATGAATTTTATTATATAATAATAATTACTGTTACTGTCTATCATTGTCTAAATGTATTTTTACTGTCTAAATATATGTATTCAGTTAGTGTAAACATGCACGGTGCTATCACAGCGAATGCAAGGCTGAGACTGAAGCGTTATCCTTTGTTTCCGCTGAGAGACGTGCGACGTGATTCATTTCCCCAGGCATGCAAGTTATCATAAGTTGGCGTTCACAGTTAGACTTCTGTGATTCAGATCTAGTACTACGTATTTTTTTTCAAACTGCAGGTTGGTTCGACTTTTAAGAAATTCGAGTTCTAACGAGTTCGAGAACTGAGGTACCACTGTATATATAAAATATATAATTTAACTAAAATTCAAATGTATGCCGTATATAATATAACTTCAAAATTTTGTGTTTTCACGCGTTTGCATAAACACTGCTTTCCAGATGTGAAGCAAGCACAGCAAATTTTGCTGGTCAGACTACTGGAAGTTAATGATATCGGTGAAATAACAATGTCAAATGACACTGGGGAGCTTCTTGTGAAAGAGGGCTTGGCTTCTTTCCTCAGTGGGTAAGTGATGGGGTCTCCTGTTAGTATTAGCCTTTGGATGAATGCTCTTTGGATGAATGGGCAAAAATTCCCACAGACGCGTTCCAAAATCTTATGGAAATTCTTGCCTGAACAGTGGTAGCTGTTATAGCTTCGGGGGGTGGGACACCTCATATTGATGGCTTTGGATTTAGAACAGGAAAAAATTACCTGTAGGTGTAATGGCCAGATGTCCCAATACTTTTGTCCTTATAGTGTATTTAATCTAAATGAGTGTTCATTTTCAGTTTTTTTTTAATTTGTAAAATGTCAATACAGTCAGGCAATTAAGTCTTTTAGGAAATGTGAGGATTAGAGTTGCCACCTCCTCATATTATGGGATTCTGGACTATTGAAAAAGTCTCATTTTGAACAAATATGGGATGTGATTTGTCCCTTATTTTCAGACTGTCCCAATTCCCACAACCACCAGCATACCCCCCCAAAATAATAATAATTAAAAAACTGAAAACCTAGTGATGATAGTTTGGGGGGCAACCTCCCATATTTCTGTGGATGGAAAGTAGCAACCCTTATGAGGATTAATAGTTTAATTGACAAAGGTGTGAGGAAGAACCATGAGACTATGAAAAGGTTGATGCAGTTTTGTTCTTGGATTCATGGGGGTTGGCATTCAGGGCATACGATGAAATTGTACCAGTGAGAGGACGGTCCCTGTCTAGTGCAGTTGTCGTCAACCAGTTAATAGCAGTCAGATTATTCCCAGTTGATCATGACACCTTCTGTTATCTTTGTACCAATCAGAGACACACTTGATAAAGAAGCAGTATTGTCAACAACAACTATTTGGGACCCTCCAAATCCTTTGGAAATAATGGAGGCTGACATATCTTCAAAAAAAAACACAGAACACGAGTTTGAAGTTGATCTTCATAGTGAGCTTCAGCTCTGTGCCTCTGAGCTGAGGGTGAGGGTCACCCATGTCAATTCCCCAGCGAGCTTTTTTGTCCAGTTCCTGCAGATGGACAGAAGCCTCAAGAGGTGAGATTCTTGTATGCACTTTTGTGACGTCTCACAAAGTTGGGATAGACTATTGCGACAATCCACAATAATTTTCCATTACCTTTAATTACTGTGCTGTTTCTGTCTTAAAGTATAAAAGATAAAATGTATTTATGGACTAATATAAACATAAGTGATACAGACATGTCCTGTAAAGTATGCTTTAAACATTAAACAATGGGGGACAATGAATATGGAAGGTATTTTTCTGCAAAAAATAAAATGAAAATTAAAATGAATTTATCGCTCATGAGTCAGATGTAAAAAATCTACCAAAAAAATCATTATAGTCTTCATTTTCCAATTCGGCATTTCCTGCTTTGCCTTTTCATTTTCAAGTTCATAACATGCAAATGCATGTTAATTGGAGTGAAGCAGTGGGCTGAGCTATCGATGACTTCTGCGCTTTCTCACTGCATTTGTTGATTTCTTTGTCCTTTTGTTCCTTGTGTATGGTTGCCTGTGTCGCACGCAGTCACATGCAGCTTAAATTAATTACTTATTTGCAACTTCTGATTGATTTAGCTTTTTATTTGCAGCAACTTATTTGGTGGGTTAAGATAGCTGATTGCACAACACACGTTGCAATTATTACACAAAACTTTTGAAAATACAAATTACCTATGAATACAAGGGTTAATCTGCAGCATGTTTATTTCATATAAGAAAAAGCCTCCCTGTAATGAAAATGGTGGAATTACCCATGCATAATGTAACTTTTATTTCGTAACAATAAACTGGTCATATGACACTTTGAGCAATTGTTTGAATAAGAAGCCACGTTTCCAAATGGAATGTGGAGATCTTAGTTTTCTTGGGTAAGGTAAATATGAAATGCATAGGACATAGCAGGCAACCCACTCTAAGGACACTGAAATTACCTTGGGCCAAGTTTTGTACAGTAGGCTGCCTAGCTGGAAGCATTTAAGTCTGGGTCAAGCTAATTTGTTTCATTACAGTGGCAATCCTACATAAATATGTGTGCTACAGCTTAAAAATTCTATACTTATTTCGTGTATTCAAGATGTCTTCATTTTAAATTGTGTAGCGTGTGCCACTGTGAACACTCCCCTTTGAGGAAGCTGGGAATACCTTAAGCCATGAAATGAGATGCTACAAATAAGGAACTAAATTGGACGCTGCAGATGAGTAGCTACCTTTGGCCATGTGTCACTTTGTCATTAGTATGGGCGACTTTGCGCAAGGAACATGACGACAATGGAACCAAAAGTGCATTTGTTTTTCTTCTTCCTCTCCATGTCCCTTCCAGGGCCCTGTCAAATTCAGATAGCTCATGTCTCACTGTTTATTTTTCCTCTTGCATTTCATTCCCCAGGGTGTATAAAATGTTGAAGGAAGAGTATGCATTGTCCAAGCCTGTTCCAGAAGAGTGGAAAGCACAGATGTACTGTGCTGCCCTCATCAATGGTGTCTGGGAAAGAGGGCAGATCTGTTCTGTATCTTCCAACAATGTCGCGGAGGTGCAGGACATTTCTCCTATGTTTTTCACAAGCTCTTGTCGTGCAGCTGCAGCTTTATCAAAGTATCTAGACTGCTGAGTCTGAATTCTTGATTTTAAATCCACTAAAGTCCTCATAATACAGTTTGTCCCATGTAATAGTGTATTTGCTTTGAGCATTGAGATGAGCTTTACCTGCGGCAATATTCAATATATGGGCAGTAAAGTCATTTATGTTGTGCAAATGTTCATTTATACCCTTAGAAGATATCTGGTATTCCGATTGTCTCATGGAAATTTGGGAGAAGCAAATAAACTGAGGCTTATGGATGCTTTTGTTAGGTAGATGTTGAGTAATGAAATAATCCTTTCTGAATTTATATTGCATCTCTCCTAAGGTACTACGCTGTGATTTTGGAGGCAAAGTGAAACTTCAACTAAACAACCTCAGGCCTCTCCGACATAATCTCATTGGTTGTTTTGTTCTCGAGTGTTGCCTTTGTGGCATAAGGTAAAGAGTGTGGGCCATACTTATTTTTAAGGTCACATTGGTCGAGTTTTATATATGATGTAGGTATGAAGGTAATGGCTGTATGTGAATATTGATTCTGAGTCCCCTTTTTGGTGTGTTTCACAGACCTATAGGAGGTGGTGCCACTTGGACAATCTCTGCATGTGAATTCATCTCTTATTACCTAACAGGTGCTCTGGCCATCATGACTGTCAAGGTAATACTCTGAGTGAGCTGAACATTTAGGAGATGTACTAATCAATGACCTTAAGAACTGAAATTTTTGGCTAAATATGAACTGTCTGTTTACACCTACAGTCTAATCTTGCAATGGATCCTCATTTTTGTGAAAATGGGGGGGGGGTATTTGTTAAATGCAGTTTGTGCCCCATATTTCAAAGCTAACAGTTCAAACTATCCAGAGGTTCAGCAGGGGTAAATTGCTTTCTGAGTATTCAGCACAGTAATAAGTAATCATTTGGTGTCTCTCCTACTCACATTGGACCTTCTGGCACTAGGAATTTCACTGACGTTTATTAGTAAAACAGCCTTTTTTTTAATATGAAGAGTTTCAGATGAGGGATTTTGCATTAGGTTGTTGGTCTTATGTCCACTCGACGATGGTAAATGTGCATCCCCAAATGTTATTTTACGGGTGTGAGAACACATTCTCGGTACCTACTTTGCAAAATAAATGTATAACAATGAGACCCTTAGCACCACAAACATCTTTGCACGATGGTTGGTAAATGGTTTAATATTTGAAATGGACTTGCATGGTTTTCTTATACTGTGACGCAGTGGCTCACGGTTTGTCATTCTGTTCACTATCTAGAATTCAGGTTATCGGCAACGTAGTGTTGGGACATGATCAGAGCTATGTCTTACTGTTTTATCTAGCCATTAAAAATGATGTACTTAAAATTAGTATAAAGTAATCCATACAAATGACCCTCATGACTTCAAATGGTAACTATCATAAACGTAAATTATGCTTTTAAGGAGGAAGCCTAGGATGTTACTTTACCATGATAGCATTATCAAGGGCAAAATGCAGTGCAAACTTCTAGCTTCAAGTGACAGCTTTCAGATGTGGTAATGTAGTTGACACTTAGAAAAGGCAGGAGATACACAGTTTTGATGGACAATTCTCTGATTCAGTGGAGATACTGGTGAAATGGGTTATTTTATGAAACATCTTATTGTACATCTGATTCATAAATGAGCGATAAATTCAATTAATGTTGGTCAATTAATGCTATCAATAGACAGAAGAATCGACTGTTGTCTGTATTGTAAAAAGACACAATTGTCAAAAAGTGGTCATAGGTGGTTTTCATTGGACCTGGGATGAGTGTGGTAGTTTTTTAGTTTTTATTAATAAGCAGACATGACGGTAATTTCAACAAAGGATGCCAGAGTCTGACAGAATTTCAGTTGAAACAGCTTGTAGCTCAAGTGTGCAGACAACTTTCTATTTATAGTATCCTGCTATCTTTTAAAATATTGTCTAACCTGCCTGCTGATGAAGAAACATGATTTGCATTCAATATGCAAGGTTAAATACTAAAGCATTTGATGTACTCGTGTTTCAAAGAGATGCAATTTTTAAAATATTTGTGATTTCTTTAAGCAAATGATTTTCCTTTTTCTTACTGTATTTGTAAGGCAGTTGAAGCAGGAAAATTTAGATTTTTTGATGAGCTGGCTATGAAATGCAGACTGGTGTCATCGCTCACCCCCTCCCCCAACCTTGAACCCCCTTTTGTAGGACAAGGCCCAGCTGCCAGTCTCTGTTACCATATACTGCCACAGCAAGGCCAGCCAGGATGTCAGCTTTGCTGATGTCATGGTCAGTGCAGGTCTGGCACTTAAGGAGAGGAGAACTGAGTGAGTTCAGCATTAAATTATCAAACATTTTTGAAGGGGAAAGAAGCTGTTTAAATTAGGATTGCATGTAAAGGTTATTTTTGTGTTGATTTTTAATCTAACAAATATTTTTAAGTTACCTAATCTTTTTTGAGTACTAAAATAAACCTAATTGTTTAAGACCAAAAAGTAAACATTGAACACTTACTAGAGATACATGATATATCAGTTAACGCATTGCTGTCAGCTGATATTGGCTAAAAATCAAGGTATCGTTCCAATGTGCCAGTCCTAGTCAATATTGCTGGCTGACATTTAAACTGTATCAAAATTAAAAGCACCAACGCTAAAGACATAACTACTAAAATGATGGAGATGATTGAATTGGACGATCAGCCATTTTCCATAGTAGAAAACAAGGGATTTCTATGGCTCATTCCCCACCTAGAAGTATGGTTGCTAATTCCAATTTGAAAAAATAAGGGGAATCCTTTGAGAACATGGGAGGCAAGGTCGAAATGGGACGCAGCGTTTTGTTTTATAATACAGGATGGGGCGGTATAGGTGGTGACTGTACTTGGATGTCTTAAGCCCATGAGACTGTTTTATACAAAAGGGTCTGGCTACAGACCTCACCTGTGAGTAAACCACCACTGTTCTCATCTGAGGGTAAGGAAATGACATAAATGACACGCATGGAAGAAAAGGAGACATTGAATTGTTTCGTCGTCAAAGTGGGCTTATGTTTAAGGCTTGTGTTAGTGCAGCTTTTATGAATACAGTGTTTAAACTCTAAGGAAGATATCTGCAAATGTATTTAGAGACACTAATATTAGGAACTAATATTTTATTTACATTTAACTATGCATAATACAGCATGAATAAGAAAATAATGTACACGGTTCCCATTGTCTACCCTAAATGTATCTGTAGTGTATTCATGTCTCAATGATCACACATTTGAAATATTTTGACTGTGATTGCCATTTGTGCAAAGACAAATCAGTATGGAAGGCAGGATCTCTGCCAGCACTGAAACCTTGAGACTTGTTTCAAATATATCCATTGCCCCCTTTGTCCACCAACACTTTTCAAACATGTACCTCTATTCAGAGTTGCAACGATGAAGCTTGTGCAATTAACGTTTACAGAAATAATCATGCCAGCATGAAGGATCTTAAAATTCACAGATTTGCACCTACTCTGTACAAGTGAACAATGTAGTTAATAATTATTATACAAATTTTTCATCTGTAAACCTGCACCATCTGACACAGTTGCGTTTAAACTAGCTCTAGCAATATGCTTGCCTCTTAATATATTGTTAAAGCAGTATCCATAAATCTAGTTTTGTTAATTTAACTGTTTTAAACACGTTTTATACATGCTATAAAATACATTTTATTATTCATATTATATTACTGATATAATATATTTGTCATGTCTAGCAAACATATCTTTTAACAGTCCTTAGCTGAGGAAAATGTAATAGATGGTGTTTATTTTAAAACAATGTTCATAAATAGTGGTTATACTGAAGTCCTTCATTGGTGAGATTTTACATCTCCATACACGTTGAGTAAAAAAATATTAATATAAAGGAAGTGCTTTTAAAACATCGTCGGTAGTGATATTAATGAAATTTAGTCTTAACGAAAACCTTTACATCAAAAATATGTAATTCAATGCATGAGTTACATGTTATTTCCTTAACCTCAGACACAATTTACTGACAGAAAGTGTACTTAGAGGTGAGGCCTGCAGCCATAACATGTTTTTAATTTATTTAATCAGGCTAGAAGACCGACGTTCCATTTATTCAGTGGAAAATAAAGCATCATTTCACTATAGTCAATCCAGGCAGGTTTCAGTCCAAGGAGGTGATGATATTTCAAAACAATTTTAATTTAACTACCCACCAGACACCTATGTCCGTAACAACAACGTCGTCTAAATTGTTTGGTTTTAAAATATCAAATGACTGACACCTAACATTGGCTTATTAAATGGCCTAAAACAACATTGTGTAAGGAAATGCTGCTTTCAATTTAGGCTATGTCTAAACCTGGGAGTTTTTCATTTAATCCAGACATACCACCACATACTGGTATTTTGAAATCTTGGCAGTTTAAACTTTGCCAACAGAATCCTGACTGCTTTTCAGCTTTTCTGGTGTTACACCATTGCATTCTTCTTGTGATTTGCACATTATTTCATGAGTTTCTTACTGGCTTATTTCAGCCATACTAGTTAGCTGAATAAAATTGTATAAGTCTGCCACTAATGAGATTCCTTATTCTCCATTAGGCAGTAAGGGCCATTTGGCAAAACTAAAAGTAAAAGACAAATGTTAACTAATACTCGACTGCATACATATTCAAGAATTCAAATGTGATTTTTTTTGCCATTGATTGTTAAAATATGGATTTATTTGAATAAGTTTCCCAACCCTGCACCATACTAACTGACATATTTACATAACCGATTATGTAGACACATTGTCCTAGCAGGAGTTTAAATCATGCAAGATAAAATAATAGAGACCTTATGCATCATATACATCATACATATATATTCTTCATGCAGCTTTGTAGCAACCCTGTAAGAGCATTCAGCTACCATGTAGCAGGTTGTTTCACAGTCATGGTTATGAGGGTTTCGAAAAAGCGATATTTACACTAACGATGTAATTTTTTATGTGTTGCAAATGTAGTGTGGTCTCTGTTAAAACATCTGAAGGATCTGATCAACAAGGAATTGTTTCAATGGAGGAAATCCAGAGGCCATTATGTCGCATGTTGTCTGGTCTGCTGGAAGAGCTAAAGACTGAACATTACACTCCACCAAAGCTGCCTCAATGTGGCCTTGTACAGATGACCGTCACAGCTGTCAGCGAGGACGGGGCTATCTATGCTATGACTCAGGAGGCTGGTATGTGTATATCAAGAGGTTCTATGGTGACCTTTCTTACAGAAACATTGTAAATATTAGTCACAAATATGGCTGAGAAATATGGACTAAAAGCCATATCTCTCCTTTTAGGCACAATGGCAGTACTCGTATAAAAATAGATAATAAACGAAATGCAAATACAGGGGTTCTTTATATGTTTGCGACATATACAGCTATAATCAGCATATACAATTTCATTATTGCAATCAAGTTTCAAAATTGATAATAAATCATGCTTATCTGTATTGCAGGGGTCCAATAAAACAGCCGTGACATTACAGCCTTTCAGTTCTATGTCTACCAACAGCGTTTTAAGTTCGGTTTGTGTCATTACTCTTAAAACAGAAGGTGCAATTTTAACAAAAAACTAAAGTCTAAATCTAAAACCTGTTTAGCAAATGACTAAGCCTGAGAACCATTGAAATTGCAATTGACTGGAAAGACCCTCATTTTGTTAATACTCTTCAGCAAAATAAAATACATATTGCAAATTATGACATTTTTAACCTAAAAAGTCATTTGTCAGTGTTTTAAAGCGAAATGAACCAAGTAACAATGATTCCTCTCCTTTCTCCTCTATCAACTTTCTCTTGAAACACTATATCTGAATTAGTTTGATTTTAGCTGTGGATTATGGGAGTCAGTGCAACATCACAACGAAAGCTCTCACATTTACAGTCAGAAAGGACTACTGTTGCTTTCTATTTATCTTTAACAGAGCCTCAGTTTTAACTTGCAATAAAAGTGTATTGGAACAACAATGTTTATGCTGCCTTATCTTTTTAGAAAATATATATATACTGTAGAAAATCAATATAGCAGCTAGCCATAGTGAGATATGATTATGTTCTTTTTATGTAAGATTTTGAACCTTATATAGTCTTGCTGCTGAACTAATTGCTGTTCCTGCCCATAGAGCAGCATTTTGTGCAGCTGAAACGGACATTGCGATATGTTAAGTCCTTACCCAGGCAGAAGCCCTACAACTGGAAGCATGGGCAAGGCTGTGCTGTCATGGGCTCTGATGTGCTGTGGTACAGAGCAGAAGTGCTTGAGGTCATTGGTGGACACATTAAGGTCAGCATAAGAGTCTGTAGTACGAATATTACAAGGCCCTGAGTTACTATGCAGGTTCTTGTATTTATTTATTTCCTATTAATTCTTGAACCCCATATCCAGTCTAACAATTTTTCAAGAAAATAAATACAAATGCAACATTCACAGTGATCCATTAATCTCCACTAGACAATGTTTTCAATTTCTTTAGGGAAAATAACTGTCTCTGATGTCATCTTAAGTGTTTCTGCATTTCTGTTTAAATTAGGTGAGATATGTGGACCAGGGCTTGGTGGAGAACATTCCAGAGTGTTATGTTTACCCAATGTTGCTGTCTAAGGAAGTGCCCCAATTGAGTGTACCTTGTCAGTTACATGGAGTCATTCCTGTAAGTTTACATGTCTAACAGGAAGTAATAATCTAGCTGTACCAGTTCATTATTACTGTTGATAAATGTTTGATTTTACATTGTTGGCAAAAAAATATAATTAAGGCGGATTCTCTCTAAATTGCCCATAATGTAAGTGATTTGAGTATATGCCCTTGCAGTTTCCTTCATAAAGTATCTATCAGTCAATTTATGCCCTGTGATGGAGTTATGGCCCATTGACCTGTGCCTCCTGGGATATGCTTCTATTTCACCGCAACCCCGCATTGGATAAATAGTTTTAGAAAATGGTTCGATTGATTTGAAAACTTTTTTTTACAAATGCATTTAACAGTCATGAGCATTGTTTTTCTTAACTAGACAACATAATTTGAAATATTCTACCCTCTGTCTACAGGTTGGTGGAGTTTGGCAGAGGGATGCTGCGGAATTGCTAAAGGAGTTTCTGCATATGCGTTATGTAAACATGCAAATAATGGTAAAATAAGAATTGTACCTCTACATCTTCCTTTGTTGAAATAAAACCCTAGTTAAAATAATCCGACAGAAATGTATAACCCAGTACAAATAAAACGTGAAGTCAATAATTACTTTTTAAGACATTATATCCTATGACTCATGTTCTCTTTCTTTCAGGAGGTACCTGTGGATCCTAGGGGTCATGTGACAGTTCAAATCATGGTGGATGGGATGGACCTTAGCAAGTTCATGGTTCATCACCAACATGCTATCATGAGGCCCATAATCTCAAACGAAAAGGTGTGGGAAGAACCTTACAACCCTGGGTACTTTTACACTGGGAGAAATTAACAGTATAAGTGACACACCTGTTTTTCATAGAAGAATACTTTATTATGTCTTTATTTTTATTAGTAATTTATTACTTTATTATGCCCCTCTCAATGAGTTTGTTACTCATATTTGAGGCAGAAATGCATCAAATCAAGTTTGTTTTCCCAGGATAATATGCAGATGTGTTTTATTGACCACGACAACTGGGACTGGGACATAAATGTAAGTCTTAAACTTTGGTCATATTTTTCTGCATAAGCCTTTCTATCCTGTGAACTATGTGATGTGTTATTGAAGAGAAACACTGACCACTTTATTAGGAACACTTTATTAACCCTCTGGGGTCTAGGGGTAGGAAACGCACTTTCACTGACTGGGGCATGATTACACATTTCTTCAAATATCATAAACTTAATTCTTGGCAAATAAATTATTTCTTATATATTTGTACACTCAGATTTCTGTTAAGTTTGTAATTTGACATCAGAGTATAGTCATTGCAAAATGTAGTTTGGAACACTTGCAGAAACATTATAAAAGTACATAGTAAGCAATGCTGGCAGTTTGTTTTGATCCCAGATATCTTATTACAAAGTCTTAGCTACATGAAGATGACTAAATGGTGTAATTGCAACATTCATTTGGATAAATAAGAAAAACCTAACTCGTCACTATTTCTGGCTCCTTCCATTGAATATGTAGGAACTTTCATGTGTATGAATGAGCCATTGACACCTGGCCACACACAAACACACACACACACACACACCCCCCCCCCCCATGATGCTGACGGGGATGTATGTGAATCGCGTTTCACCGTTGCGTTGTTCATGAAATTACCATGCGAATGCGATTTGAATGCATGCTAATGCAGCTTTTTATAATGTGAATAGCGATCTTCACGCCCCCGACGCAGGTAAAACAAAGTAAGATGACATGGTTTACTTTTTTGCCCATTTAACCTAATAAAAAAAACATTAATACTTCCGACAATGGACGTTTTGAAAAGAAGATAGATTACGGATTTAGTCAGCGTTTTCTTCATGATTCTACAATAAGATTTCAGCGAGATATAAACTGATAGACACAAAAAGTATGCTGCATTGCCGACGATGCACTCGACCCCAGAGGGTTAATTCTGCATAGAGCCTCCGTTTGCTCCCAGAATAGCCTCCGTTACTTATGGCATGAGTTTTATAAGATGTTGGATTAATTCCTTTGAGATTCTGGTCCATACTGTCATTATTACATCAAGCAGTTTCTGCAGATTTGTCAGCTGCGCATTAATGTGAATCTCCCATTCTCCCATATTCCAAAGGTATTTTCTTAGATTCAGATCCAGTGACTGATAAGGCTACTGAAGAAAACACATTGTCAAGTTCATTAAATCAGTTTGTGACTGGTGTTTGTGTTTTGGTTTGTGACATTGTATTATGCTGAAAGTAGCCATTAGAAAATTGAATTGCTTTAAGAGGAATGTGAGAATTCCTTTGTTGTACCGGGTGATAAGATCCTCCACTTTGGTGGATTTATTCTTAAATTCTGTTGTTCTCTTAAGTGAGAACATGTTGTATTAAGGTTGAGAGTATTGTGCCTGTTGTATTATGACCATTCAGACGAGATCAAACATGGGTGTATGTGTCCCTAATGTCTGTGGTAATACCTCCTGTGTTGGTGTGAGTTGTGAGTGAGTGTAGGATGTATCTGTGTCTTGACGCAGCCAGGTCTTGTCACTGGAATTTGGCTGCAGGGTTCTGGCCACCCAGGGGAGGCGAGGTGTCCAGCCTTACATAATCAAAGATTAAAGGGTATTAACGATACCGAAAAGTGTGCCAAGAAAACTTTACCTTCACAATTAGCCTGGACTGTTGACAAAAGGCATGGATCCATGTTTTTAACACCAAATTCTTATACTACCATCTGTGTACCTCAGGAGAAATCAAGATTCATCAGACCAGGCTACGTTTTTCCTGTCCAGTTTTCATGAGACTGTACTTACAGAAACCCTATCAGTTTTTGTAATCTGACAGATCTCCTGCAGTCTGGCTCAGGATTCAATGTGTTATCATCCTGATGTGCTTTTCTGCTCACCACAGTTGCACAGAGTAGTTGTGATTTACCATTGCCATTCTGTCAGCTCGATTTACCATTGCCATT
This sequence comes from Stomatorhinus walkeri, assembly GCA_026784285.1. Taxonomy (NCBI): domain Eukaryota; kingdom Metazoa; phylum Chordata; class Actinopteri; order Osteoglossiformes; family Mormyridae; genus Stomatorhinus; species Stomatorhinus walkeri. Next base: position 31,817,605 of record JAODUD010000001.1, on the reverse strand, counting down.
CTGTCAGCTCGAACCACTCGCCCTTTTCTTCTGATCTCACTCTTCTCTCCATCCACAAAACTCCTGCTCACTGGATGTTTTGTGTTTTTTTGCATCATTCTGAGTTGCAGTATCTCACAAAAGTGAGTACACCCCTCACATTTTTGTAAATATTTTATTATATCCTTTCAAGGGACAACGCTAAAGATATGAAGCTCTGAGCAGTTCAGACATTAATGGCTGTGTGTGTTATTTTGAGGGGACATCAACTTCACACCATTATACAAGCTGTACACTGATTACTTTACATTCTATCAGAGTTTCATATCTTTAGCGTTGTCCCTTGAAAAGATGTAATAAAATATTTACAAAAATGTGAGGGGTGTACTCACTTTTGTGAGATACTGTATGTTGGAGTTTAACTCTGCCGGGTCCGTTGATGAGTAGAGATCCACAGTGGAGACGTCGGAGGAGTTTGCAAATGCCACAAGTTTATTTAGCAATCTGATTATAGTCAGGCAGCGCCTATCTGACATACATCCAGCATGTGCATCAAGTGGCTCTAAAGTACCTATCTGCTCTGCTCTCTTATAACCTATTTGGGCTTCTCCCCCCTCTTGCCATTGTTCCTGCTACGTGACAGCCACATATTTTAACTTTTGCTCTAGTTTAGGTGGTAGAAAATGTGCTTTTCTTTCTCTGCTTCGCTGGCCTTGGTCCTTCTCTCTGCACTTCTCCTTATCTCATGAGCTTCCCCCATCTGGCTGGGCCAAGCCGCCCTGTTTGGGTGCGAGCAACGTCTTATTTTGGCTTAATTTCAGTTTCCTGGAGCTGTCCTTTGAGTTACTTACGGCTTGGTAGGCCTTGTACCTGTTCTAATAATTAATGGTCAGACTCCTGTAAGGTTCTGACCCCAACAGTTACCTCTAGAGACTTGTGTGTGAATATGTCAGGAGACTATCAGTTACAGAAATTCTCAAATCATGCCGTCTGCTACAGTATTTCGGCCATAGTCAAAATCACTGGGATCACATAATTGTAAGTGTACAGGTGTTCCTGATAAAGTGTTCAGGAAGTGTATAAAGAATCCTCACAAATTGTTCCTTTACCTTGGGCTCTTCTATTAGCCTGATTTGAAATAAAGACTGCCAGATTATTTAAAGAAATCCATCTCCTGTAGAATAATGTACTGTCATTTTTCAGCTTCCGTTCCAGTTTAGTATCCAGCAATTCATGTTTAGTAGTCTCCCCCTCCACCCTGCTGAGCAATCTGTGTATTGATAGGGCATGGAGTATGCAGTGTTGCAGCTTAAAAGGTATACCTACCCAAGAATGCCAGAGCAGGGACAGTGCTTCCCAGCCCAAATCACACACCTCTGCACTCCCAATGAGGTAATGTCTACTTCTGGTCTAGTCTCTCTTTGTGGTTATAGGGAGCTTTTGTGTTTTTTAATTTGCACTTTTATAATGAATTGCTCAAGATTTAAAGCAAAATGAACCAAGTAATAATGATTTCACTCTTTTCCCCATCAAATTTCCCAGTATCTGAATTGGCTTAATTTTAGCTGTGGATTCTGGGAGTCTGTGTAACATAACGACTTAAGCTCTCACATCGTTTACAATGAGGAAGGAATACTATTGGTTTCTGTTTTATCTTTAACAGAACCCCAATTTAAACTTGCAAAAAAGTATATCGATATAACAATTAGCGCTGGTGCTACTAACTTTGGATATTGATGAAGTTTAAATACTGGCTGGCAATATTGACTAAGACTGACACATCAGACCAATGTCTGTCTCAATTTATAATGAATATCAGGTGATCTCTGTGTGTTAACCAAAGTATTGTGCATCGCTAAGGCTAACATTACTAGTTGACTAACTCTAGATCTTGACCATTGCTACCATAGTTTGCAAAAAAAACTTGTATGCACCACAAAACAGGTATTTCCTAAATGCCTCTATTTATGTAGCCTATGCTATGTGCACTGCATTGTAAAAATGCAGTGAAGTGTCTACCACTAATGTTCATAGAATGTTTCAATTCTGTTATTTTTCACATTTGCTTTTTAAAAAATAGAAATATGTATTTTATGTATGCACAAAAAAAAATGCATACTGGCTCATCTTTGGTAGTTAAAGGCCTGTAATGCCTGTTAATTAAATATGGTCTGTTTTTTAAAATATTGGAGTATTAACCGGGATTCAATGATGAGTTTTGTATTGATGTATCTTGATGAATTGAATTGTGACACTGTGTCATTGTAATGAGAATTTTGTTGTGGGCTATTTCACAATACCCAGCCCTAGCGTTAAATAGCTGTCAGAATTAAATAAACGGAAAGTCTCTCTGCAGATCTGAATTTACATACATTTCATAAAGTGGTTTGCCAGTCAATCTAACTTTGTTGTAGGTCATTTGTCACAAATTATATTCACAAAGCAACATTACTTAATATCTCACAGTGAAATATGTCAGGGGGAGGTTACATGGTTATAGCATGATGGTTTAATTTGTGGTTACTTGGATTCTTTGTTTTTATAGGTTTTTCTGTCTCCCCTTCTGGACAAGGATGATTTTGCGGAGGACAGTGAGGAAAACCTAGAGGAAGCTCTTGCACATGTGAATGAGAAGGTGGGCAGCCTCCAGCCACTCAGTGACTTTGCCATTGGTATGTTTCTCTGCTGTCATTTTTACAACTTTTACTTTTTAAACTAAATTGTTACTGCTGTAGACATCCGGTAATTGTTTTCTTCTTTGTAGGAAACCCTTGCTTGGCCAAGTACAGTGATGGGCAATACTACAGGGCCAAGATACTGAGCATTAAAAGTTATAACCCAGTCCAAATCCTGGTGAGGCATGTGGATTTCGGCTCTGATGATACTTTGTCCACACAAAAGTAAGTAGTGTTCATTGCAGATCGTGATTACTTAAAAAAAAAAAAAAAAAAAAAAATTGACTTTTCAGTAATATGGTGGAAGGAAGACTGCGCATAGCAGATGAGGGTCCAAATAAAGAGTGAAAGCATCAGTTCTGTAAGAGCACTTAATTAAAAGTGAATAAAAATACAGCCCTTCAAGAACTTAAATATCACAACATGACTGCAAAGCAATAACGTCCAAAAGACATCAACTGACTTGCCCGATAATAGGATATCTCTAAGTTATGTACCACTGGAGTACACTAGCCTATCTCTGTCAACATTTTAACGTACATTATTTTGCTTAACTTACTTTCTACAATTCCTGTAACTCAAGGTGACCACTGCTAAAACAAAGGCTGGCCCTATCACTTACCCACATTGTCTTACAGAATATGGTACATATTAACCGAATGATTTTTTTTTTTACTTGTGGAGTGTGTGTGTGTATATATATAATATGTGTATATATCTGAATGTAAATTTGAACAATATTGGAAAAAGTTCACATTACAATGTTTGTAAGTTTTTATAAAACAAAAAAGCACTCAAAATCTACCAAAAATGAAGAATTTCCAAATTGAACTTGGTGACACTGCCACTAGTTGTGCTGATATACAGCCATACCAGCAGATCACCTGCTTTTTTTTGATGTCTATGGAATCCCAAAAATTTCCATGCAGTAGATGACACATGTTTTGGTGACCAGGTCCTGTTTGTGAGGTCCTTGGTATCATCTTCATTAACACGAGCATTTATTCTAAGATGCAGCTTAATGCCTTTGCTTAAAAAGCAAATGAATTACCAAGACTTATTTGGATAATGTGCATCTCGTCTGATGCCATTTAGCAGCAGCCTGTGAAATGCATGACACAATACCCTTTTTATTATGAAGAGCATTTCTTATTGTACATTAAATAAAACATTATTTTCTGATCCCCAAGTCTACGTCAGATCCCTCCTGAGCTGTTGCAGTATCCCTGCAAAGCTATCAAAGTGCAAGTGACTGGGTTCAGGCCCCCTCATATCAACCTGGAGAAGGAAAGGGTCTCGTACTGCCCCGAATGGAGCATTAAGGCTGTACTCGAGATGATTGACTTGCTGCATGGCAAAATTACCGCTTGTGTCATGGTGAGTATATTTGACAGTCAATTAGTAGCTTCCGTTTCACTAAAATATCTAATATACCCTAAACTTGACTAAAAATAAGATCTTTTTCTAGTCAACAGGACCTGAAATTGCTGTAATGCTGTACAATGATGCAGGAGCTCTGGTTCATCTTCCACTAATAGAAAAAGGACTAGCTGAAGAAGACTAAGTTAAGAAGCCCACAGCATTTCATTATTCATTTGACACAATAGCAGAAGCACTTTCACATCCCGAAAATGTAACACATTTATGCCTATTTTTCCTTTTCTCCCAGGACCTGACATTAACATGCAGTTTATTTTGATTATACAGCTAGAATTGTTTCACAGTTTGATTTGAGTTCCATGTTTGTGATACAACAGCCTGTTTTGTTGCACTTACGTATGAAACTACTTGCTTCATTCTGTTAAATCAAGTATTAAATGGTTCTTAGCAACTACTGGCTGCATTAAGCAATTCCAATGTTTGTAGTTTTCTTTTCACATTAAAAAAATGGTATCTAGAAAACCATCTGCACACACAATAATGGTAGTTTTACACATCAGTTTGAAGGCAATCTGCCATTTCCCTGCCATGGACTGGTCTGTTTGTCAATCTTGCATTCCTTCTGTGTTAGAAAAAAATGGTATTAAAACCATGCAGTCGATACAGAGCAACTTGCAAGAGGCAAATTTTGAATAAACTAACCTGTTATTGCACACAGATAGTGAGATTTCACTCCGTTGCTTGGCCATTTGCAGTAGGTTACAGGTCTTCTACATTTTCAGTGACATGTTAATCCTGAAATTGCTTAGTATCTCTTGTATACTCATTTTCATTAGTTACCCGAAATGATTACCTATCCATATTATTCCTCTTCCAAAGCAATAAATCAACTTTTGTGTATTTCAACGATACTTGCTTAAGCTCAGGCACACTATATAGCAGGGATCACCAACCTTTTTGAAACTGAGTCACATGGGTACTGAGCCATACAAAGGGCTACCAGTTTGCAATGCCCTCCTAAATTTATCTATATTCATGTATAATAAACATGTTTTAAATGCTTTTTTTTTTTTAGATATTGTCATTTTCAAATCTATATAAATGCAAATGTGATTAAAGAATAGCAGCAGGATAAAATTTAATTTGACACTGTTCACCGGTGAGTTGTACTATTTTTATAACAGGTCTGTGGGCGACTCGTATGGTCCTTGTGGGCATCCTGGTGTGAATGGGCAACATGTTGGTGACCCCTGCTATACAGTGATCCCCGTCTATTGCGGAAGTGACGTTGAAAATCCGCGATATAGATTGACCATATAAATAAACATTTTTTTCTGGTTTAAGCCTTAAAATACCCCTCCTACATATTTAAACACATGTAAACTTATTAAAACTCAGTTTGTAAACATATATGATATGTGGATGTCAGGCTTAAGGATATAAGTAACAATAATAATATGTAATGTATGTGTTACGACGCTGCCTGGCGGACGAGCAGTGAGCAGGCAGGAGGCAGCGAGGTTGCAGGCAAAGGGTTTATTTAGCGAGATACCGGGATTACCACATTGACCAGAAGACAAAGGACAAAATACAAAATGACGGATGTGGGGAGACTAACTCAGACACGGACTAAATACAAGAGACAATCAGGCATGTGGATAGACAACAGGTGGTTACAATCAGGATCCGACACGAGGTAACGAAGGGGGCGTGGCACACAAGAGGCTCTGATGGGCAGATCATGACATTACCCCCCCCAAGGCGCGAACTTCGGGTGCGCCCCAGGGAAGGGACGGACGAGGCAAGGGGACACAGGACCTGGAAAACAAAAGCACACAGGTTAACGCGTGGGCGAAGGCACAGAGGGAACAGGGGGGACACGGAGATGGGATGAGGGACGGACGGTGGAGCAACCGAGGGAGCAGTAGGGAGCACTGACAAAGGGAAGGAGACGAGGGAGCACTGACAAAGGGAAGGAAGGAGGGAAAGCTGCGGCAGGTGAAGGCGCAGCCAACCGAGGAGCTGGAGGAAGAGGGACCGCCAGCGACCAAGGAGCCGACCTCGGGGCACCTGTAGGCGACCGAGGGGACGATAGGGCGACGCAGGGAACCCCTGAGCCCCAGCAAGGGCAAACGAGGGCGAACCAGGGGGCATGGTGGGCGGGAACCGGATCCCACGTCTGTGCCCGCTCCCCTTACGGGACACAGACATGCGGGGCCCTCTTCACAGTGTCCCTGGCCGGGGTCTAGTTATGCCCAGCAAAGATATCCCCAAGGGGTCCCACTTCAGCTAATTGAAGGTGATGGTGTTTGGGACCTCCTCGGGGGCCGGGCGGGTTGGAGACACAGGGGCTGGAGCAGGAGTCTCTGGGGCATGGGTAGCCGAGACAGGCTGCGGGCGGGGCAGCTGGAGCAGACGATGCAGAGGCGGGCTGGGCAGCCGGAGCAGATGATGCAGAGGTGAGCTGGGCAGGCGATGCAGACGCGACCGCGGGCAGAGCAGCCGAAGCTGTGGCGGCCATGGGCCGGGTAGCCGATGGGGCGGCGGCAGCTTGAGCTCCTGAAGTCGCGGTGGGCAGAGCGGACCCTCGCGCTGCCGCGGGTATGTCCAGAAGCGGGAGGGGTTCCTCCCCCTCATCCGTGGGGAGCTGAACCGGAACTAAAAGTCCAGTTCCGACGCGAATGGTCAGAGGTAACGAGGGGGGCGTGGCACACAAGAGGCTCTGATGGGTGGATCATGACAGTATGTGTATATATATATTTAGAGAATTGTGATGTGTTTGGTAAAAATCTGCAATATTGTCACACTCCGTTCACGGAGCGGTGCCTGGGCGCTTGCGGCTCGAAGAAAGCATGACGCTGAACCAGTCAATTCAATAGAATATGGGGTTTATTCACGAAACACGGGGTGAACGCCACATAACACCGCAATGACAGATCTGGGGATACGAACTCAGACGCGGACTAAATACAAAAGACTGACAGGAAACTAAACAGGCAACAGAGAATTACAATCAAATGGATGGGCTACAGATGGTTTCAATCAGGGCTGGCACACGAGGAGCAAGGGGTGTGGCACACACAGGGCTTGAACGGGCGGAGTGGGACAGAGCCCCCCCCCCAAAGGCGCGAACTCCGGGCGCGCCTCCGGGAAGGGACGGACGAGACGCGGGCAGACCGGACCTAGAAGACAAAACCAAGAAAACAGGTCAACGAGGGACAGGGAACAGGACAGAGACACAGAACAGGCACGGGCAACAACCAGGACACAAAAACAGGGAACGCAGACAGACAAGGAAGGGAGACAGAGGGCGGAACAGCAGGAGGCGAGACAAACGGGCCAGGGGTGAACGGAGGAGGCACAGGGGGGCTAGGAGCAGAGACGGG
>JAODUD010000001.1:31791742-31806831 GCA_026784285.1 Stomatorhinus walkeri | reverse complement strand
TAATGACAAACAATCATGTCTGGAGACCATTAAAAGCCATTAAGGATGACATTTCATTAATGACAACATTGACTAATAACAGACTTATATGTTATGTATGAATTGTAAAGAAACACATTTTGGTTTTAGGACAACTTTTATGAAAGTTTTTGATCCACTTCAAATGTTAACTAGTGTGTATATATACAATGTTCCTGCTTACTTTATATGTATATACATTATAAAATGTGTATGCAATATATTTTTTAAATTGATTAAAACATTTCTAACATTCTTTCCTTGTATACAATGTATTTGACTTTTTCTCTTGTGTGATATGTTCGTTTGAATCTGCCAAGGAGCAAAATGGTCTGCATATGTAGCCACACTTGCTTTGCACAAGTTAACCACAAAACCAGCAGTAAGGAACTAAACTTCAGCTTCTTTTGCAGCATTTCTAATGCTCTAATAGTACTAAAATAAACTCCTGTCATCTCCTGTCAGTGTTTTGCTAGTGTGAAATTTCAGAATGCATATTGAAATTGGCCATTAGGGTTAAAAATGTTTTATCAGCAATAGTACTTTGGGTAGCAGAACAAAAAACAATGATTATTATGAAATGAAAGTGAATTTTTTTTTCGTCAGTTTCAATTAAATGATGTTCTACTGTATATTAGCCAAATTGTGCAGCGCTTTGTTCAGCAAAGCAGAGTTGCTTAACTAAGATGGATAATAGTTCATTATATTTATCTTGGGACCTAAAAGAGATATTACTTTTGAAGCCCATATCTTCGACAAAGTAGTTAAGGGAAGAAGTAAGACAGGAAGTAAGACTGTTAGGCAGTGGTAAATGCAGAACAACAGTTCCGTTATGAGAGAGGTTTACATATTTCAGCAGAGTGGAACATTGTAGGTTGTAGGCAAACAAGGGACTGTATAAAGCTTTGCAGGACATCCATCAAATTAAATTGTTTGCTTTAAGGTAAGAATCTTGTTTATCTTCCTATCTATCTCTTTACGTGCTTATGTGCATATAACACAGCTTTTAAAATGAAGGCATGTAAAGACATTAAACTTAGATTTTAATTTAGAGAACACAGCACTGCTTATAGATGAAAACGTAATTATGCTGCGGAGTCAGTGTCATATATTTTTGAAGAGAGGAGGTCCAATATTGTTTATCATTCAGCCTAAGATGAAGACACCATCTATACAGCGGAACCTGCCAATGCATTGTATCTTCTCCTAAACTTTGTTGCAAGCTGGATTGAATCCAGATGCTTATGTGAGCTCAGTGCCAAATGGGCCCAAGAAAAGAGACAAAGGAAAGCAAAGATAGCTTTAAGCATTTGATGATAAATAGGTTATACTAAAATAGAGTTAAGTGCAACAACGAATACTACACGATATCAGGAATCTCATATAGCTGTTACATATATTTTCATTTCAAAATTATTTTTTGCAAAAAGCCATTGTTCTTTAGAAAAATATATGAATACAACTTAGTTGGGAACCGGATATTGATGTAATGCGGAAGTGGGCAAAACAGCCATACAGGCCAGATGGGGCTATTTTTACTGTGTGATCATAAAAATGATTTTTAAAAATGAAGTTGCATATTCAAGTCCAATGAATCATCACACATACAACTGCTCCATCCAGTCTGCCATGCAAAAACAAACCTTTCCAAAACAAAAGAACCTGTCCTTTGTTGTAGCTTCTTTTAATATCTAAATTATATTAAAACGTTTTCTGTTTTTTCATAATTTTCTATTTTGACTACAAGGAAATGTGAATTGAATGTCATTGCCCAAACCTGCAACATGCAAGTATATTGACATTGAATGAATATGAAACCCTCAAAACCTCCAACCCTAGAGGAAGCGCTGCTACGCACTGAGCCCCCATGCCACCCTGCTGACATTTGTTGTTGGTGTTATGTTTGTGACACTGAAAATGCAATTTTATCACTTCACCTCAGGAACACATGATAAATAGTCTGAAGAGATGGGGTGAGTTCTTTAAAATCTAATGTAGTAATAGCTAAATCTGAACAAAAAGTAAATAGAAAAACGTCTTTAAAAAGCCTGGAATATTTGTCAGCTAGCAAAATGATTATGCAATGTATTTTAATATTATGAATTTTTCCCCAACTGTTTTCCAATTTAAACATTAAAAGCATGAAATACATTTTTTGCATCTACGTAAAACCAAGTTTTCTGTTGATTATAAACTGTCCACATAGGGAAATTCAACTTTGGTTCATTGGCACATCAATAGCCAAGACAAATTTGTCTCTCTTTGCCTTTGTGTTGCTCTGTTGTTTTTTTTTTGGGGGGGGGGGGCTCCAGGAGCAGTGGAGAAGAGGGAAACTTGCTACGGAGGTTATCTCGAATGGGAAGCAGACGGGCGTCCCGGGAAACACTTCATCCTCAAGTGCAAGCAGCTCCCCTTTATAGACCTCCTGTTCCATCTACCAGACCCACTATCTCAGTTGCAAATAACTCCAAAACTGAAAACAATATTCCAGTCCCTAAATGTGACACCAAAGTGTTCAGCAGTGACGAACATGGACACGCCATCTTACAGGTACTGGTTGTCTTTTAATAAACAGATGAAGTTGTACCAAAATCAGAGAATTTGAGACTTTGATTCTTCCAGCAGTGTTTCTCAGCCTAGTCCTTGAGGATCCACGTTTGTGGGCTGTCCGGTAGGGAGTTGGGAGGCATTAACATCATAGACCATCTGGGGGTCCTGATGACCAGCTTGAGAAACACTCTCTTGCCATATTTATAAGAGTATGGAATTACTTTATCATTTTGATAATCAGCACCCATCTACCAATAAAGAAGAAAAACCGGTTTGCACAAGTTCCCACAATGTATTCATTAAGTTAAATCACCAGATTAAAGCAGATTTTATTCTCATTAGATATTTTGTTCTTTCACCACTGATCTTTCATTCTACCAAAGATATACACTGCCTCGTAAACTGCATATCTGACCTAGGTCCTGTAATCAATGCACATACATAGATGAATTATCTTCTTGATAATATAGGATTATAGATGTGGTTCCTTTTTGTACATATGTATATTGCATTTTAATGAAACTCATTTCTGTTTCGTTTAAGCTATTACAACCATTTAGTGTCTGTGTGATATGCAAGAACTATTCTAAGTTGATGGAGGATGTATTTCTTCACCTGCAAGGGGTTTCAGCAGTTCCGTTTAAATGCGACTCTGTGTGATGTGACGTTGGTGCCAGGTGACAGCGAAGAAACCTTCCCAGTGCACAGAGTTATTATGTCTTCAGCCAGTGATTACTTTAAAGCTATGTTTACAGGTAATTTGATTGCTTTAAAAGAACCACAAGGGTTTCTTTGGGTTTCCCATATACAGTCTGAAAATATCCTATTTAGATAAATGCTGTTTCTAAATTGTTGAATTTCGAAAGCTATCCCTGGCTTTGGTTTCTATTGCACAGTAACTTGATAAGTAGTTAATGGGTGATTCAAGACTGTTATCCCTAGTTTTAATCATACTATTTTCAGCTTTTGTTAAACCAAGTCATTTGTATAAGATATTACAAAAAGTAAATTATGAACAACACTTAACCAATCTTTCTCTGAAACCAAATAAATATTTCTATCTGTTGCTAGTGTGAAAATTGGATTGTTTGGACCTGTATCACTCTTACGTTCAGCCATGTCCTTGGAATTCCGTATCAATGTTTTATATGCAGCTAGTAATCAAAGAGCAGTCAAGTAAATCTCTATTAGTTAGTGCTAATCTAATACCTGAAAAGTCTGTTTTGATTAAAAAAACAGCTTATTAGGAACTTGATCAATACTGTTACAGAACCCTTTATTACACATAATAGGGCACTTTTGTAAGTGATGTCATGCAAAAAAAAACTGCTGTATTAAAGGGCACAGTAAATAACAATAAAGACATTCTGAGTTATTATTAGGTTTTGCGTTAGAGGAATTATTTTTCCAGTAACTATTATCCTAATATAAACATGTGCATAGTTTTATCACTGTCCTTTTAATTGATCAGTTTAATACAAACTGTCCTTTTACATCCTTACATTGTGGTTTATGTATAGGTGGAATGAAAGAGCAGGAGTTACAGGTGATAAAGCTGCATGGTGTGAAAGGACTTGGACTGAAGAATATCATTTCTTTCATCTACACTGGTAGTGTCAGTCTGAGCCTGGCCAGTCTGCAGGACACTTTGGAAGCTGCCAGCTTTTTGCAGGTGCTCCCTGTCCTGGGTTTCTGCAAAGAGCTGCTCAGCAGTGAGGTAATGTACTGATCAGGAGTGAAATGGATAGGGGTCTTTACTGTGGGGAGCGATGCCAAACATATATAATATAAAAATATATTCATGACTTATTCATGCCAATAAATGCACATTTATTTGGGGGGGGGGGCTAAAGCCCCCTTAAAATAGACCTAACAATGCCCCTGGTACTGATAATGTTTCTATTTTGTTGTTATACAGCTAGCATAATTGTATTCCCTGACCTACATATGGTTTTAGCACCTTTCCACCACCACCGCAGACACTTTGGTATGTGAGCCAGTAACTCAAAAATGGTTTGATGTATCTAAAACTTTGCAGAGGCATTTTATGGGTGAAAAGCTAAAACATTAAATTTTCAGAGAAATTGTGCCAAAAGTGTTGTACCGCATAGTGAAAATACGGCTCGATCCCCTTAAGACAATAATTCAAAAACCATTGGGGGGATCTTTTTTCAATGTTGCAAAGGTGTTGTAGGAATCGCAAGCATGGAACTGAATATATTTTGAGACTGATCACTCCAACATTGAAGCAACACCCCTTAGTAACAGCAAAAATGTTTTCACCCTCGATCCAGTTTGAATACCTCTTTAATATAAACCTAGCATTAGTGTTTTTGTAGCAGTTCCTACTTTTATGTCAAAGAAAAGTTTGACCGCAGTGTAAATGAGAAATAGAATATAAATATTGAAACTTGAAAAATTATTGAATAATTATTGAAAAATATGAATAATTTAAATAATATTTTCAGACTTGCACATTAAAACATACACAAAGGAACCACTTATTTGGTGGAGAAAGATTTTAAAATTGTCATATAATGTGCAACAAATGAATAAGTATACTCACACCTATATATCACAATGCTGGCTCACAGTATTCAGGTAAAATACACTTAACTCTTACATTTCCAGGGGATCCATCCAGTTTCTCTGTACAAGGTGGTGAGTGTGGGAGGAGTATGACTTACATAGCCTGACCAAATGACTGGGCTGTCCATTTCTGACAGCATCCAATCTACTTTTAGATGTTAATGGAAGAAAGAGAACAGTTTATAATCGTTAGGGCCATCCAAATGGCTTAATCTCTGAAGGATACGTCGATATGTAAATTAGTTTTAAATCAGTTTGCCATGCTGCTACCATAACAGCAGTAGCATTTATAAATGTCTTAAATATCATCTTCATCTTCTCAGATTACTACAGACAACTGTGCAGAGGTGGAACGCATTGCCAGTAACCTTCATCTGGAAGAGGTTCAAGTGTGCATCAATGAGTTTGTTCTTCAGAACTTCTCAGATCTGGTAAAAAGCAGCATGTATCTGAAGCTTTCCCTGTCAACCATGGAGTACGCTCTAGCTAATGATGCTCTTAAGGGTTTCTCTGAGATGGCACTGTACAAGGTGGTTCGTGCATGGCTGGATTGTGACCCCGTCAGTCACCGACAGCATACCTTTAGCCTAATGAGTAAAGTTCGCTTTCCTCTAATGAGCCCAGCAGAACTTCTGCAGATCTCCCAGGAAGATGTTTCTCTCCGTGCTGACACTGATTGCGTCAACCTCCTGTTAGAAGCCAGCAACTACCAGATGATGCCCTTTCTGCAACCAGCCTTGCAGACTGAGCGTACATGCATCCGTTCTAATTCCACGCACCTGTTGGTCTTGGGAGGGGTGATGAGGCAACAGTTAGTGGTCAGCAAGGAGCTGCGTCTCTATGATGAAGAGGCCCAAGCTTGGAAAGCTCTGCAGCCTATGGATGGCCCACGCTATCAACATGGTGTTGCCCTCATTGGGAACTTTTTATTCATTGTAGGGGGCCAAGATAATTATGACACCAAGGGCAAAACAGCAGTGGATACTGTCTATCGCTATGATCCCCGTTTTGACAGATGGCTGCAACTGGCCTCTCTCAATGAAAAGAGGACCTTCTTTCACCTCAGTGCGCTGAAGGGCAAACTATATGCTGTGGGGGGCAGGAATGCCAGCGGAGAGATTGGTGAGATGTTTCTAAATTTGTTTCTAAACTAATACATTGAGAAAACATATTAAGTGAATTTTTATTGATTAGCTCAACTGATTTTTGTAGCTAATTGTGTAGTAGTATTTTTAACAATATTTGTTAAAGATTGTTATTTAATTTATTTTTAAAACTTTGATTAGAATATGTATATGTATGATATGATACTGAACTGAGTAAAAATTAATGTAGATAAATTATAATTATATGTTATTTTGTAAACCACTTCTCACTTGCTAATGTTTAAAGTGATGAAATCATAAATACGTCATCCTGTTGCATTTTTCTTAATCCCATCTCCACTCTGTGTATGAGGAGTTTGTGTCATCTTCTCTTGTTGTGCAAGTACGCCCTGGGTATTCCAGTTTCCTCCTGCAGTCCCAAGACATGCAGTCAGGCTAACTGGCATTACATAAATTGCCCATAGAGCTGGAGTGTGTGTTTGAGTGTGTGTTGTATGTGCCCTTTGATCAGAGCTGGTCAATCCCATAGGTGACATAGGTGGCTGCCTTGGCATCTTCTTAGGGCGCACTCTCTGCCAGCCCCTCTGCCCCCGAGGCGAAGTGAAATTGACTTGAAATTTCCCCAGGGGGATTGATGTGTCATCAGGGAAATTTTCCTAGAACTCCACATGGACTTCACCTGGCACTGGCTATGTTTGACCAACATCCTATATGCTCCCTGGAATTGGCTCTGGGGTCTTACTCTCACCAACCATGGGCAAAAGCAAATTTACAGGGTAGTTCATACCAGCAATTTTATAACATGGTTATCTACCAGCTCCATGCCCCCACAATTCTGACCTGGCTTAGCTCTTAGAAGATGGAATGATTGATGGATGGATGTTAGAATTCCATTTAGCAAAGCTATAAAAAAGAAAGCTTATATACAATTGGCCCATTAGCAGAACCATATATTACATCATACATATATATTGAGTGAAAGGAGAAAGACACAAATAAAACTTTTATAATGAAGTTTTCTCATCGTTGAACAGATGCTGGTTTATTTAAAATAAAGAATACAAAGTATATTTATCAACAAAGTCTAAGAAACGTACTATTTGTAGTGTTCATGTGTACACAATATATCATATCCTTGCATGTACAGACACCGTGGAGTGCTACAGCCTCAGTCAAAATGAATGGACACTTGTATCACCAATGACAGAGCCACATTATGGGCATGCTGGGACAGTTCATGGAGATCTTATGTATGTTTCTGGTGAGTCTTTTCCATTTTCTACTGTAGAAAATATTCTAGTGATCAAGGCACTACGATGTGACCCAGCTGGGGTTTAAAAATGTCGGGACCAGTGCCCAAACAGAAAAAAAAAACTTAAGAAATAAAAAAAGGTTGCTGCCAAATTAAGGAAAATTTCTTTTACTATTGCACAAGACAGCCAATCTGTTGTCTGGTATAATTATGATTATTTTGCGTTTCTGTAAAGTTAAAACATATATTGTTGGAGTGTCTTTGTAAGTTGGGGCTTTATGCTGCTTCCGAGAGGCCCCAGGCCACCCTCTGACCCTGGCCAGAAGTGCTTGGAAGATGGATAGATGAATTATAAAGCATAGCAATTTTGAAAAACTTCAGAATCACCCAAACTAGTTTTAATTGAAGGGGTGAATTGTGTTTTAAGGTAATTCAGATCATATAATGCATGCAATTTTTTTTTTGAAGGGGGTATAACACGAGATACCTTCCAGAAGGAACTGTGGTGCTATGACCCAGAAGCAGACAGCTGGAGCCGCCAAGCAGATATGACCACACTGCGTGGTCTGCACTGCATGTGCACCATCGGAGACCGCCTCTACGTTATGGGTGGAAACCATTTTAGGGGTGTCAGTGATTACGACGATGTGCTAAGCTGTGAGTTCTACAGCCCTGCAACAGACCAATGGACTAGTGTTGCACCCATGCCTCGTGGCCAGAGTGATGTTGGCGTGACTGTTTTTCAGGGTTATGTGTATGTGGTTGGGGGGTATTCATGGAATAACCGCTGCATGGTAGATATAGTACAGCGCTATGACCCTGAAGGTGATGTGTGGGAGAAAATGTTCCATATTCTAGAGCCCTTGGGTGGAATTCGAGCCTGCTGTATGACTGTGCATCCACCTGAGAACACTGTGGAAGTTCACATTCAGGAGTGCCCACTCTTCAGTGGCAAAACCTCATAAAAGATTTGGTACGAAATTGATTTTATTCAATAAAATTGACAACTAATCCTACAAAGCAGGACTGTAAATGTTCTGTTATATGATATAGTATTATTATGCTTAAAATTGTGGTGAACCATTGGTTTATGTTTTTTTTTTATTTTTATTTTTAAAATTTATTGTGTTTAGTTCAAACAGTTTTGTACAGCATGTAATGTAGTGACTGAAACCTTTGGATAGCAGAAACTAAAATTTAAATAAAAGGAGGTTGATTATAAATGTTTTACTATTCTTGAATGGTTGAGAGAGATATGTTAAGAATGAGTTAAGGTGGAATGAAAGGAAATATGCTTTTGGCATTTTCTGTTTTATTTTAGCTAATCTGCCTAATAATCCAGCAGTATATTGTAAACAAGATTGCAAAGGATGTACAAGGTAAAATGTTAAAATGGAAGGCACACAATTTTGGCAAAATATAATATTCGTGTTGCAGGATGGTATAATCATAGTCTTTTGATGTACTTCTAAAGACAAATTAGTAATTAAGTAAGGAGTCTGACCTTCCGCCAAAATCTGTACATATCATGGCTACTCTTGGCATAAGTTGTTTTTAAATAATATTTTATATGAACAATGTTGATTAATTTTGCAGAATCTGTTAAATTGTATGCAACACAATATATAAAAAGAAGGAAATACTGTTCTGTCTTGCTTCCATGTCATTGTGGGTGTTGTTCACAAGTGCCACACAATACACACAAATACACAAGTACAGTAATATCCTTGAACTTCCATTCCTCTTTCACTTTGAGTGGCTTGATAGGTCTGCTGTCTGATACCATGGCAATAATGATGTAAGAGCACAGAGGTACTGACATATTTCATTTGCAACCTTGATCTTGTAACAGTGAGATAAGAGAAAGAGGCTGCTTGATTAACACCAAGGTCTGTGTATACAAGAAGATTTATTAATTTTAACAGTCTCCATATACTTCATAGACAAATTACACTGAATATTAAACTTACCCAGTCTAATACAATGATTCTTAAACCCAATGATGTTTGCCTTTTACATTTCTATTTTATCTGGAAGATAAGACTTCTTGTAATTAGTAATTTTTCTCCTTCATTATTAAGTCAAGAATTAACAAACTGTAGATTGTTCTGCTTTTCCAATTAAATCCCCAGAATACTAATCAGATTGCTTAATCCATATATTCCATATTCCAAATGTTTGGTGTTGTATGGTATTGCAAAGGTGTTGAGGAAAGGAAATGCTTTTATAAATGTATTTTGTAAACTCTGGTTAAAATTCATCTGATAGATGTTTAATATCCATCCATCTGTTCATTAATTTTCTAACTACTTACCCTGGTCAGAGATACCCTGGTCAGAGATATTGTTAAAACAACAGTTATTTGGAGTTGGCAGTGCAGTGGTAATGGCAAAACAGTCCGTTCTCATACTAGATGACATACATGTTGATGGTTCCAGGTACTGGGAGGATGGCCAGTACTGGATAGGCTGTGCCATTTGGGCACCTAGGGGAGGAGTCATTAATTGAATGCTCTCCAAGTAATTCAGCGCAGAAGGCTGAAGTCATGGCTGTAGTAACAGCAGTTCAAAGGTATCAGGGGCCAATACATGTCCTTCAGACAGTGGGTTTGTAGTGCATGCTTTAACTGAATATCTTGCATTGTGGCAACAGAGAGGGTTCTGCACTGCAGATGGGAAGCAGACAATGATCTGGGAGATAGCTGCTCGGGAAACAGATTTACAAAGGTGAAAGCCCATCAGGTTCCAGGAAAGATTCGCCAGGGAGACCACAACAATTCAAGATGGGGATTTCCACACAGATTGGAAAGTGACCCAGGCACACACTTCACTGCCCAAATTGTAAAAGATCTTTGTGAAATTCTGGGAGTCATGGGAAGGTGCCCTTGTTGCATCCCAACATGGGAGATGTGACGAAACCAATTCGAGATCGAGTGCAACACGACCAGTTTCTGAATTGTGTCCAGAGCACTCTGGAAGACAAATTATACTGTTTTTTCCACCCACAATATGGGAGTAGCCCACCAGGAAAACAAAAAATGATGGGAAGATCCTGTAAGGCCTAGCATCCACAAATTTAAAATAGGGGAGCAGGTACTGGTCAAAAATTACCTCCAGAAAGGGCCTTGGGATGCAAATTGGACAGGACCACATGAAATTGTGAATACCTGTGGGGAGGGCAATCTCACGCTTGGACTGAAAGGGAGGAAAAAACCTGTATTCAGATGGTTCCACGTTGACCCATGTAAATTGCATAAAAATCCAAGATGTTAACTTGACATAAGAATGAATCCTGCACTTGATGTTTTTCAGGTTTTCATCGCAAAAAACCATGGCACAGCAGAAGAAGCGATCAAAGGGGGTCAGATGCATCGTACACAGCAAAGGAACAACAATATAACCAGCCACATTGGTGCCATAAGTGGGATAACTTCCTTGGGACAATGCAAGGGCTCTGCAGATCTCATGGGAGGAAGGAAACCACCTTGCACATCAACCAAATTTGCATTAACACATTTGGGGAGCTACAAGTGTGACTGTAAGCTTGTGTTGAGAATGGATCAAAAATAAATTGAGAAATTGAGAATTGAGAAAGCCCTCTGGATTGAAGTGTGAAACATTTTCAAGGGATTAAACAAGTCCAGCTGCAATTGAATAACCTTTCTTGGGATAACGATGACCTGGATGCCAGAGAATCTTCACAGACATCATAAGTAAATATTTGTGTCTTAGAATGTGCACGTTCTAGATATTTTTATAATCCTGGTTCCCATTAACATACAGCCATATTATTGTGCAATAGGATCTGAAGAATACATAATTGATTGATATCCACAAAATGATCTTGCTATGAGTTCATTTTTATTGAAGTTGGTGAGAATCATGATTCAGAGGGACGGTATTCTTAGGGATTTGGGAGGTATACATAGTTTGTGGAGATCTTTGTGTGACTGGGTTGGTAAAAAGCTTTATTCAACAAAGGTAATTTGTGTAACTGTACCACAACACTCTGACAAAGGTACATATAGAGCACGGGATGACAGTACAGGATGGAATTAAAATATTAGTAATAGAAAATTTGGAGGGTTGTAATATTGGTAGGAATGCCATCCTGTATTCAGGTGATCTACCCAATGAACATTGGAGGCAAATTGTACTGTACCAAGAATAGGATTGACTTCCAGCCTGAACCTTTGCCTGAAACAAACATGATTCAAAATCTGCAAGAGCTTGAGCAACAATTGAAGGTTCAGCTGCTTAAAATACATGAGAGTGAGAAGGAATTGACAGAGCAGGTCAGTAACTATATCAGTGGAATGTCGACACTGAAGGCGAACTACCAGGACAAGTACTGGGATGTACTGTTCAAAGCAGTTATCACTGCATGTGTCGTGGTACTGCTGTTGGGTGTGGCCTTGATGGGCTATCTCAGATTACTAAGGGATCAGCGGAAAAGGGACCCTGTATACGTGGAGAGGAAAGTGTGCATGACACAAAGTAGGGTGTAGGTTATGGAGACGACCTCCCATATCCAACCCTTGTATGTTGACCACTGATTAGTGTGATGCTGGTACTGTGCTCAAGATAAACCTTACACTGCTGTTGCACTGAGGCTCAAGGTTCAAAGGGGGATTAAGAAAAAGTAGTAAAGATGTCCTACCCTCCCTAACAAAGTAGCTCAGCCACTGTCAATTGAATTATCTTTCTTAGCACCCTAGTGGTGCCAAATGGAACCCCCATTCTCTCCTTTACTTGATCATAAATTGCTAACACTGTCTTTATTCAAATGATTAACAAAGAACATTTGGGCATCTTTATTACTTTTCCTTACAAATAACAGATTATAAAAAATAATACTGGACATTGAATATGCTGCCTGGATACTGAATATATGCATAATCCACATTTAAGCACTTAAAAACCACCTTGACAATCAGTGACAGTACACAATCCGCCCAACATCATGAGTCAAAACCTTTCAATATATCTGAAGCAGTTTATAAAATGTGAT
This sequence comes from Stomatorhinus walkeri, assembly GCA_026784285.1. Classification (NCBI taxonomy): domain Eukaryota; kingdom Metazoa; phylum Chordata; class Actinopteri; order Osteoglossiformes; family Mormyridae; genus Stomatorhinus; species Stomatorhinus walkeri. Next base: position 31,794,306 of record JAODUD010000001.1, on the reverse strand, counting down.
AGTTAATGAAAATGAATTGAAAATGAAATTGTGTAGTTATTTTGTATTTAAATTATTTTTTTTTAAATGTAGGAATTTGAATATTTTTGAAATGAAAACATTTTTTTTACCAATGAACAATAAAATGGTACCACTTTACAATAACACTAAACTTATAAAGAGATTATGAATGGTTCATAAGTAGGTTATTAATTAGGTTGTAACACTTTGTAAATCATTAACAGACAATTATAAACAAGTTATTCCACAGTTTTCTTTTTATTAATGAGTTACTACCATTTATAAAGTGGTACCAAAAAAACATCAAATCAAATTGTCCTCTGGAAGTTCTTCTTACAAAAAATGTGGGATAAGAGATAAGATAAGATAGATCTTTATTGTCACTATTAAAGAAACAGTGAAAAACAGTTTAGCAGCTCTCTGTTTAGCAGCGTAAGTTAAAGTAATAAATAAGAGAAATAAGAACACAAAAAGAGACAGCCATCCTATTACAGTATGAGTGTCTGAGTACGGTGTGATGTCAATCGAGGTAGTATGTGCTTAATGACCTGCCCTAAGCATAGTATTGCATAGAAGACAGTCATTCAGGGGAGTGAATGCCAGAATCTGGTATTATACTCTGAGCTCATTTCCTTAAAAAAAAAAAAAAAAAAAAAAACCTGCACTTTGCAAACAGAGTATGGGATGGTATGCATAGCCTTGGATTTACTGAGCTAGTATCGGGAAGAAATTCATTGTAGAGTCTTAAAGCACTTATGTAAGTCGCTCTGGCTAAGGGTGTCTGCCAAATGCTGTAAATGTAAATGTGAATGTAAATTAATACTGTTTCACAGAACCAGTGATTCAGTGGGTGCGGGTTGGCTGCATTTGACGGCCTGTGGGTAAAAGCTTTTGTTCAGTCTGTTTGTTCTTGCACTAATTGACCTGTAGCGTCTGCCAGAGGGGAGGGGGGACAAAGATAGTGTCCTGGGTGTGAGGGGTGCAGAAGCTGCCTTTTAAAGCAGACCTTGCCTAGACATAAACATATTTCAAGGTTCTCCAGAAGCCTCGTGATGCTGGCAGATTTGGACTATTTAAGCCTTAGCTTTTCCTCTTGTTTTCTCCTCAGTCTTCTACAGCAACTGAGTGTGCCAGGAGCTGAATCATTTCTCACAAATTCATCTATAGAGCCAATTACAGTGTACAGCTATAGTCATGTCTCTATCTGGTGAAATCTGCCTTGTTACAGGTGCCTGTGGATTCTTGGGACAAAGGATTATTATGTTGCTCCTGGAGGAGGGTGTGGCAGAGATCCGTCTGCTAGACAAAGTCATTATACCCAAAGTTATCCAGGTTGTAAAAGGTAAATGCCAAATTTTCTACATTGAATTTGTGTTCAAAATGTTTTCATCTATATATAAGTACAGCAAGAAGAAGTTATTTCTGCATCTTAGTTTTACTTTTATATCCTTTCCATTTAATAGTTTAATAATTCCAAACAACCCGGGAATGATCCTTTACGGATATTATTCCGCTGTTCTTTTTGAAAATAATTTTGAATTATTTTTAAACAGAATATTCACCTTTGAGGAATTTTTAAAAGAATCTATGGTCTTGAAACTGAAAAAATTGAACAGGTTTTCAATTGGTTTTCACAACTGTATATTGTCAGCTGCATTTATAGGTAGCTTATACTCTACTCAACTGAATTGCTTTCAGTAATTAACACTGATAACCAACAAAAAGAGGGCCACTCTTTCCTGTTTAAGAATTGATTTAAAGGAACCCAGGGTTTCAGCTTGCACTACACTAATAAGAAGACTATTCCATACTACATGCTGTGTAAAGAAGTGTCTTCTCAAATTCAGTTTAAAATGTTCTCCCGCTCATTTCCACCTATGGCCATGAGTTCTTGTATTTAAACTAATATTAATGTAGCCATTTGGCTGAACAGAATCGAGACCTGTTAGAATCTTATATACCTGGATCATGTCCTCCCTTAATCTCCTTTGCTTGAGGCTGAACAGATTCAGCTCAGCTAACCTCATCTCATAATACATTCCTCTAAGACCAGGAATTATTTTTTTTACTCCTACGTTGAACCTTTTCCAAGGCAGCAATGTCCTTTTTAAGGTATGGTGATCAAACCTGCACACAATATTCTAGGTGGGGTTTTACCAAGGAATTGTATAATCGTAGCATCACCTCCCTTGACTTAAACTCTACACACCTAGAGATATACCCCAACATCCTATTGGCCTTTTTAATTGCTTCCCCACACTGGTGAGAATGGAACATGGAAGCATCAACATACACAACCGTGGTCTTTTTCTCAATAATCAGCTACCTTTATTTCAGTGGAATCCATAAAATATCTGCACCATGAACTGTAATGAGTAGATAAACAGATATACAAGATGGTTGGATGCATGGACATAAGTTTGTTATGTCTCTTGATATTTCACAAAATTCCTTTTCCTATTGAAAATTAGTCTATGACTGACTGATTTATTGCTTGATTTTCTGCCAGAATCCGCACATCACACAAAGGTGAATGTTTTTGAGGGAGACATTCGGGCCAAAGG
>JAODUD010000001.1:31738658-31749656 GCA_026784285.1 Stomatorhinus walkeri | reverse complement strand
CCTTGAGAACGAAGCAGGCGCGGGGGGTTGTATAAGGTCAGCAGATCACTAAGGTATTCTGGTGCAAGGCCATTTAGAGCTTTATAGGTTAATAGCAGTATTTTATAGTCAATCCGAGACCTAAATGGTAGCCAATGAAGGGAGGATAAGACAGGTGTAATGTGATCACATTTTTTAGTGTTTGTGAGAACTCTGGCTGCTGCATTCTGTACCAGCTGAAGGTTCTACTAACCTTTCATTTATACCTGTTAGTCTAATCTGGTCTCAATGGAGAGCTGCAGGGAGCTTCATCTGAGGACACAGGAGCTGCTGCTGCAAAACCTGATGAAGAAAGATAAGGACCAGAGAGCTGAGCAACACAGACAAGCTCTTCTGGCTCAAGTTAACACAGACATTGAGCTACTGATGAGTAAGGTTCCCCATTGTTTGGTGGTTTAATGTTTCGGCTCGTAATTACAAAAAGAATCATACACATTTAGCTAGGAACAAATAGCCATTTCTTTACTTTGTGTTTTTCAGGTGCTCCTCCTCTGAGAAACAGCTCAGGATTAGATGTAGATGCCTACCTCAGCAGGTCTGCTCCAGTGGCCTCCTGGGCCAGGCAGTCGCACAGTACAATGCTTCAGGTGTCTCGCAGTCCGTGGTGGAAGAAGTTTGGGGAAACATTTTCAGATCACGAATTTTGAGAGTCGGAAATGGATGGTCATAATCACATGTGTATATATGTATTTTCTTCTTTTTGTTTGCATTCTCAGATATTGTATTTCATTTTTAGTTTAATCCGTCTCCTTGGAGTTAATCCTGGGTAAGTGGATTACCCTGGATAGACTGCCCTTTGATTGCAGGGAAAAGGTTAATGTGTTTATTTTGTTGGATATAATTTTCTCTTAATATTTCAGAAGTACAGTAAGATGTATTGAAAGTGCTGTTTATTTTATTGGTATCCTGTTGATTGTTGACACAGAAGCTGAGACAACCTCTCAATACATGAGCACATCTCATCTTTCACATCTTGATAAATTAGTTTTTAAAGTTTTTTGGGGAGCATAAAATTTAATTGATTGCTATGTGACATTCTATGTGAAAAATTTCTTTGTCCAATCACGAGAGGAAAACAACACGTTATGCTGTGTTTAAATAAAGGCTAGTTCTTCCCAGAGAAGTGACCATAAATCTGGTGAAGGTGAGTTGTGTCATCATGATGTGGGGTCAGTTTCTGTGGTTTTTCTTTCTTTATCATGACTAGCTTGGGATATGTTTCTTGCAGACATATGATTTTCCTATTGATTCTGACTGATTTCTGCAAAGAAAATCATCTCGAAAGAAAATTTAGGGACTTTTTTTTCCCAAATAAACATTTTAATTTTGTTTTTACAGTTGCATAGATTGGCTATGCCTGCCAAAATTACCAAGATCTAACATACCATAAACTAACAATTAGTCAACATTAGATTCATGCATGAAAAAAATGTTATAACAAAAACAAAAACAGACATGTGCCACAAAAAGATGTCTTACATCTGGAGTGGGTGCCTGCATGCTCGCTCTTTGCAGGCATCTAATGTTTGTTAGATGCTGATTTAAAAAGAAAGTTTCAGCAACAAATCATTTTAAGAATAAAGGCAACAACACAGAAGGAAAAGTATGCACGTAGTTTTACATTCCACTGCCATTTATATGACATGTTAAAGTATGTGTAGAGGACAAAATGACTGAATCTTAAAACAGAAAATGAAGGGTAATTTCCAAGTCAACTATTAAGTCACATCTGAAATTAGATAACAGGGTGCTTTGAGTAATTTTATGGCAACATTTGTATAGAACAATCTAATCAATTAGAAAAGATGTGACGCCTATAAAATTTATTATCTACTAACTTTACACAAGGTAACCTCTTCAATGTAATGTTATTCATTCCATAGGTTTGATCAATAAAGCAAAAAGGACTTGAGATTTTTCAAATGACCACTTTCCAACAATTTTATTCAAAATAATGCAGGACCAGCATTAGAAATACTGCGCTTTCATCCTTGTTCCAACATGCACAACAAAACTTGCCTATGATTAAACTAACCCACTGTCCATTAAACTACTTGTCTGTAACAGCCTCTTGCTCCTTGGTGAGACCACGGATGGACAGATCATACACAACCTCCTCAATCTTCTTCACATCATACTTGAGACCATCATAACGTTTCCGCAGTGGATCATTCTTCAGGTTTAGCAGCCGAAAGCCAGAGTCCAGCTCATTGATGAAGTTAGAGATGCGCAGGGGCCGGCTGTAGTCCCCTGCCGTTACGCTGTTCACTGCTAACCTAGACTGAAAGTAGGGAGGTGTGCATGAAACTTTATTAAAGGTGATAAATGTAAAAATGAGACATCTTGCATATTATTAAGGTTAGATTGTTCCCCCACATTAAAATCAGCTGTGAACTACAAGTTTGCAAATCCCTTCTGTATTCCTGCATTAAAATCCCTAAAATGTTTAAGCAGATATCACATAAAACAATTGTACTTTTATATTTGTATTTTAAGTTAATTACTTAAATATTAAATATTCACAGTATATGAAGGAAAAATTAGGAAACTTGGGGAAAAAAAGGCTTAGGGCTCCAATCCACAGGAGGTGCAAAAATGAATGAAATTCAATTCTGTATGGCTGAAATGATAACTCAAACAATTAGAATTATTTGATTAATAAAAATCCTCAAGGCAGATTCTGTATGCTCTTATACACAGACTTCAGCAGTCCATGGATTACATTAACTGTAGCACCAAGAGGAAAATGAAAATAGGGAAGAGCAAAAAACTACTGGCAGATAACAGCAGAAACTATCAAAGCAATGGGAGCATTTCAACATCAGATTAAAAGAAAATACTGTAAAACATTATAAAACCAAACTCGCATTATGAGAGATCTCAAGTTGAAACTTAAGTAAATTTTTACCCTTAGCAGTATATAAATGCAATATTAAAGTTAATGCACTGAACAGGAGTGAACTGCACTTCAAAAAAAAATTGTACAATAAAACTTGCATTCCTGACATGAAACCCCTTGTGTTTATAATGGATGCTTGTGTGCTATGCTTTGACAGTTTATGAATGAGTCAATTTTTTGGAGCAATTACTGCAGTACTAGCAAAAATTTATAAACTTAGTAATGCATCACAATTATGCAAAATGTAAAGAATGCATGAATTCTCACAAGTTCACTGGCCATGATGAGCACCCCAGCTAAGTAATCTTCAACATCCAGATGAAAGCCTTTTTCTCTGTCCACTTCAACTGTAGAGTGGATCAAGAGGAAACAGTTACAAATCATATGGTTTAATCTCTCAAAGAATCGACTCAAGACTGGGAAAGAATGCACAGGCATTACAAGTACATACTTCCAAGAATGTGTGCCACCTCCTCTCGTGTGACCAGGGATTCACTCTCCAGGTAAACTACAAATGCTGCCAGAAATGTAACACGCTGCAGGACAAATCTCCAGTGCTCATGGAATCTGTTTGAAACAGAGTTTACATGCAACAGATTATATGCCTGAGGATTAACTGACCTCAAAGAAGAAAAAACAGCCAAGTCATTTTATTTGGTTATCACATTTTTTCATATGTTGGCATCCTAAAATATAAGAATGCAAAAATGGATACACTGAACTTTAACACTACATTTATTAATTTATTATAGGAGTAGCCAGACAAATCAAACTAACCTGTAGTACTGCTCCACGGGGAACTTTGTCTTCAGATCTCCGATATGATCCCTTATTATGCCAAACAACTCCCGAGCCTTTAAGCATTTGCTCGGAACTGGTAGGATAGGAAAAATAAGGAATTATAATTAGATAAAGACACTGTACAGATGGCCGTCACATGTGGATTTGATCAATGAACTGTAGTCTCACTATTTAGAAATGTATAGAAAACTGAATTTACTTTCTTTGAAACCAGACGGCTGATGGACACTCTGCAGCACAGTTAAAATCTCCCTTGCAGTCTGTTCTAGAGTTTGGACGACTTTCCTAATATCCTGAGGGGAAAGACGAAATTAATGAAACGTGTTAAATTCGTAGCTAGATTAACAAAACGGATCATTTTCTTAGTTATCTTTACAGTTCTTGGAATAAATGTATTCGTCCTGTGTACAGTTACGCATAATAATGAAAGACAGGTACAAAACAAATGAATGATGCATACTGTTCATACACACTAACTACCAGTTCACTTTATTAGTTACCTCTCGAATATCCTGATCTGCACATAGGAAAACCTGAATGTTGCTAAACATTTCCGTGACAGACATCTTAGAGATCGTCGTAGATCAAACGATAAGCTGCGCGGAATAGGTGCAAAAATACCAAAGTACTCCGTAGGAATAACACGTCTAACACCGAATCGCAATTCACATTTTCGCACAACAAAACGCTCCGTCGACGTGCAGCACGACTAGCGCTGGTCCTTCATCTGCGTGTCGCATGAAGTTGATGTCATAAGACGTAGGTAGATACGCGTAGCCTTGATTTTTATATGTGCTAAGTATGTATTTCTGAAATAAGGTATCTTTTTCTGTTACCACCACCAAAGTCGGGTTGTTTGTTTGTTTACTTATTTATCAGCGGTGATTTTTTTTTACAGAAAGCGGATTTAGCTATTACTCTCAGCGTTACCACAAAGTAGGGATATTTCGTTCCAGAAATCAAAATGCGCGCGTGTTTGTGGCTATAGGAATTTACAGTAACCCAGAGTTCGAAAGGGGGACCCCAGATCGACAGGATTTACCGTCGCGACGCCATAGCTTGCTAAATTTTTTATGTGTAAAAGTATCTCTCACTCTAAAAATGGTTGGAGACGACTGCAGTAATCCTAAAATGCTAGCAAGCTGGTTTAGTTGACTGTTAAACTCAGGTAGAGTGATCACCTCATCTAAAGGTGGACAATCTTATTCGCAAAGGGCCGGTGTGTATGCAGGTTTTTGGGATAACCTGTAGGCCAGTTCTTCCAACCCAATTTCAATTAAAAAATACCTGAGTTTAACTTTAGCGCGAGTTCTTGCTTTGTGCTGATTGCTCAGTTTCTAATAATCATGCATGTGTCAATAATGTTAATGTGAAACAGCTGGGTAAGTCTTTTTTAATCAAGGAAACAAACCAATAAAAGCACAAGACGAATTGAACTAATTAGCCAAGCACAGGAGCCTTTCAGTTTTAAAGTAGTTTGTAAAACCTGAAGTAGCTCATAGTATACTCACATCCTTACAAACTATGTATTGCTCTCCATTTTTCTGTGTCTGGAAGCAAGTTGCATATGTAGGAGATGCTGAACATATTGACAAAACAGCAACATGTTGAGTTCAAAATGCTGCTGCATATTTTTGTCATTTTTTGAGTGTGATATTGGTTCGTCCCTCAGTGATTTTGACAAAATTTACACTGACTTGTTGGTGGTTAGTGAAATTTATAAACATCAGTTCACCTATACTACACCGAAGGAAACCGGAGAAACCCACAGTGGGGAATCTGTAGGCAAGAGATACAGGGATATAGCTTATGATTTATTTCCCATTTTACCATACTGAAAAAAATAATTTCAATGGTTGTTCTCAACATCATACCCCTCTCACATGTAAAAGGACTTTGCCAATACAGTATAGTATTATATTAAAAAGAATATGACAGCATTTCAATAATTCTGAATTTTTGTGAAGAGTTTTAGCTAAAACGCCTTTTCTTGATGACATTGAGGGCGATGCTCTTCACTGCTGTAAGAGCTTCACTGCAAGCCTTTAAAATATGTGACGGGGGGAGAAGGAATCCATAGTGACCATTGTCTTGAAGCTCAAACGTGAAAGAATAATCAATCCCAAGATTATATGCCCAGTCATCAGAACCACCTGGAGCGAGATCTGAACATCGAAAGGAACAGATCAATGTTTGTTATTTATTCCAATATTAAGCATTATTTTGATAAATGTAATAATATGCCTGAATATATCTGAAATATTTTAAGTTATTTATTACTGAGGAAGAGAAACTTACAGAAAGATTTTGCTCCAGCCCCAAACTTGTAATTGTTCTTGTAATGTATTTTGATTTTCATTGCTGCTTCCCGTGCAATCTCATACTGAAAGTAAAAAGCAAATAATTTACGAACATTTGTGTCATATTAGTACGATATCAGTGATACTATAAATTGACAAAGAACATCTTTAATTAGATTAAATAACCTACGAGTTCTTGGTGATTGGGGACCTCTTGATAGGAACATGAATAAGGAAAGATCAGCATCTGTGAGTATGAATGGATGGAGAGGTACAGCTTCACCAGATCCTTTCTGCTCCGTATGAAATTAGACACAGCTGCAGATTCTGGTTCTGACTCTGGAAATCTGCCGCAGTATGTCTCATCACAAGGGTTATCTGATGATCCCTTAGCTGTATGATCAACCGTAATAAAACGTCAAACCACGGCCACATTATATTCCCGATACCAATTATTTTATTCAACTTCATCCAGTTTGTTATAATTTTATCGCTGTACTTTCAGGAATGTATAACTACCACATTATCATTCTTTATAATTAAACAAACTAATAAACAAACATTCATATAAAGACCTTTAAAAATATATTACTTTTAATAACAACACTTACTGCACCAGTTTGCATCAAAGTTTCTGTTGAGATCTGTCCCTACACAGGCACTGGCTTCATTTCTGGAACGATTCTTTCTCCACATTCGGTTCTGACCAATGAGAATTCAGTGCTCTCAATTATGGGTAGAAAAAAACTGCATGTATCAAATGTACAGACTGAGTAAATGCCTGAAATACTGAAGAAATTTCTATCAGGAATATATTCATTTAAAAAAAAAAGTTATTTTCAGTTATATGTGTAATTTCATTTATGGTAATGTTCATAAACATACTATAAAAATGAATATTGTTGTACAGTACTGATCATGGACTGTAAAAGTAAAGTATATGCTAAAATGTACTAATATATTATATATAAGCATATTAATAAATTATGTCTCAAAACTACCTGTTCTCAAAACATTTGAACTTTTTTTGCTTTTTGAACCCCTTACCTCTATCCATGAGTATTTATATCCATCAGGATTCATAACTGGTAGGACATAGATATCCATTTTATCCAGGATTTCAGTGATGTCAGAATGTTGATTATAATACAAGACAGACTGTGGAATAGGAAATATATATTTTAGTATGGGAACAATATCTCGCAACAAAATTGTAGTTGTAACTGTACGGCGACTATTTTTAAATGATCTGTCAGTGCTAACATACACTAAGAAGGATATAAAATACTGTATAATGGCTTGACAATATACATATGCTACTAACATATTGAACAAACCACATGCAGAATGCAGGGGATATCCACTCTCTGGCATGAATGCCACAATCCATCCAAATAGCTTTCTTGGTCTGATGTCCTTTACCAGACAGCTGAGGAAAAAGTATATATAAATTAATTCAACAAATATATTAGATTTTTGTGTGTTTTTTGTCATTCCATTAAAGGTGTATCCTGTGTTTCCTGCAGTAATGTGACCATTTACTGGAATAATGGCTGGAGAATGGTTTGGTGGAGGGGATTAACTGACCCAGAGACTGGCTGGAGAACATGGCATATCATGTATCATATCAAGTTTTAAGTGAACTGGACAAGAACTAAAACAAAGCGTAACACTTTACTTAAGGAGGCAAAAATAATGTAGTAGCACACTTAATTAATGCCTAATGTATTAATTAACCAGAAACTGTTAGATTGTGTTAGTTATGTACTGCTCCCATGTTCATTCATCATTTATTTGTCATAACAGTTAATGTGTTTCTTGGAGCCACTATATTTATTCATAATTTGTACTTAATAGTATATTGAATAGTAACAGAGATATGGAGGTTCTGGTGGCCCCTCAAGTAGAGTGTCGTCATCACAGACAGACAGACAGACAGACAGATAGATAGATAGATCGATCTCAGTGCTTTCATGTGTATGCATTTGTCTTGTTTTTTCCTCCAATTTATGATGAGCATCAGTATTGGGACAAGTGCCTCATGTCTGTGACCCACTGACATCAGACTACATCATTTGAAATGCTCTACCATGCTTTAGTTGCAACCTCTATGACTCGGTGCTTGTTTAGAAGTGTTTTAGACTTCAGCTTTCTCTTCAACAAGTGAAATGCATGCTTGCTTGACCAGTCTATAACTTTTCACTTTTTCTTCCTGATGAATTCCTTAGTTAATATATTATGTTTTTGGTCATTGTAGCATTATGAGCTTCCACTCATTAGGTTTTGGTTCTGTTTCTGTAAACCTCAGAATTAATTCTGCTGCTACCATCTCCAATTACATTATCAATAAAGTCAATGAGAGGCAGTTACAGATGCAGCCATGCATGCCCAACCTATGACAATACCTCATCCATGCTTTACAGATGAAGTGGTATGCTTAGGATCATTTGCAGTACCTCTCTCTCTCTTAATTTCCCCCTTCCTATCACTTTGATGAACATCAGTTTTTATTTTTACATCTGTCCATGAAACTTTGTTCCAAAGCTCATCTGATTGTTTTTGTACTCCTTTGTGAATTCCAGCCTATTCATTCTGGCTGATGGGGGATTACCATCTTGCAGCTTCAATCAGAATTACCTGTCAATCTTTTGTCCCAATAGTGAAGCTCAGTGTAAACTGGGTAGATTTAGGAAACACAACAAATGACATATTGCACATATGCTTAATATTGCATGGAAAGTACAGCCTAATAATAAAGGTTGCACTGAACTTTATCCTCATGTTAATCTTTTGACTGGTATCTCATTTTTATAAATATATAACAAAAATAACTCATTTTACCTTTAGTGTCCCAATGTTTTTGTTTCTCACTGTATAATCTAATACTATCACATGACATTTCATCTGGATAGCTGAGGTGAAAAATTAAAACACAGCATGGAAATGTATTTTTATATTTTATTTATCATGAATATTTCTGCATGCTTTATCATAAAAGATCTAGGAGAAGAATTTTACCTTCAGAACAAAAAGAGGCTGTTTCTCAACAGATGATCCAATTAGTATGACCTGTAACCTTTCGGAATATTCTTGACTTGTTTTATTGATCCAGTGATAAATCTGTTGAGGAGACATATCTTGGTTGAATTTCATTAATTTTTAAAGCAAATTAATAACAAAACACAGAGAGTAATGATATTTAAGGCTGCTCTCTTTAATGATTTTACTAAGACACAGCTTAAATACAAATACTTGATAGGAAAATGTGTTCTTACATCCTCCAAGGGATGGTATCTTTCATAATAAGATGTGCTGCTCCTGGGATCTGTGGAATAGTTTCTTTTCTGTGCCTCAATCAGCTCTTGAGTGTTTGCCAGCAAAACCCTGAAAAATGCATAAATAAAATGATTTTTATGGAAAGTCCTAGTTGTATTTTCAGGATTCATTCAGAAATTGGGAGATGAATAGAGCTTACAAACTTCAGATGTAGTTTGAATTTTACCCATTATTGTTATTATGAATTAAAAGAATGAGTTGTATAAAAAATATGTGAATGAAAAAATTTGGGTGTTGTGAAAGGAAGAAAAATCACCTGTGTGTGATGTCATATCTTTGTAGCAGCCTTATGATGGGCTTTTGACTGGAGGCAGGAATAAACAGGTGAACTTCTGCATTGATTGTGATTTGATCAGGTGAGGCTGGCTGCCATAGTACTGTCTAGTAGAACAACATATAGAATATAGCTTACTATCTGTATTACATTGTAGCAATATTAATATAATATTATCATTTATTGTAATGCACTGTATGGCAACAAAATCAAATGAAAATATTTTGGTGTCACAGATAATAAAGACTCAGAATATTAGATGCTCAGAAAAGAAGTTTGTCACATCAGTGCTATAAAAACACAATTAAATTAAATTGAATGGACTAACAGGTGGACAAAAAAGATGGCTGATGAGTAACCTTATGCATGCTGGATACATTCTTGAGCAGTTCCACATCCGCTTGCAGTCTTGGTGTGATTGAAAATACCTGATCACTGAAACAAATAAGCAGCGGGAAATCACCCAAGAAGAAGTTGTTGCATTATTTTATTGTTATTAAATTTATAGTCATTATACAGCAAATTGTTTTCAAATTACACAAATATTTGTTACATTATTAATCAAAATGTAGCTACACTGCAGTAATAATTGGGCTGTATTTAATACTGGTTTTTGCTAAAAGGTATTAAATTCCTTGATATTACTAATAGAGAGTACAATCATCTGCATATTTAGTAATTGCTAAATTATCATAATTATTTTATTTGGATTTGTTGATTTGACTTTTAAAAGCATTTACCATTACCATTACATTTGTCAAAATAAGTAAGTAGTCTATAGGTAAATTGACATTTACATACAATTTACATTACATATAATTTAAAACATTAAATACGCAATAAATTATATTTAATAAAATTCATGTAACTACATAAGACATATATCCAAGATATAAAAAACAAACATACAGTTTAAAAAGGACTTACGGTGTTGTTGAGCATTTATATTTGTCAATCAGACAAGTCAGAACAAGCTGGAATAGAAAGAACCACATTGTAAATGATTGTGCAATGAATGGCTGGGCCAGAAAGCTGTATTGGTTCAGCCCATGTTTGTATATGCCCTGGTTAAAATTTAGACATGCTTACATACTAGGAAGTTAGCCATTACCACCAAGGAATGTAACATATTATATTTTGTATTTTCTTCATTATAACACTAAACCGTTTTGTCTTTTTGTACTCATTCTTTTAATTCATTATTCAGATACTACACATAATTAATATTCACATGTTTTTTTCAGGTGATAATATGGCAAAAATTAATAAAACATGGATTGACTTACGTACAGGAGTTTATATGTGTGTGTTTGGGGGGGGGGGGGGGGGGTCATGTATAAAAAGCAAAA
>JAODUD010000001.1:31685871-31708848 GCA_026784285.1 Stomatorhinus walkeri | reverse complement strand
AATCAGCCTCAGCATGTCTTTGGACTGTGGGGGGAAACCAGAGTGCCCGGAGGAAACCCCACGACGACACAGGGAGAACATGCAAGCTCCACCACAGAATATTAATATTAATAAGAAACAAATTAATAAAAACAAGTAGTGCAAAAGTTTGTCTGATTTGGTGTTGCTTCCTGGGGTTAGTATTGATCTTCTATTAACAGTGTAAAGGCAGAGTCACACAGTTTTTGTTAAAGTTGGAACAGCTAAACTTTAGCCATGAAGTTCATCTGTTTATTAATTCTATTTCGCATGATACAATGCAATGATTTTCAGCAGTATTTCATAGAAATAAAAACCTGTGTGCTGTTCGCTGAAGAGGATAATGCCGGCAGTATAATGACAATACGAATAAATAAATAAAATAGCAGTGGCGTTAAAAGGAGAACAGAAGTTATTGCAAACATCAGGTAGTAAGAGATTATATAATGGACTACAAGTTCAGGTGCTTTTACCATAGGTAAAACAGTTAGTTTGCCACATCACCTATTGTATACTACAAACATCTCAGAGGAGCTAAGGTATTATCTACTTTTGTGTAGTAAAACCTACAGACTTTACCCACAATGTATTCCTCATTTGTTTATTCCACAGACCCACTGGAAGAAGGTTCTGTGGAAATTTCCCATTGATTCAGGTTTCGTATAAGGAGCCAAAAATTTCCCACTGATACTGAAACCATTTTCTCCGTTTGTGTATAGATCATATTTGATTCCTTTATTTTGCATTTGTAAATGTATTTACTGTAGTATTTAGTTCATTCTACTTGTTGTGGATGCTTGGTATCGTTAACTTATGTTCAACTAATTAACCACAAAGCGTTGTTAAAACATGTACAATTGAATTTTATAGATTGGGCATCAAGGTTATTCTCTTTACATTTTATTTATAACATTTTAGGACCTCAGACTAACCTTTCCAAAACACATAAGTAACATTTTTAAATCAATTCCAGAGCCCCGTAACCCTCTATATGATGAGTTGATTAAGAAAATGGATGGATGGATGGATGGTTCCTTCGAACGGGTGGCAGTTTCTATTTACAACCATAAGATGGCGGTATTAGTGTAGTTTGTACTGGATCTCCTGGGTCATGATTACTAATCCCCACTTCTGTCACCTGTGAGGAAGTATAAAATTCTATCATTGAATTCTCATCTGCCACTGTCCTGCTAAATTATAGCTTTGCTGGGTCAGAAATAACATTAATAAAATAGAGAATTCACTAAGCATGTATGACTGATTTCTGGAAATATGGAGCTGGACAGTGCTTTGAAATATAATGTTTAAATGCTCGAAGCTCTGGGTCCACTATATGCTCTATAAAAAGCTCTGTAAACATTTAGATTTTCTTTGGATATGGTTGGCCCAGTTAAAATAAGACTTTCCATATCACGGTCATAGCGGAACAATATGCTTGTCCCTCCATAGTGATATTTATTTATGCCTTTCATCGGGTTTCACAGACTTAACAGCAAATAAGTAAAAAGCAAAAT
Source organism: Stomatorhinus walkeri (assembly GCA_026784285.1). Classification (NCBI taxonomy): domain Eukaryota; kingdom Metazoa; phylum Chordata; class Actinopteri; order Osteoglossiformes; family Mormyridae; genus Stomatorhinus; species Stomatorhinus walkeri. Next base: position 31,707,316 of record JAODUD010000001.1, on the reverse strand, counting down.
ATTGGGAGTCCACTTAAGTAAATCATGAAGTGTTCTTTTAACATGAAACCATCACCACATAAGCAAAAATAATCAGTTAAACATTTGTTTAAATGTCTGAAACAGTATCAAAAGAGTAAATAGATTTACCCTGAAGTGTGAAAAGGGAAAACATACTGAGACCAAATGACAATGACCCATTTACAGCTCAGGCTAAACCGCTGAGTAACTGTAATGTAAAACATGATCTTCAAATGCATACAAAATAGGTAGCTGATATATCTGTTTTTAATAATATTCTGGGTCTTAAGAGAAGATGACGAGAAATTACATGATGGACTGGTGTTGTACCCATGGACAGTGCTTTCAGAATGTTTGTAGCCAGAACCATTGCAGACTTCAATATAGCCATCAGGTCAAATAGCTCAAGGATATCTTTATGAATGAGTGCCTCAGTTGCTGTGAAGACCTATGCATCTCAACACTGGCTTTACTCTCTGCATCTAGTACAAGGCATTAGTACATCTGTATCACTCTGGGAAAAACTCAGCAAAGTATATTTTAGTGTACATGACCCCATCAATTTTACAGCCACTTATCCTGAACCATCAGTGCCATGAAATAAATTTATTGGAGCATTTCAATTGAAATAAATGAGCTAGATTAGAGTTTTAGAATGAATACTTTTGAGATAAGTTGAACACTTCAATTATCTGAGTAGTTTTTAAATTATGGTATAATGGAATAATTGGCATGTAGAGTGTGGTCTCATTGGATCTGGCCTGTGAATGTATTTTTAACATGGATTGTCCTTCCTCCATCATGCTCCTGTTATGACGTTGTTTGTTTTAGCAAAACAAAGTACAAATGGGAAATCAGAAAATGATGGAACAGTGGGGGTCTGACAACACTGATAAAACAGACATTAAGGAAGGGAGCAACACCAGGAACCACAATACTATGGGCAGGGTGGAACAGAAAAATGACAGAAAACTAACAGGGAATAATAATTAGTAATACTAATTAATAATAGACATTGTGATGTGGTCCACAGCTGCCAAGCGGGTCCTCATTATTGAGTTGACTGTTCCTTGGGAAGAGGGGTGGTTGGGTGCAGGGGCTTCGTGGGCAGGTTAGCGATCCAGCTCCTCCGCACGACAGGAACAACAGGGGCAAGGCTGCAGCGAGCGGTCAAGGAGCTAGCGGAGGAGGTGGAGAAAGCAAGCTACTGACTGTGGTTATGGAGGAAGGACAGTATATGGGGGCAGACACCCCAATAGGGTCAGATGCAGGGAGTGGTAGGGAGACATCCCTAGGAAACCACTTGCCCCCCCACCTACAGATGTACTGGTTAGGGGGCGAAACATCGATGAAAGGTGGCACCAGCTGACAACCCTGCATCTGACCCAAAGTGCACTGGAGGAGGTGCGACAGGCAGAAGGCCAAGCAGGAAACACCGTCTTGAACCTGTATACAGTATTGATAGAATACTAAGAAATACAAAGTAACAACAAGGCTAACCAGAGGTAAGCATTGACCATAACTAAATCAACCAATCAGGACAGGCATGAAACAATAAGAAACAGGTGGAATAAGTTACAATTAACAAGCACGGGAACAAGGAAACATTGACAAAGAATGAGGGCTAACACTAGGAAAGACTAGGAACATACGTACATGCAGAACGAAAGGCAGAGATAAGTACCAAACTCTAAGGGTCGACCAATTCTAAATTACACAACAGGTGAAGCTGGCCTCTGGCTCTCATGACTGGAGCGGTACAGCCTCTGAGGCACACACAGGGGCTGAAGAGGTACAAGACAAGGGAGGAGCAGGATGACCAGTGAAACCTGCTGGCGAGAAAGGGATAAGACACATAGGACAGGGTCGGATGGGCACCAACCCAGACAGCCCCACTGTGAAGTTACGAAAATAGAGCAGCCACGTCAAGAACCTCCTCAAAATGATCCATTTGCATTTTATTTGCATATCGGATGCTCTCATCCAGAAATGTAAAACTTTAAGCTCATATGCTGTACGCTGGATATATTGCAGCTCACCACATTCATGTAAATACCTTCCTCTTTTAGATCTCATACGTCATCACTGAGATGGGGGTAACATCGTCTAACTTATCCACGAAGAGATAATGAGCTGTTTGTATCATTACAGACAGGATGACAGAGTTATTACCTGTGTAAATCATACATTATATGCTGGCTATACATAAGCCTTTCACAGGGTGTTGTAAATATGGAAAACCTTTATATTTGTATATCCATTTTTGGGGCTCATGTTAGTAAAAGTGTTTTCAGTGTGGACAAAATGGTGCTGTGTCGTGCATCCTGATTGTGCGGATGGGTGCGCTCACAGAAAGCCCAGCTGCACTTGGATACCATGTTCACATTAGTAATTTATGCATTCGCTGCCTGAAAATGGAGACAACCAGTGGATACACTTCAAGAATCTAGATTTACCTTAGTGACTAATGTCTTACAGTTGGCCCACTATAAAGCTGAAACTGTGACACTACAGGCTAATAAGAAACACATACAACGAGTACTCATTGGTGTAATGGAGTGAACCTAAACAATGGATTTTATTACTCTAAATCTCCATGTGTGTTCATTAAAGAGATGGGTCATCTGAATTTGTGATGATGTGGCCAGAGCCCACAGCAACCTGGATTTTATTTCACCTTTCAAGCAAGCTGCCCAATTCAACTCCTCTAGTTTGCCCTAACTGTGATACCATCTGTGAAAAGGCAAAAAAAATGTTTGAAGGGTTGTCATAGGAACCGTGAGCATCACAATGCCCTGTATTGAACTCCTGAGAGTAAAGCCTGCCCTGGTGGTCACCTCTCTGTCTACAGGGCCCAGCTAAGTGGTTGCTAAGAGATTTTTCAGCGCAACTGTGGTGGTGAACACCCTCAAGTGTCTCTGCACACAAACTCAGTAAAGCGCACAACCATACAGGGAAATTTCTGCCACAAGGCATTACTTGGGAATTTTTGGATGATTTTTAGCAACTGTACTTATAGTAAAAGCATAGCAATGCTTATAACATGTCACAAAAAGTCAAAAATAAGACAAATGAATGAATCAGTCAAAAGACAAGGGACAGAGCATCTCTTTTTAGTATGTATATATTAAAGAGGAGTCATTATTTTCAATTTTCCAATGAAGATATCCTATAGTGTAACACAGCCTGACACCTTATTCCTAAGGAGATGCAGATTGACTTTATGCTGTGCAAGGTAAATTTTCCACATTTTCTGAGATGACCAAAACTATAGCAAGGCTCTGAAAAGGATGGACTATATTGAGCACCATCTGCTTGGATGGGACAATGTCACCTCATCAGCTATCAACCTTTTGATATTTAGACAAGACCCACACTTCTTGCAATACATCACCTTTTTTCCCCCCAAGTGATTTTTGATACCTTTTCTCAGGATATTGCCTCTTGTTCTGGCTGAAGCTTGTTCCTGCGTGTAAGATGCTCTTGCATTGAGAGTATGTTTGACGTGAAATGTAAATTGTGTAAGAACAACAACTTCAATTATAGTGCACAGTTTGTACTCTTGTCATGGGGTAAAAACTGTGCAAACTTCAAATATAACGCAAATGCATTGATAGGCTAAATGAATAATATAAGATTATACTGGCCAATTCAAAATCTTCAGTTACTTTGTCCTACACATGCACATTAGCATGTAGAATACATGCATATTTCAGATCTTGAGCTGAGAATTTTCCCAACTGCCATTAATAAGTAAATTAATCCGTGAGGAAGGTAATGAGAGAGACTTGCATGCAGAAGCCCCTGACCTCTGATTTTAATCTTTTTAATCTGTTAATGGTTGGTGTAATAATAGCAAAAGAACACTCAACAAATCTAAAAATATAACGTCTGTTTAAGGATCAAGGCTTGTTCTTACCTTTCAAATGTATTTTGACTTTCCATTCATTTAATACACTGTGTGGTATTAAAATTTTAGTAGAACTAACGCAAATGCTACGCTGATACTTCTTATGAGTCAGAAGATAATGCACCAGCACGTATCACCGAATTGCACTGATGTGAAGGAGCCAATGAGAGTGTTTAACATGTTTTCCTTGTAATGCTCTGCTTTTCTGTTCTCTGGCTTTGGTTGGGTGGTTCTTCTCAAATCTAGGTCCCAAGCTACATGGGAATCGCCTCCAAATCCTCTGCAGGGAAGACTACAGTGTACCTCAAGGACGTCACAGAGCCCAGATATAGCTTCAGTGTCTCTGTTAGCAGATTGATCCAATCACTGACAGACAGTGATAGACACTGTAATTCCAGCAGCTACACATTTTTATTTATCAAATGGAGTAAGAACTACTCCATATGCCAATTTTAACTCCCATCCCAGTGCAAGTATCCATTGAAGGTGTTGTATCAGGTGCACACTGTTAGACTGCAATCCACATTACTGGCCTTCCTCTGCTGAACAACAGGAAGCACAGAATCTAATTAAATCAATAGGTAAACCTCGCCCTACTTTTCTGACATTTACAGAAAATCTTGTAATATTAATCAGCCATGAGTACTTTTATCTTTTTCTAAAGGTAAACGTTCTTTTTTCCCCTCAAGTCATATTCCCCCCCTAATTAAGCTACATAGCGTTAAGACAAGTAAATTAGTTCTAGGCGATACTCAAATTAAGCAAAAGTAAGTTACTGGGCCACCACAATTCACAGAAGCGCCTGTATATTTTGTTACAACACATGCATGCTCTTATATTTCAAACGTAGCGAACAGTGAGGAAAAAATATTATGATAAAAATGCACAAAGGAGAAAAACATATATATCTTTTACGTAAGACCCTTAAATTTTTAAGTACGAATCATCCAAAATTCCGGATATTTATTTGGAAAGAAGCTGTTCCCCATGCTATTGCTAGTCTTCGCCGCGTGAACGCGATGCGAGGGGTAACAGAAAGTCCGAGTCCTGGAATGCGATCGATGCGCGCACCCTGAAACTTTGCGCGAGCAGTGACGCGCCGAGTAATGCGGGATCGCGCGGTCGAAAGACAGGTCTGCGTTTGGAGAAGCGAAGGAGAGAAGAAACGCCGGAGAGAAGAATGATGGCGGTGAAGTGGTGACAAGTTTGGAAGTGTACACTGTATGGAGATCGTTAAGGTAATACTGTAAATTGTGTATCCGACTTGTTTTTTACTTATTTCATTAGGTTTTAGCCATCAGTTTTATTAACTTTTTTAATTGTGTTTGATGATAAGCTTGATAAGTCTAATTAATTTTCTGTACTGTAAACTCTGGAATCGGTGCTTTTAGAGAAGGGTGGTGTACGCACGTTATTCCTCTTCTCTTTCTTGAGAGTGTCGAGTCTCGGTGTGAATTTCATGCCGATTGCTGCGGAAATGTATCTCAGCGACTAGATGCACTTGTACGTAAAATACAATCTGTGACGTTTTTATTGCACTGAGGACAGCTGAAGCGTTTGAATAAAACAAGACGTTTCAGTGTAATGGCAGAAAGCCAAATTATGGAGCTGATCGCGTGGATTTTAACTAAGCATCAGCAGAAGTTTAGAACTATGAAATGTAATTATTCGACATCTATGTATGCGGTTTCTTATTTGTCTTAGATGACGCTATCTGAAGAGCAGCGCTTGGGGAGCCTCTGCGAGCTCATGGCACAGTCAGAATAGTGGAAAGGGCGGCTAATGTGATAACAGAACGGAAAATAAGCCGTTCGATTTCTCTTTATATACTTTCTTTACGATCAAGCGTTGTCTTTTAAACGGTTGAAAATGATCAAGACCGACAGCAAAGGCGACAGGACCCTGAGGAGCGTCTCTCCGCACAGGAATGCATACAAATCAGAATTCCACACGATTAAATGCTCCTTTGACGGAGTTAAAACTGACAGCGTTAACAAGTTATATGCAAATGGATCCAGCGACACCGGAGAGGACACAAGGGGGAGACCTTTTGGCAATAAAGTGAATAAGATAAAAAACATATTCCTGCAGATGGATGGCCAACAGCACGAGGGCCAAGATGCAAGAATGGTCTCAAAAAGTGATGTATCCCAGATCACTCTGCCGAAGTATCAGTTTTCTAGCAGTGCTCATAAAACAGCTTTGGATAGGGGTATCGGCCTGGATTCACAAAGTACTGATAAAAGCCAGAAGGTAGATGATGTTGAAATTGACAAAGCCGTACTGGCTGAGAAATTCTCTGTAACTAGGAAGCTGTTTGAAAGGGGAATGCAAGACCACCCAGCAACTGAAAGCCACATCTCCAGTAAAGCTGTGACCTCAAGCAAAAATTCCATTGAGGAGAAGAGTGCAGGGAAGCTGATGCCAGGCAGTGAAGATACCACCAGCACTCCCAAAGTTTCCCCCAGCTCCACCTCACCACCTGTAAGCAAGCTAGAGGAGAAGTGTGACGGAGAGGAGAAGAAGCATGTGTACAGGTTGTCCCTAAATGCTGGCCCAATATCCAGAAGGTTGGAGAACTTCATTGTGGATAGTGATGGTGAGGAAACAAATAACAAATTTATTTTAAGGAGCACAGAAAGCTATTCTGAAGTGCATAGCCCCACTGAGTACTCACTGCCCACCTCCCCAGTTTTTGGAGGCTCCCCCAAGCCCACCTCCCCAGTTTTTGGAGGCTCCCCCAAGACCACCTCCCCAGTTTTTGGAGGCTCCCCCAAGATCACCTCCCCAGTTTTTGGAGGCTCCCCCAAGCCCACCTCCCCATTTGATGGTGAATGTTCCAATGCTGCAACCACAGTTACCCTCCCCCATTTTTGCAACACATTTGTAACCACTGTACCAAAGCCATGGAGTCCATCCCAAAGGGAACAAAAACATTGCCATTTTTTTACCGGCAGCTACCCCAGTCTGGACCGGGCTGACATCCTAGATAACGACGGAATGGACAGCCCTGTGGTAAGGAGCCCTACCAAGGAAAAACCCCCACAGAAGAATTATTCTGTGGATCCAAATGGGGTGGGGGTGGTTCGGGCTGAGCTGGTGGTGTTACATAATGAGTCGTCAGAGAGTGAAGAAAATGATGATAATGCTGCAGGTAAGCTTGCGGTAGAAAGTGTCAGGGAGGGACGTGATGAGCCTCCCATTAACCATCTCTCAGAAGCAGTGACGGGGGAAGGCTCAGCACTAGGGCACGTTGGTCTGGAGGAGGAACGCGCAAGTGGCATTTGGGAGGAAAAGTCGGAATTGAGGAAGGAGGCGCAGCTTGAAAGTCAAGTGAAGGACTTTAGGGAGGAAGATGAGGCTCAGGAGGAGGAGAGTGAGCAGGAGGAGCAGCCCAGGCGCAGCCCTGAGGATGGGACGCCCCCTGTCGTGTGCGGCATCGAGAATGCGGCCTTTGTGGACGACAGGGACACAGACCTGCAGTACGCTGATGACTATGACGAGCTGCCGGCCCTGTCGGACGAGGAGGACCCCAGCCCACATAGGAAGGTCACGTTTTCTACCGCACCGATCCGGGTATGCATCTCACTGTCTGCCAAATATGCTTGTATGCGTTGGGTAGCACTTGCCACTCGTCTAAAGTTGCTCTAGATACTGGAGTCAAGTACTTTCCGTCTGTCGGATAAATTCATTTCATTGGTGTCTTAATCTGACGATGATCTAATTAGCAGGGTGGTTCTCTGCCCAAATTTTCTGTAATGTTTTCTATAAAAATGTTTTCAATACGATGCCAGATATAATTGCAGCTCTCTTAAAAGAAATAATTAATGAAGTTTCATCAGGCTGCAGGTACCTAGTTCAATTTTGGTCTTTCGTTTGGCAGTGTTATTGTTTACAGCTTGCTGAAAATATTTGAAAATGCCTTTTAGTAGCAATAAGAAATAGACAAAAGTCGAAATTTCTGATTTGATTTCATGCTTAGAATTGGGCCAGTTTTTGAGAATTCTTAGAATTCTTGAATTTATTAACATTTATCATGCCCTTAAGAACTGAAAGAATACTTTTCAATGGGTATTACTTCCCTTTGTATTTCTTTGATGTTAGTTATGTTGTTATCTTTAGCTGTTATTGTGTTACTGCATCTCTTTGTGTGTTAATGAGATGGTTTCTTGCTACCATTGTAGCTGATCACGGGTATTGTAACTTTAGATATTGTGACATCATTCTTAGGCAAGGCCGTGACTCCTCACAAGAGTGTGGACAGGTTGTGATGTCATTTTGTCTAACTGTGGTATGGGTGGGATTGAGGGCAAATGGAAGAGGCGCATCATCCACCAAAATATCAGCAGCATGGAACAGGCTTGGCCATCAGTCCGTCCATGCAGGGGGAGAGTTTGACTGGAATGGGCCCTGGAGGGAACAGATTTTTCTACTCATGCTTGATCAGAGATTAGCTCCACTCCTTCTGAACTTAGGTTTACACTGAATACAGTTTCATCACCTGATTTACGGTGTGCATTTGGACCAAAACATTAATCAGGTTTGGAAATGTTTCTATAACATAATTTTAAGCAAAAATTACCTGGAAGCATGTTGTTTTATGCCCTTAATTTTGCAGTGTTACTTGTGTGGGAAGCTTTAAACACGACCTGGCAGGCTCTGGTACCATCCCAGCACCAAGTGTCTTCACATTGTGCCGCTGCGTCCCTATAGGACGCACTTCCTGTAAACATTCTGGTTCTGATTTAGCATGTGGTTTCCTTACTGATGACTTTATTAGTTGAGATTGTGAATTTTTGTTTTGTTTATTTTGGTCTTGATTTTAATGCTGAAGGTGTTACACAAGCTGGATTAATTCATAATATCGTTAAAATTTTAATGAATATTCGGTGCTCTCTCTGGGGGATCATGCCTATAAAAAGGTTTCTTTTCCACAGAAACAGTCCTTGCTCCTCTGTTGTGTGGTATAACTGAAGCACATAAGACAACACAGTACAAAGCATTCTAAAGCGTTTAATGTAATTTATTAACTACATTAGGTCTATAGCTTAGACAGTGTTATTTGCTTATGTTGAAATTACTTTAGAAAATGCTCACCAAGACTTCTACCATTAAAGAAAGCCCTTATTTTACTTTGGTGTATATTTGGACAGGGATTAAATTGCAGTATGAAGAATATGAATATGTCAACTGTCAGCCTAGAATCGGTGTCTAGTTACCTTGTCTTCATAGACCTATTTTAACAAACAGTTCTTGTTTCTTCTAATGAAATTAGTCCCTATAGGGCCAGCAAATCAACTAGTTATTTTATTGCTGATTAAAAATGGATCTTTTTGTTTAATAAACACACACACACACACACACACCCACCCATCTTGACCTGTACAGAGCAGCCCTGCCTTGGCACCTGAGCAGGAATGCATTGTTCTGAGAGTCACATGGCCAGGACTGGGCCTCCTGGAAATGAGAAAGTCTTTCTTTGTAAAGCGCTCAGCCTGTTCCCCACTTATCATGTTAGCAAGGACAGCAACACAGAAAGGCCCTTCTGTAATCAGCAGGTGAATGCGAGGAGAGCACCCTATCATGAGCTTTTCGCTCTCTGCTGGTTCCTGTTGCGTCTCTGTGTAAAATTGTTCTTTTTGATGAGTATGAAAGAAATGTATTACATGTGAGTTTATATATACACTACTATTTTCAATCACTTAATAAATCAAGTTACCTGCAAAAAAAGCAAGAATACCGTAGACTTGTAGTAGATAAGCAGAGTTCCTCAGTATGAGGTGTGCGGGAAATCATTCTCATACCGTTTTAAAAAGTGATCAAGTTATAACATAGGTTAGTCTGTCAGATTCTCGTATATTGATTATGTGTTTTGTTTTTGCGTGCTCCTGGGGGCAGCATTCCAGCTGTAGTTCTGGAGGTGTGAGGTCATGATTCCGTTGTCTGAGTCACCATGGCACCTCATATCTGCTGATCAAACAGGAACCGGCACCATAACACAAAGTGTGAACAGTATTAAAACAAACAGACTTCCTTTAGTTATTATTTGTAATATGCCTGCATATTTATTTTTATAATTTGATGTTTTTACTGCCAGTTTTTTCAATGACAGCTAATGTCAATGGGCAGTTGTAAACCGATTGGCCCATTTTTATCATGATCGAGATTTTTTTTTCCTTCCCACCACAAGAACAAAAGTAGGTCTGGGTGGGAAAATGCATTTTAATGCCTCTGGGGCATTGGAGGTTATCATTCTTGAAATCGAGAACCTTTAGAGCATGCTGACACACGAAGGCCTATGCGCAACGTGGGCCCTATAGGGCCAAAAGTCACATGCAGGCAGCAGGGGAGTCAACATGACCTGTGACGTTTCCAAATGGAGGCGCGTTCTAGGTTAACCCTACCCTGACATCAATCAGCTGCACCTCTGAAGATGTTTAGACTTAAAACCTTGTGTTTTCACTGGACTGCTCTGCTCGCTGTGATGCTCTGAGGGGGGGGGGGGTCACCGTGTAAGGGACTTTTGGCTAGTGCATTTTGTTCAGCCCTAAATTATTTGTAAATAAGAATATTTCTTAATCAGTTGCTTGTTGTAGGTGTCGGACTGGTCTTGTGTTTCCAGGTGTAGCCTTTGTGTGTTTCATATGCCGTTTTCAGTAGATGCAGAGATCTGTTTGTTCAGGCATCGCTTGTATAGTTCATGCCATATCTTCCTTACAAGCTTTCACATTTAATATTTGTGCCTTTTTCCCTCATTCAGGTTACTGCTTGTCTAAAGTTCCCATTTTGTGACCTTCTACGTATACAGAACTGGGTTTATTGATTTTTGCACGTATGCTTTGTCAATGCATTTGCCCCAAGCATCCATCTTCCTTAAACCTTTATCCAGTTCAGGGTTGTTCTGAATTTGGAACCTATCCCAGGAGGTGTGAGGCATGTGGCACAATTTCTGCATCTCGACATTAAACTGCTTTACTCTGAATGTGGTGCCGGTTCATTGCAGGACACACACAGGTCACCCCTGCAAACAGAAGGTAAGCATGTGAGCTGAACAGCCCTAGAGGCGTGAGGTCACAGTACTAACCACTGAATGAACTTATGAGCCCCCATTGATGGCTGTCCAGACATGCAGGCCCTCGAGCGCTAGCCGGAGAAGTCCACTCTCTAGCACGATCTCTCTCTGCACGATCTCTCGCTGCCGGCTGCGCCTTTGACACCTTTGGAGCAGCGTGCAGTGAAACGCTGTCTGCCTAGTGACAGATTGCGGCCGGTGCTGCTCCGCCGATGTATATCACATCACCAGTCCACTAGCCTCCGCTGCTCACTTATTTTCCTTCTGCACCTAGCAATCGATAAAATTCCGAAATCACAGCATTCAGCAATGCACTCTAAAAAGACACATTTGCTGTATTTTTCTGGCACATGCTCCCTGACATTTAAGCTAGTTGTCATGGTGACCAGATTGTTTGATTGGATATGTGCGCCCCCCCCCCCCCCATCTAAAGTGTCTTGTTAAGAGCATGTGTAAGGAGGGAGCCTCTGGCCAGTGCGCTTTATTCAGCCTTAAAATATTTAGCAGCGAGTTTTCTGTCCTGTTTTCAAGCCAACAGGGACCCCCCCTCTCCTCATGCTCCAGCTTTGTGCCAAGGTTGGCTCCCCACGTCAGAAGCTCCTCTATGCCTGCTAATCTCCGCCCATGTGGTTCTCCAGGTCTTCTCAGTCCTGTCACTGGTTGCTGCATGATTCGCCATGGTAGCCTTGTTTGGCAGGAGGGTGGGGCGTATCTGAGCTACATTGTGTCTTCATAGCGGGACCTTGTGGGTGCGAAGGTGGGTGCAAAGGTCATTTAAAATCTTTACTGCTGCTCTGTGAACTCAAGCCAGCAAACTAAAGCATATGAAGATCAGTTTTTTTTCTAATACAGCTAAATAATTGTGATGAATTTCTAGAAAATGGAAGATTTCAATGCTTATTTTTTTCAAAGAGCAGCTTTATCAAAACCTAAAATTACACTGAAGTAAAAAAAAATCCCTAATGTTTAGTAACTTCTAATTGAAATGCTTTTAAAAAGCTGAATTACATTATGTGTACTCTGTTTGGTTACAGCCTGTGGGCCGTCCATTCAGGCCTGTTCCCTGCTTTAAGATCAAGTTATAAATGAAACTGGCCTAACAGTTTTCAGTCTGCTTGCCTGGGGGCAGCACCCTGTCTTGGGGGTTGTTCTAAAAACCTCACCCACCTGCAGTCACCAGGAAGGCTCTGTGTCCCCAGGAGACGCTGATGAAGGGGACAGCCACCTTCTTTATAATCCCCCCTGTGCCGCTCATTCTTCTGCATGAGAAATGATGATTTCTGATCTGCCTTCCTGCGCAGGATACGTTCTGAACTACTGAGCCGCAGCAAAAGAAAGAGGCATTCTATAGGCTGGCTGTAGGGCTCCATGGCAACGGGACGTCTGAGAAAAAGTGAAGAGAGCAGCCAAACATAGCCAGTGACCCCAACTGAGGCCGGACACACAGCTCTGCCCGGGGTGTACCCTTGTCTACTCGTTTAGTGAATCCTGCTTGAGAGGAACTCATAAGTGGTCTATTGGATGCTTGATTTCTATGTCACTTAAGTTGGGGTTTTTAGGATATTTAACAACTAAGAAAAAAAGAGGCTAGTTTTTGCAAATGTTTTTGGAAACTGCTGTGATACCACTACGGTGGTATAGAAATCATGCAAATGAAAAAATTGACTTTATAAGTGATGTTTTGGAACATACAAAGCATGAGCTGACTATTTCCAAGAGAAGCTGTGCTTGTACAGCCAGGTTTAGTGGTTATCAGAGTCTCATCTGGAGCTCCGCCCACGACCTCTGTCTCAGGAGGATCTAAACAAATAACTAATGTAAATGTATCAACATTTCATTTGCATAGAGGGCCAATAACCCTTACTGTGTGGCACTGCGAATAGAGAGAACAGGGAGAACTCGGTACCTGTGTTTGAGCCTTGAGAGAGTGTGAGAGTCTCCAAGGTACAGCCTGGTTCCTCAAGTTCTGACACGTTCCAAATCCAGACTGCCTTCAGTGGAAATGTTTGCTATATTATGTCACTCCTATTTCTAAGCTTCCAAATGAATCCTGTAATCTTACATCCCACTCACTTGCTCTACAAGCATGTCCTGGCTTAAATTATGGTCTGTATTTTTTAAAGTGCATGTTCCCAGTTCCTCAACATCTGGGGAGCACTTGGTCATTACAGCCCCGTTGAGCCAGATGTGTGTGTTTGTGTGTAGGGAGGTAAAGGTATATAGTCCTCAATGAACATATGCAGTAATCCCCTTTGTCCCAACGCACCATGTCCTATGATGTTTGGAATTGACAGGTCATTGTTCAACTTAGCGTTGTAAGACTCGGCCATATTGGTGAAAAATAGGCACACAACTGTTACTACTTATACCCTGCCTGGTTTTTGTGGTACTGTAAGTGTTAGGAAATTTAATGTTGGGATATAGAAATTGTGCATTTGTTTGTTAATGTTCATATATGTTACAGTCAAGCATAGTCAAGGGTTCAAGGATGCTTAAGATGCTAATTTCAATAACAAAGTTTCAAGAATTTTTAATGTGTCCTTCACTTTATATGAAATAGTTTGTCCATCCACCCATCCATCCATCCATTCATCCATCTTTTGCCGCTTATCCAGGGTGGGGTCACAGGGGCAGTAGTCTAAACAGGAATGCCTAGACCTCTCTCTTTCCAGCAACCTCCTCCAGCTCATCCAGGGAAATACCAAGGCGTTCCCTAGCCAACCAAGTGATATAATCTCTCCAGCATGTCCTTGGTCTCCCCAGGGCCTCCCCCTGGCGTCCAAAGCACCTCCCTAGGGAGGCACAATGGAAACATCCTAGATAGGTGCTCGAACCACCTCAACTGGTTCCTTTTGATGTGGAGGAGCAGTGACTCTACTTTGAATCCCTCCCAAATAAAATAATGTGAAATTGAAAAGTATATTTGGTACTAGTACTATTACTGTAGTATGCCATTGAGGATTGAAATGAAAAGTTAAGGAATACACTCCAAAACAGTCATTGAGGAGTCAAGACACTTATTAACCCACTGATTGAACCTGTGGATGGATGATTTGAATAATTTGGAAGCATAAAACCTTGCTGCCCTTGTATGGGTTACAACCCAGCAGCCCTAGAATCACAGACCTTGAGTGGGTCAGTTCTCTTTTTAGGGTAACACAGATGTGAGTATGTCCTATTGGTGCTCTGTGACAGTGGGTTTTATATATATATGTATGTGTGTGTGTGTAGACATAGAAGCAAATGCTTGCCATAGTTCCTTATTTTAGCAGCAGATTAAAAATGCCACTTTTACGAATCTGTGGCGCTCCTCTCAGCCCTGACCTACTTCGCCGCTGAGGTGCTGTGGTATTCATGGGGTCATTTCAGTCTGACAGAGAAGCTGCTCTTTATTTCTTCAATTGAACTTTGATGGTGTTTTACTCATGAGAGTCTTTTTAATTAAACTATAGCAAGTTTGATCAGTTGGTGTTGACCAACTCAGGAGTACGTATGTCATAAAGAGTCGTTGTCTTTGAATGCAGCGACTGCTTCTCTTTGTCGTAGTGTGGGCTGGGGTTGTGCCCAATTCAACATGGCTGCCGGTTGCCTCAGCAAAAACTGATTGTGTGGCATTTTGTAATACGGTTCTCACTTTGCCTTCTGGCCCACTGTTGTGTTATGATTCCAATACTGCTTCTGTCCTTCCCGAAAGGTGTTTAGCACCTACTCAAACACAGAGTACGACAGGCGGAATGACGACGTGGATCCTGTTGCTGCATCTGCCGAGTACGAGCTGGAGAAGCGGTTGGAGAAGATGGACGCATTCCCAGTGGAGATCGAGAAGGGTGGGCTCCTCTCCCTTCAGGGGTTATTCCCGTAATCATGACGATTTCCCTACTCCTGACATGCTCCCCCTTCTGGACAAACAGGGGAGAATGGCCTGGGGATCAGCATCATCGGAATGGGAGTAGGGGCAGACCAGGGTTTGGAGAAGCTGGGGATATTCATCAAGACCATAACAGAAGGGGGAGCCACTGAGAAGGATGGACGGTATGACCTATTGACATTGAAGGAGGCCTGCTTCAAAAAAAAGAAAAGGCGGAAGAAGGAGGCCTGCTTTGTTTTACAAAGACGTAACACTTAACACTGTTAAATCTGACATCTGGGATGGGTCAGCGCTCTAAACACTTTTCTCATTTTGTCACCTTTTCGCATCCATCATAACACTACTTGTGCTTCATTGGTTTAATAATAATAATTTTGGGTTAATAATAATAATTAAGGTCAATAATAGTGTTAATAAAACATATGCTATGTGTTTGTCTTATGCCTTATAGGATACAGGTCAATGACCAGATCATCGAGGTGGATGGGATCAGCCTGGTGGGAGTAGCACAGATTTTTGCCGCCACAGTCCTGAAAAACACCAAAGGCAGAGTCAGGTGAGCTTAGGTGGTTTGGAGGACAGCAGTACACTGTGAGAATGCAAACGTAAACACGTAGGTTAATACAAGGAACACTAACATTCGTGCTGGTGTGTTGGTGCCCCGAGGCTGGAAAGCTCAGTTGATCTTTTTTCCAGGGCCGAGCTCTGACACAGTGCAGCCTTGACAGCAGCGGCGGACGTTAATAGTTCACCACAGTCAAATGAGCTCCCCACACTAACTCGAGTTACACAGTGATGAGATCACTGCTGTTTGCCCTCCCTGACTTACTTCCTCAGATAATGTGTGGTGCTCTTTTGTAAACAATGAGCAAACCATCTGTCATTGTAAAGTGCAAATAGAGGGGAGGAAGTAATAAACAAGCAAATATATAATCAACGTGACCAAGGGTCTTTGTCTGGGCTCCTGAGTTCCACCAGCCGTCTGCCTCTCCCCATGCGCAGCTTTCTGATTGGTCGGGAGAAGCCAGGTACACAGAGTGAGGTGGCCCGGCTCATCAGAGAGACTCTGGAACAGGAGCAGAGCCAGAGGCAGCAGGGCTTTGACGAGGCCCACGAGCTGATGGAGGTGAGTTGGCCCACATAGCCAGCGGTAGGCTAGCTCTGCCCATGGCTCCATCCCGCATAGCTGACTTTGAGTGCAGTTACCGTTTGGGAATGTCTCTCTTCTGGGCTAGTCCCTTTTGGGACAGGTGAGCAAGGGCAGTGTTTTCTCAACACTGATACTGTCGCTCAACATTTACTTCGGGTTATTGAGGCAGGTATTTCTGTGCATTCTACAGCAGGCTGGTTTTCTGGTCGTTTTCTCAGCCACAAAACCAAAGAAGTGTAAACATTTTGAACTCTGTCTTGTTATCTGTATCCTGATCTTGTCAAGAGCTGACGTACTCTGCAATATGAGGTGATGTCGAGGGCATGTTGTGCTATTTTCTAGGCCTCCACAATAAAGGAATATGACTTTCTCCTGGTCTGGGCAATGGGGCACATCGATAAGTCTGGGTTGAGTTCCCATTGGCCTGTCTCTAGGAACCCCTGTCCTTCTTTCTATGGGGTAGCCCTGTGGCTTGCCAGCTTGATTAAATCTCCTGTTTCCATGGGTGTACCTTACACTCAGGGCCTCCAGTCTCATGGTTATGGCTTTGGTTAGGAGGAGTACTTCGAGAGGGAGGACATGGTCCATGGTTCGAGGTCATCAGAGGGGCTGGTGAAGACGAATGAACCCGGAGATGAGATGTTTTCTTCCTCAAAAATGGCCCCTACTCAGCTTGCTTTTACATACAACGAGGTAAAGTCAGTAATTACTTTTTGTTTGCATTTAGGAAGTACAGCTCTGGCATTGTTTTTAGCTGGCTGTCATAAACCATTTTTTAGTCATGAATGATGTAATATAACCCATATTTTACAGTAATATATGATGTAATATAACCCATTTTTTACAGTCATGTATGATGTAATATAACCCATTTTTTACATTTCGTATTGTTCCATTATTGCAAAAAAGTAGCTGTTAGTATAGACTTCATGCTGAGCTTTTAGCATAAGATGAGCTCTAAATCCTGAATCTGAATGCAGACGCCATTACTTTGTCTTCCCTCCTTATATCAACAGCTCCAGCTCAAGTATAGTGTAGCCACTGCAGAGCTCAGCCAATTAAAGGAGAAGGTACGTCAACTGGTGATTTGAGAAGCTGGGGCTCATTTCACTCTAAAAAGACACATTTTAACAAGCTAAACCATGACCGCAGTTCATCAGGTGTGTTTGTGGGGGGGGGGGGGGTTACGTTTTCTGTAATCGTCTGTGATTTCTGTGTGTTTGTGCAGCTGAGAAAATCGGAGGAGGAGAGAACGTCACAGGAGTCTAGACAGGCCCAGTTAGAGCATGACATACAGGAGAACAATGACAGGGTCGGTAAACTAGAAGAGTATTGGCTGGAGGCTCAGGCCCTCGTCACAACGGTCAACGAGCACCTGGTGGAAACCCAGAAGCAGTATGAGATCCTGGAGAAGAAGTACAACAAGGCTAAGAAGCTGCTGAAGGAGTACCAGCAGAAGTGAGTATGCCGCCTGTCAGCATGGGTGTAGTCTGGATGTTTAGAGCAATGCCCGACGCATTGAAATAATGTTTTTCTTCATTATTCAAAAAGGAGATGTTTTCCAGGTTGACCGGCCATTCTTAACCTGCCTGTCAGTCCACGCTTGTACAGCTGTTTGAGTTACTCACTGCATTTTAAAAATGGCTTCCTCTGGCTTCTCGCAGCTCATTAAACGCTCAGCTGGGTCTAATGATATCCGACCGTTGTTTTTTTTTTTTTCTTCCCCCAGAGAGACCGAGTTCTTGAAGAAGGAGGAGGAGCTAAAGAAGGCTCTGGATGAGAAGGAGAAGCAGCATGTGGAGCATATGGAGAGACTGAAGGAGCGGGTAAAGATTAAATGAAAGAGCAGGTGCAGCAGGGGGCGCTGTTACAAAGTTGAATGGGTACACTGTGGCAACAGAAGCAGGGGCTCTCTTTGTCAAGTATGAGCGAAGTGTCTTAGTGAAACCATACAGAGCAAGGGAGGTGTTTCAGTGTAACCATGTAGGTGAGCTGTCAGAGAGGGTCAGCTCTGAGGGACACAGGACACTGTGGGGTAAAAGGATACTGCTGATATCATCCTGTAACGTTGTACCTATGATGACTGTGGATTAGTGGATTGCTGTGGGTGAGCTGGTGGGAGAGCTTCATGGACCAATGTGGTGTCTCTGCAGCTTGCTGTCCTGGAATCCCAACCCCCTGAGGGTGGGCACAGGGGCCGTCGTAACAGCAAGGACATGGCAGATGGAAGAGAAGAATCCGATTGGCCAGTCAGGAATGGCCAGTCCGGTATGACGTGATGGCGTAATGGAAAGGCCGGGGTCTTCATTTCCCAGGAGAAATGAAGTTCGCGATAACACGATGCGCCAACGTAAACCGCGCTAAACATATTTGTGTGATCGGCCACGTCGATGCGTCGTCCCAACCCTTCATTCAGTACATGGTTTGTAAGCACTTTGGTCTGTGAGAGCAGACTGCAGTGATGTTTACAGTCGTTTCAATAGAGGAACATCACCGTGTAATTCCACAGAGTTTTACGTATGTGAATTAAATGCGACTTCCTGCACTATGTGGTGAGTACAACAAATCGACTGGCACTGATGAGAGGCAGAAATGGCACGTGTGGGTGAGGGGGCAGTGAGGGCCCCCTCTCAGCATGCTGTCGCCTTTCCTTCATAGCTTAGCAGTGAAGCGTAACTTGGCTTCCTCTGCAGACCCCAAGTGGAATGATGTGGTGCCTGAAACTCCGCTTCTGGACATCAGCGCTCACCGGGCCAAGGGCCAGCTTGCTCAGAAATCCCGGCGCCAGCCGCCATCACGCAAACTCAGGGAGGCGCTGGGGAACTCCCCCTGCCAAGAACGGGTAGGCCTCTGATACCCGCCGCTCACCTTGCGAACTCCCACACAGGCCTGGGCTCTGTGCATTTACTTACCAATCGCTCTGCTCCCAGAACCAGGTTATTCTCACTTCTCCCGGATGCGACTGTACACATTCCGCTCTGCCAGGACAACGACGGGGAGGTGCTACATCGCGGGGGTGGGGGCAGGCTTCAGGTTCTCCAAGCTGCCATCTTGTCTCCGCAGGCGAATGAAAAAGAGGAAGCTTGCGAGACAGAGGTTCCCGAACAGGGAGGCCAGACGCGCTCACCTTCACTGGTGCCAGTGCTCAGTGCGGCTGGCCAGCAGCGAGGTCCTGCCCTGGGGAGCGAATCCGGCATAAAAGCCCAGCCGTCCAGCATGTCCTCCAACATGGTCCAGCCTGCCCAGAGGAGGGGGAGCACAGAGAGCAGTGAGAGCCCCAGCACAGCTTCTCCTATGGAAGCTTCATCTCCCATCAAATCTCTGGAGCTCCAGTCTAGTGGCAAAAAGAGTGATTCTAAGGGCAAAGTCAAGGAGACTTTCAAAGGTAGAGCTCATTCTTATGGAAATGGATAGTTAGTGACCTCAGAACAACTCCGTCCCTCCTCAAAGGTTCTTAACGTTCATGTTTTCAGTTGTGAACCTGGTAGAAATTATGAGTGAAATGGCATATGGATGAAAATTGGAAAGCAGTTCTCTTTATTTGTCCTTGTCATTGAGGAAAGTCTTCATGAGTAAAACAAGGTGGCTATAAAGGTCCTTGTTTTTCCACAGTCGACGCCAGTGACACCTCATCCACAGCCAAACCGAAGAGTTGGTTCCCTGATTTTGGGTACGTTAACATTCACTTCCACGCATCTGAAAAGCTGGCGGTCAGCAACATGAACTTTGTCTGATCCTTTTGAAACGGCAGTGGCTTTCGCAAGTCTGGTGGCAAAGGGAAGAAGCGTGGGAAGGACACACCGAGAGGATCGCTGGACAGCAGGTAGCTGCGGTGATGTCATCGCCTTTTTCCATAACTCCCAGAGTCTCTTTGGACAGTACTAAGTAGGTATTTGTGTTTAACTGCCCAGGGGGTCAGGTGACCTGCTGGAAAGCCCCGGGGACCTGTCGCCCTCAGACACTCTTTCGTCCACTCCCAACTGCATGCCCTTCTTCCGGTTCGGGGACAGGGACAGGCAGCCGCCATCCACCAGCCCCAGCCTGCCTAGAGCCGTTACAGAGCTCAGCACCGAACAGAACCAGGACCTGAAAAGCAAGGTTAGTGATATTCAAAATGGATGCCTTTGCATACCGCTGAAGAGGAAAAGGTGGCGGAGCCTGTTCTTGTGTCTCTCGCGTTTTGTCCCACACTCCTTCAGTCCGCTGTGTGTCCAGCGGTCCATGTGCTAGTTTTGTTGTCACATTGAGGACACGTTTTATGGAAACCCTCTGGAGAGAAAGTTCTGTGGGACCATCCTGAACAAACTCAATCTGGTAAAGAAAGGACATGTATAAAGAGAGTGTTTACTTGTGCCTGACTCAATCCCGAGTGCAGGTTGTATGATCGTAAGGAATATTCTTTGTTTTGAGTCAACTCTTGCTGGAATAATTTATGGCTCATTCATCCATAACTAATTAAACTTAATTATGCAGAGTCCTCGATGCATGGAGGAGCTATTTTTATAAATCATGAATGATTTATTTTTGACAACGGACTAATACTCAGTTTTTACTGTCAGAATGTTATAGCTTTTCAGCCTCATGCGGAAACCAGTTCTGAGAGTTTGTTTTGGGATTTGTGACAGCGAGGCTGTGACGGTAGACTGATCTTTTTCAGCAGTTTCTGATTCAAGTTTGATGGTCCTTGGTCCAGTACCAAGCCATTAAAGTTGTTTTTCACCTGTCTCGAAAACACCAGAATGAAAAGAAGCATGCTAATGACAGCGTAATTTAAAATCATGGCCCCCCCCCCATTCGGCCCGTACAGTGTTGGACTCACCGGGTTCCAGATCTGGCGGAGTCTCCATTACGACAGACAGTAACCCGAGCTTGCAGAGAAGGACTGACAGGCTCCTCCAGAGCACAGGAAACATAAGCCAGAGTGAACATACGACTCAATCACCAAGCGTCCCCATATACCTCAAATATCTCAACATTATAAAATACTTGATACTGACTTTGTTACAAAGCGGACTCAGCATTAACCATTAAGTCCTATTAATAGGATGGAGCTGCCTGAAGACACATGAGAAGTATATCTCACCGAGACACACTCTTTTTAAACAGACAAACCTGTCCTGGGCTTCCTTATTCAGTCGTTCCTTAGATCTGGTACAGTATGAACATTTTTTTTATCTTGGTAATTAGAAGGTTATAGATGTTTGGATGATTAGCTCTTGGCAGTAGAGGAGTGATAGTTAAGCAGCTACTAACAAGAAGTGATTTGTCTATTAGCCACTCTACTAACAAGATACAGTAGAACCTTGGAACCCGAACACATCATAACTTGACCAAGTGAAACAGGTCCGTTGAAGTGTTTTTTTGACTTAGAACATAAGAACTATACAAACGAGAGGAGGCCATTCGGCCCATCAAGCTCGCTTGGGAAGAACTTAACTTAGAGTT
>JAODUD010000001.1:31652077-31685771 GCA_026784285.1 Stomatorhinus walkeri | reverse complement strand
GCATCCAAACCTGTTAGAATCTTATATACTTGGATCATGTCCCCCCTCAGTCTCCTTTGCTTGAGGCTGAACAGATTGGTGACTTGTACCTCCTAATGCAACCATTCCTGCTAAAACGTACATGTGTCAAGACACGTTCAACTCAACCAGTTTGGACCTTTAATGGGTCGGCTGAGGAAAATTTTACCGCAACTTGACCGAAAACAGGGCAAAACAAAACAGACCTGCTAACCCTTGTAGAGATCGAGACACGTCTATGATGAGCTGAAACAAGCAGGACCTACTGGGATGCTGATGCCTATGAATCGCGAAAGCTGTGGTCGGTGTGAATGTTTGTGCTTTATCTACAGTACATTTAGGGATACAGTAATCATGGCCCCTAAGAAAGTGAGCAGTGATAGCAGCAAACCAAAGAGGAAAGTAGTGAGATTAACTGTAGGGTTTAAAAAAAAAAAATACAGTGAGACTTGGAGGCAGTGCACGTATAGGTATGGGATCGTCATTTATTTCATGTTTGTGTGCTTTTTCATGTGTCTATTTGTTTTAAATTAATTGGTAATGTTTTTTATCATTAGGTAGGTAGGTATTTAAATTTAAATAGGCTATTATTTGGGGGTCTGGAACGGATTAAATTCATTTACATTATTTCTTATGGGGAAATTTGACTTGGGACTCAACCGAATCGCAACTCGACCAGCCTTCAGGAATGAATTCAGTTCATGTTCCAAGGTACTACTGTATCAGGTATTAATTTTGAAAGAGAAAATATGGGATCGGGCCTGCTGGTGCAACATCTAACAGAAGAGCAGATTCCAGCATTTTGTAAAAAATGTAAGGGTATGGCGGAGGGTTTACGTCCCATCCTTCGCGTCATAATCTGCTTATTAAAACAGAGCTGTGCTGCTCTTCTGTGGTAGCTACCATGCAGTTCCATCCCGTATTTGGTGTTGCTGCCCCAGTAGATATTAGAATAGCTCTGCTGCTTTATTACGGAGCACAGAACAGAATTATTCTTAACACGGACACCCTGGAACGTTGAGCTGCCCCTTTTGCAGTTTATGTAAGGTTATTCCCTGCGCTTCCGGGCCACCGTCCTCCTTTCCCGCCATGGGCCTTAACTATGCTGGAGTCCCTTCTGTATGAAATCAAATCATCATCTTTTCTAAACCAGCACGCCTCCAAAAATTGTAGGAAAATTCCTAATTTATTCAGAGGGTACTACTTATTTATCCTTATGATCCTTATACGGTCCTTAAGATCATATAGTGGAAATAATATTGTTAGCCAAAAGCCACCTAATAATTAAATTATAGCATTAAAAATGTCTTTCATAATTTCAGAATTAAAATGCCGGCATCTATACCGATTAATGTGTGGAAGGTAGATAGCTCTGAAATTATACAAATGTAAAAAACTGCAAAGTACCAGAAATGTTCAGATTTGTATTTTTTCAGTAACTTGATTTCATAGAGATCGATACGGTTCATTTTAGTCTTTCCATTTCTTGGTTCCATGGTTTGGTTGGTTTTTACGATTTGGGATGTGATAAGTGCTGAGTGGGGTTAGTTGGAACAAGGGGTTTTTCAAAACACTGAAATTTTGAAACAAAGTGAATCATCCATTTTGTGAGGTGCTGCCATCTAGGGGTAGACAAGAACAGTGTCAATCCACCATAGCTACAGGAGAAAGGTTTTTATATTTTCTGACACTTGAAGTAATTTCTTTTCCTTAAGTGAATGTTCTGTGATGACTGTCAATAGATTAAATTAACTGATTCATTCTTTACACTCTAGCAGCTACAGAATGAGACCAAATATGTCAGAAGTTTTGTGTAGTACACATACAAATGTCACATGACTGATTGGGGCCAGCTGGATTATTAATGGGTGGTTTAGTTAGAACATGTTACATAATACATAGTAATAAAGTAAATTACATATAAAAATTCAGTGCTTTCTTCCGCCATGACCTGAATTATGAGGCCCGTTCCAGCATACTCCATGCCATGTGTCAGCCAGCCCCAATAGTGGCGTTAATATGGAACACCAGAGATAATCATGTCTGAGGTGGATCATATAGAGCAGTGTTTCCCAACCCAGTCCTTGGGGAACCACAAGACAGTCCACATTTTTGCTCCGAGAGCTGCGAGGGAGCAAAAACATGGACTGTCTGAAGGCCCCCAAGGACTGGGTTTGGAAGCACTGCTCTATATAACCATTAGTCTAAGAACATTATATGCAACACTTGGAACTTGGATATGTATGATTGCAGTGGAATAAACATTTTTTCAAAAACAAATCAAGTTCTTGTATTATGGAGGCATATGTCAAAATTTCCAACTAACCCCCAGAGTTGGGTAATTCAGGTCCAGAGAGTAAAGGTCCGGACCAGGATTTTGTTTCAACCAACCAGCGGGGCATAAAGAGTCTCAATCACAGATACTCAGCTGGTTGGTCTGGACTTTTATTCTGTGGACCTGAATTTTCCTGCCCTGCTAACCCCAGTCTCCCCTATGTGATACTGTCAGTACTGCAGAACTGACCACAACAAACTGGGGCAGAGGGAACAGGCCCAATTATCCACTACACCTTTGCTTTGTCTTAGGAGTTGCTGAGTTGCTCTTCAGAAGAGTGCTTCGTTTCACTCAGCCCTGTAGAGCCTGAAACAGTGTGCCAAGTGGCTCTGTCCATTTAATCCGTTGCTTGTCTCCACCCATTCCAGAGTTTTTCAGTCATAGATGATTCAAACCATGGAAGTCCCGATTTGGGCTTGGCAGGGCTGGTGGGAGAGCCCTGTCTGTCTGGGCGCTCACACACTCTGACCTTCTCTTCCAACGAGGTGAGTGAATGGTAGAGTCTAGCTCACGGTCTTCCTTGTCACTCTTGCCAACCGTTTAGTGGCGCTGGGAAAAAACCCTCGACAAACAGCTCCCACCTGGTAGTTGTGGTTGAATCGTGTTGAACGACAGAGGCAGATTCGGTGCACTTGCATGTGAATATTTACGAAGAAGTTTATTTTATTAAAATTTTCAGTATTAATGCAAGCACGTTACTCTTGATTTCTTTGGTCACCTGAGTTCCATCAAACATCTTAAGTTCACTCTCATCCACATTTGTCGTGCATAATTGGATCAGTCTCCTTGTCTTACCACTGTCATCCCAGAAGTCTGCGTGCCTCTGAGCTCTCAGACAGAGACTTGTGAATACCCTTAAGGTTACGTAGCCTTTTTAGCAGCTAATGCCCCAGGTGACAGTGTCTAAAAGACGGTGTGCGAGAGGAGGAGAGCTTGTCCAAACCTTTCTCTTTTTAGCCGACCTGCTTTTTCAGCACGCTCCAGATTTTAACCTGCTCTAATTAACTCGGCCCCCCCTCCCGCAGACCAGGGAGCTTCTCGGGTGCGCAGATCCATGCACACCTTCAGTCTCACGCGGTCGTCTTCACCACTTTCGCTGGCTTGGAATAGGCTGACATGCTGGGTTCCTGGGCATATTATGATGCGTGCGCGACGCTGACATTCTCCAGCAGCGCGGAGAGCAATGGCCTGCGTTGAGATCTGATCTGTAGTGTTGGAGGAGTATCATTTACTCACACTGAAATAAATTGAACCCTGCATAGCTTCTGGGTTATACCCAAGTGAAACACCTGGGACAGAAAAGTACATATGTGTTCCATCATATTTCTTTTTTTTATTTATTCATTCATTCATTCATTTAATTTATTCATTTTCTATCGCATTTGTCCTATACTTTTTTCTGTGTTGAGGTTTTATATTAGTCAGGCCTCTCTTGCAAAAGAGGATTTAAATCTCTGTTGGACTAACCTAGTTATAGATTAAATAGTAATAATGCCAACTAACTTTTGAGATTTATATATTATCAATGGATTATGAGTTGCTGCATGTACATATTCAGCAGGGCTGTAACGGAACATGTATTTTTCATGTGATTCGGTTCCATCATACTCGGAACACACAATGAAACAAGTGCATTTATTGACACGAGCGGAACCTAAATTCCATTAAAAGATTCAGCAAGGAACACATGTTAATTGTGGCCGTGAGGAGTTTGCGACAGTCATAATCGGTAATTTGGAGAAATTACAGAGTTGTTGATAAGATGGAGGCTGTCAGTCACCTCTGTTATACCGAACTGGGATATGTTGCTGGAAGCACATCAGACATGCTAACACTTGAGACGACATCACCAGAACGTACGACTGGAACAAGGCAGGAACAGCCCATGCAAATTAGTCTCCCCGTGGCATTTACTGCACTTTTCCAGGAAATTCAGATTGCGCTCAAAAAAAGTTATGGCTGTAGGGGTGTTTCTCACTACCGGCATGTAGCCATACTCAGTAGTAGAAAACACAGGATTCAGTTCATTATTATTATTATTATAATGCAGTGTTATTTTTGAATTACTTGTATATTTATTTACATAATCTGCAAATGAATGTCTTTTAAGTTTTGCTATCCACACACGTCAACTGGCATGTTGACTGTCTGGGTTACAGCTGTTCATAATTGTTTGCAGTTTTAAGTGTAAACACTTTGAGAACAAATTCTGTGTTCTCTGCTGTGCCAAAGTTGTATCAAACTGTGAACTGAGATTTGTACCGAATAGTACCTATTGTGTACCATCACATCCCTAGTATTCAGATAAACGCCGTGTCGCTAAGAGAGAGAGATCAGGGAGATGGTTGTAATTATAAATGAATTATGTACGTGTACATTATATGATACTAACATGTTAGCCATTTGAATAGAGTTAAGTATAGCAGAGCAGTGTATTCGACAGTGCTGTTTCTCTAACTGCACGTGTGTTTGTGTGGTGGGCCACAGACTTTAGATGATGAGCCAGCTCTTCCAGGGAAGGAGTACCAGTGGCAGAACCGGCCTGTCACAGAGTGGACTACAACACAGGTCTGCCATTGGCTGATGGGCATGAACATGGACCAGTACATCGAAGAGTTCACAGCCAAGGGTGTGGGAGGACAGCAGCTTCTGCTCATGGACAGTGACAGATTGAAGGTGGGATGCTGTCCTCCTAATGGCTTCCTGTATTCAGCACTGTTACTGATAGCTATAGTTGTTGCATCGAGTGAGGTAAATAAAAACTAGAGAAGTAGTTTTAATACATTGCATATGAGTCAGGCCTTGTAGTAACTGGTATAAATATATGTACCTGACTGCCACCTAGTGGACTGAATTAATTCCTGATTGGAACATTGAGTTTAAATGTTGGATGCTGATTAGTCAGTGACTAAAACCAAGCATCACTTCACCTGCTCATTCTTTTTCAGACCTTGGGAGTTCTGAGCCAGAGTGACCGTGCCACTATCAAGAAGAAGCTCAAGGACATGAGGAAAGCTCAGGAGAAGCTGGAGAAACTGCGAGAAAAGAGGGAGAAGGAAGCGCTATGGAGCGGGAAGCTGCCTGTGAGCACAGACTCGTCCTGCTGAGGCTCCCACAGCGCCCTCACTGCTCCAGCTTCCCGCTGCAGTGTGAGCTGGACTGCCAGGATGGGCGGCATCCGGCAACTTTGAGGTTTCTGACAAATACAAGTTCTACTTCAACAAATTAAGAGAATCCTCACTGTATGCATGACCTGTTTTTCATTTCTCAGTCGTAGCAGTTAATAGT
The DNA here is from genome assembly GCA_026784285.1 of Stomatorhinus walkeri. Taxonomy (NCBI): domain Eukaryota; kingdom Metazoa; phylum Chordata; class Actinopteri; order Osteoglossiformes; family Mormyridae; genus Stomatorhinus; species Stomatorhinus walkeri. The sequence goes on along the minus strand of JAODUD010000001.1, from coordinate 31,680,130 downwards.
AAGGAATGTTCCAGATATGTCAATTTTGAGCAAGCAGTGATTTTCACGCTGCAGTCAGACATGGCCAGTGATGGTATGGCTGCCATCTCGAGTGACCATGTTAGACACAGTGCTCCTCTAGGGCATGCAACCCTACCAGCATTCTGACTGGTGAGCTCCAGTCTATTCTAGAGTCCAGTGTGACCCAAACCCACAACACATGCTCCAAATCCGGTGGCTGACCTGGACTTAAAGTGCACTGCTAATAAAATGAAAGAATTCTGGCTTTTAAAGTACCAAGCCTCAGCCTCATCTTCAAATAAAATATCAACACGGGTCAAAAAGCTCTCAGTACAGCTCAGCAAATGAATCTTTTAAATATTTTATGTTCTACTGTAGTTCTTTTATCCCTGAAAGAGATTACCAGAGAATGGAGCTGCCCACTATAGACTGAATTCTGATTTTCAAATGTTTTATATTGTATTTTTTAGAAGTAACATACTTATGTATAGATCTTTTCTGAGTTTTGTAAAGGTTATGAGAATCATCTTTAAAATGCAAAATGGCTTTAAGTGTACAAATAAAATGTTATATATATGCATAGTTAGCTACATAATGTTAACTTTGACTAGAATAGAGTTCAGTAGGTCTTATTTTCTACTACGTAGAAGTCAGAACAGGATCGCCTTTGCATTAAAAAAAAAAATTCTGCACCCCAGTGAAGTCAGCGTTCCCCTTGTTCCCACGACGTTCACGAATGTGGTACTCAGCCAGTACTCCATCACGAACGCGATACTCAGCCATCGCATGCAAGCCTCTGTTGAACAGGGGAAGACACGTCAGCTTTCTCCACATTCCTTTTTTGTTTAGAAGTGTATATAACCACAAACGTGTATACATGGAATTAATAATTGTTTGTATGACTTATATGCACCTTAATATATAATTTGCTAGATGGACATAAAATTGTTACATAAAATTATGCTCCCCGATAAGTAGGCCAATTATTTTCCCTGATAATGTACAGGTTTACACTAATAAACTAATTTTCTCATCTGGTGGTGTTGCTGTGTAAAAGTGTGCAAACTTGGGAACACAAAAGTAACAGCCTCAAACCTGGAAGCAAAGGGACGCTCTGCATCACATCTGATACACCAGCATCTGAGCTAACCAGACCAGGTCATAATCACCCCAAGAGATTGGCTGCTTTATAAACATGGTCTGGGTTAACGGTCAGATGCCGTTTACACACGCAAGACTGGAACTGAGCCAAGGCTAAGATACCGTCTACTAGCCACTCAAATGAAACCAGCTGGCTAGCTGCAATGCTATTGCTAATATCACATTCATTTAGTCTAATGAATTACTGTTGGTCAATATGCAATTATTAAGAGAATAAAGATATCTGAAGACTAGAAGATTTGTTGGAACTTGGTAAATGTTCAAAAGGGCTTAAGGTAAGCTTACATTAGGCTAACAGTATTTTGGATGCATGTGTTCCTAAATACAGCAATGATTGACCTTCAGAAGATAGCCATTGTTCTGTAGCCTACATGGTATTTTTATATACATATTGTAGTGATTTTAGACAAGCTCAAAAGATATTTTTAAAAATTCTGTCCATCCCATACCCCCAAAATATCTTCCTCACGGCACAATTGAATATGACAGAGTAAAATGGCAAACTTTGCAGTTTTACTTATCAAAAGTACCTTCTTGCCCTGAAGACACGATCCATGGATAATACTGTATAAGCTTATTAAACAAATACTGGTAAATGAAACACATTACAACCCTCTAGCTACATTAATCTAAATGCTAAGCCGTATGACCTTTGCACATCAAAACATTTTCAGAATTGAGAGAAAAATTTTAAGCAACATTAAGCAGTAGTACCTTAACTGCATTGTAGAGTCTATCTCTTAAAATTTTGTGGGTATCAATGTCGCTTTCTGTGGGTTCAGGGTATAAGTGCCTATTTTCCTGCTCAGGTGCAAATTTTCCCATGTGTTCGAGGCAAGAAATATTCATTTCTAGATTTAAAAAAATGTACCTGGACCAATCGGCAGGGATACAACAGAAACTGCCAAGCCCAAAAGCCCTGATAGGACAATAGAGCCCACAGCCCCTTTGTAGCTAGAATCGGCAAGCACATTCAGTCCAGCTCTCATCATGCGTTTCATGAGTACTGCAAACAGTGACCCTGACAGGAGACCCGCTCATTCAGCCGCAGCAGAAGAAATGTCTGGCTGTGGAAATGGTTACCACTACAGCAAAAATTCACATATCTTAAGAAAAAAACTTAAATCTGTATTTTCTCACTCACAGCATCATAATGGTAGCATAAAAAACATCAGTAAGGCGTAGGCAGTTGAATACTTTAAAACCAGGCCGGAACCCCTTTCTGCTCTTAAAGGAGCTGGTCAATCACTCGCTCATGCGGAAAATTATGAATAACGGAAAGGTCTCTTGTTCCCCCTGAAGCTGGAGTCACGTCGTCATGTTGCCGAGTACAGGGACAGACTCAGGATCCTCGGAAAGTGGCCGCGTCCTTGGGCTCTCTGCTGGGCACGCTCCAGTCGTCGGCCTCGTGAATAGTCCGGTAGTGTCTCCAGGCAGACTTGTTGTAGACCGGAAGCCTCTCTATGGACTCCGTGGATAATGCCTACATTCAAACATGAGGGCTGTGTTTAAACACGGTTTAAGCTATATATCATAGCAAAATGATATTTAAATGAAAAAATAGTCTTAAAATCAAACAATTCGTTGAGCCAGCCAATTTACCCGGATGTATATCACAGCATTGGTGCCATAGCCCTCCATGGAATACAGCTTCAGGTCACCTTGAAAGTATCTGGCATACAAGCGTGAGATGGGCAGGCCGTAACCAAAGCCAGCCTGTCAACAGGGAGCACAAATCCATTTAAACTGGGATACTCTGATAATGCTTTGAAAAACAAGTGTTTGGAAAGGCTGGACCAACAAAACTACCGGATACGATAACATGGCATGGACAGGTATGTTTTAATAAAGTCTACACACAATTTACTTCACATTCCGACAAAATATTAAATAGAGTTCATGTAATCCCTAAAATATGCATACAATTGACTTTTTATGCTCTCAGTTTGTTATGTTGATCAGTCTAATTTTCAATTTAATGAAATGTAATGTCTTGGATGCCTAAAGAAAATGTGCCACAAAGCCAGAATCTGGAGTAAAGGGTGTAATTGATATGTATTTTACTATAATAAGTGTATTTAAAATGTATTTTAAGTCTTTCTAATAGTGCAACACGTGCCTCCGAATCCAAATCTTATTTTGGTAGACCTAGCACTTGTCCAGTTTCAACTAAGGCTGTCACGATTACTCTTTGAAACTCAATTACTTGATTATCAAAAAGCATCGATTAAGATTTTCCTTCTCGATTACTCATCAATACGGAGGAAAGAAGGTGCTGTTTCTCCACATTAAAAGTGAAGAAACAGTATTGCAAGCAGTACTTAAATATTACTACAGAAGGAATGCAATGCAAAGACATGTTAAAAGATGACATTTAGGTGTGATGGACTCACACACTAATGCCAGGTTAGCCATAGTTACATGCCATTTAGCCAATCGGAGTAGTCCAGGCTGTCATTGTCATCAAGATTACTTGAATAATTTTGCTTAATTTACTTTCTGCAATCCCTTTATGTCAAAATAATTGCTGCTAAAACAAAAGTTAGCCCGTCACTTAGCCACATCATCTTACACAATGTGGTACATAGTAGGCCTAACTATATAATATAAATTATTAGTAGTACTATTTGTATTATTCTGTAATTGTGTTTTAGGGCTGAACGATACAGTGGTACTTCAGTTCTCAAACTCATAACTCGAATTTCTTAAAAGTCGAACCAACCAGTTCGAAAAAAATGACCTAGAACACAATCTGAATCTCAGAAGTCAAACCGTCAATGCCGACCTAAGACATTTTTCATGTGGGGAAATGAGTCACGTGGCACATCTCTCAGTGGAAACAAAGGGTAACACTTCAGTCTCTGCCTCGCATTCGTTGTGACAGCATTGTGCATGTTTACACTAGCTGACTTATTGTAGACCTGAATACATATATTTTGACAGTAAAAATACATTTAGACAATGATAGACAGTAACAGTAATTATTATATAATAAAATACATTTAAAAATAAAGATTTCTTAATTTTAATATTAATAATAAACCATTAATACATTTAATTATAATAATATTGTCATGCCCAGCAGGGAAGTAACCGAGACAAAGGTGCAGATGTCAGGGTATCAGGGAATACGGGGTTTAATTATAGGTAAGGCAGGCAAAACACAGACGGACAATACAATGTCTGGACTGGGGAAACTAACTGAAACACAGACTAAATACAGGGGACTAATGACAACAACCAGAAACAGCTGATCACACGGGGATTCCACATGAAGTTAACATGGGGGCAGGAAGGAAAGGACGATGATGGCAGGACACATTGTTTGGATGCATTTATTTTCTTACTTTAAAAATTACTGTTTTGATAAATGTTTTTAGATGTGTTTAGTACAGTATATGCTCTTCTTGTTTTATCCGGTTCATTTTGTGTTTAAATGCTAAAAAAAAACTTATTTCGGTGTAATTTTTAAACTTGTTTTCCATTATTTCTTATGGAACTAGAACTCAAACTTTTTAGGATTCGATCCGGAGTTCTGAACGGATTAAGTTCGAGTTCTGAGGTACCACTGTATTGTGATATTTGACATTTTAGAGATATTTAGCAGTTAAAAATTAACTGCATAACCAAAAAGAACTAACTATCCAATAGAATCTGACACCGAACTTGGTGGTGTTGCTGTGAGTCAGACTAACCCTCACATTTTCCATAAGACTCAATTGTATGGCTACACTGACATGTACCTTTTACAGAATGCAAAAACTGAACAAAAATATTATGTCGTCATTTACAGTATATATACAACGGTATCACAATACAAATTATTTTTTACTCTTGGCTTTTTATCGTATACCAATCCCCTGGCCACAAAACAAAGAATACTGGTGAACAAGAACGAGACAGAATGAGAAAAAAATCCAACGACAAACCATGCTATCGGCTTTTGGTACAGTTAGTGGCCAAGGAACAAAAAAGTTTATCTTTGTATGATTTATTAAAATTAGATTTCAGTTCACAGTTCATTCAATTTGTTGTCTTCTTCTATTTTGAATCTGTTTAAATGGAGTCCTAAGGAAATTTTAAGCAAAAACAGAGACTTGAAGTAAAGAAAAAATTACATTATATTACTGATAATTATTAATAGTGACTAATAGGGAAAAAAATCATCATGAGAAAATATTTGGTTTTATCGCCCAGCTGTAACTTTACTGGGATAATCTGGGCAAAATATAATGCTCTAGAGTATAAGTACAGTGCAATACGGCAGCGATCTCTCACCAGGGGGGTCCCGTGGGAGGTCTCCATGCGGGGTCGAGGGGCTGTGGAGTAGGTGTAGGTAAATAGCCTATCGATCTTCCTCAAGGGCACGCCCCCTCCTCGGTCGCTCACCTGCCAGTGTTCAAAAACAAGCTTCCTCAAATATGGGGGGGGTACGAATTAATCCAATTGGGGGGGCGGAGTCACTTCTGGGAAAAGCCATACCTTCACTGTTAGGTCTTCATTCCCAAGGGTGATGTGTACATGAACTTCAGGACATTCATCATCTCTGCAGAACTCCAGGGTGGCCCGCATGGCATTCTGGGAATCACATCCCCAACCAGGTTTATGCAGTTATCAGAATACTGAAGCTTAAGACCGTTTTAATGCCACACTTAGTTAGAGCATTAGTGCTACCATTTGTTTAGAGTTATCCTTACCACTGTATTTCCCCAAATATAAGATAGTGTTTTCTCCCAAAAAACTGGTGCCATGGACTAGAATTCAAATGTCATTCCACACATACAACAGATGGTGCACTATCTGCTTCCTGGCCATACACTTGAAATGCAGTTAACAGAATCAACGCCCATTTAGCAATAGAACATCACATGAGCAGTGATCATCGTTTTGGTGCCCTGTCTGAGTTGGCCCCCTGAGACAAACCTGTACTGATCCCACCCACAGTGATGGTTAACTTCTTGAACGTTCTTGCAAATAAAATAATTTCTTTGTAAAAATGTGCTATTGCAAGATCTTTTTCCCAAAAATAGCTCCTAAAAAGTGGGGGGTCATTTTTATATTGATATTCTGGCCAAAACAGTATTTTTGCAGTTGTCCAACTTTGGATGAATTAAAATGAAGGAGGCTTATTCACTGTTAGAGTGACTGTTGAATAAACCTATATACAAGTGACCCAATTCCCTTAATAATGCCCGATTAGACATTGATATTGCATATTACTCCTTACCCATGCAGAACCTGGGTCACTTGCCCATTCCTAGAAATGGCTCAACATGTTTCCTAAAGCTAATCAGCATTTTCCTGTTTTTCACAATTTTCTTGGAACATCCACAATGCCCCCCCCCCAATCCTGCTACATTTGTTTCCAGTTTCCTGCTTGGACAAAGACATCTCCAAGAAAAACACACACAGACAAACAAGCCAAGGCTTGACCACAGTCCCATCATGCTCTTCTCCTCCAGGGCCCTAAATCTTATTCCACCACAATGTCTACCTTCATTTACAATAAATATAACTGTATACATAACAGATGACATAACAGCTCATTTAATCAGGGCAGTACTTATTCATTGGGATGGCACTTTGGGATGCTAGAGAAATCAGCTGACTTACAGGTTGGCCTACATGTAACCTCAACACCCCTCACGTCCAGCTTAAACCGCTTCTTGCACAAAAGGCTTCTTGGTTGTTTCCAGTTCCTGGTCACAAACACATCTGGAAACATTGGTTTTCAAGCCATTTTGGTCAGAACCAACATTTCCACACATGTCTCTCTCTCTGTAGCTGACGGCTAATGCTGCGCGAAGCTACACACCGTAGTAAAGTTAGCTTTATATTTCAAATTCAGTTTTCTGGCTGTAATATTTCAACAAAGTCACAAATTTTATGTCCGGTGCACAGGCTGATATGCACAAGATCAATTTTGTGTTTAGAGATTGTGTCTGCAAAATATGAAAAAAGTCCCATCAAACACTTTTACACACTAGACAGACTACTGCCCTTTGCTGGGGGACTGGCCAGTTCTGTCTCTGGTATGCCATGTTACTGAAATATTATGCAGGACGAGTAACAACTTTAAAACTGTTCATAAGAGTTAATTGAATATAAAGCATACTTTACCACAGTAAGCTACATTGTACAGAGCCCCTAAATGGACAGGGTTGGAGATTAACACTAATCTGTCTCTTCTCAATCTTGTGCGATGCATTCCAGCAGATCCAATGGTAATGGATTACCGAACTGATTTTTTACTTTGAACTTCATCTAAAATACCCAGAGACAGGGGCGCAGGAAACCCCATGTATGTTATATTTGCAGAAAAGTCCCTCTTCATTTCCTGCAACAATCCCACAGAAATTAATATCCCTTCACACGCTGCTTCAATTTGTTTCTAAAATTATCAGTTGTGTTAAGGTTCCCCTCAGTCAAACCAAAATGTTACTGCACACACACAAACGGAAAATGAACATCAATACAACCAATTTTCAGTATTTAATCAAGTAATTTGATTCAATTGGAAAAATGATGAAGAAAATACTTAACGCATACAGAAATTGTATGCGCTTAATTAGCAAGTAAATTATTTATAGATCACATTTCAAGAACACTTTGTGTTCAACAAAGTACTGCACAATTTATGCCATTAAAACAAATAGATAAATAAAAAATAAAACTTCACTTTTCACTAATTCACTTAATGCTGTGACTGGTAGAAACCTGGCTAACACACTGCATTGTCCACATGCAGCCCTGGTGTACATAAAGACATTTCAGGATGCGCTACAAACTGCCAACACAAGATGCCAGTAATCACGGCGCACGGCACATACCTTAATAAGCTCAAATGCCATATGGTAAAGGTGAGAAGGCACATACACCACCATTATGGGCGTTCCAGGCTCTTTGGCTGCAGACACAACAAAATACCACTACTTTAAAACCTTCCAGTCATTTTTAAACTAATGCGTTTAATCACATCAATGGCGAGCCGCAGGACCGCAAAGCTGAGGACACAAAAGGCTTCGAGGATCAGGACCAGAGAGTAGTTATGCTCTTGTACCTTTCAGTAAGGTAAGTCAGCCAATTTAAGGCACTTATTACTAAAGCTTACAGTCCGTGCTTAATATTCTAATAATGTACATTGTGCGTGATGTACAAAAAGGTGCTAATTTACTCATTTAATTTTGTGCTATGTGACCCCTTACGGGATAATTAAAAAGGTAGAATTTTAAAAATGCTCAGAAAAAAAGAGTCAATGACTTACTACTTATATTTACCGTTAATTTCTTCTAGCTTCAAGTCTGGTGAGTTCTTATAATACAGATCACATAATGTCCTAGCATTGTGGTATGCATCTGAAAGACAAGTCACAGACCCAAGTGTCATGTGAGGGATAAAATCCTTTAAAAACTTTAATTTGTACAGATTCTATCATGGTTTCCACATCCCAGAAGTAAATATGGACAAAATGAAGGGGGGGGGGGCTTACCCTTCACCACTTCTGTGACCTTGCAGTTGGGGTCAATACTGCCAATCTGTTTAGGGTGGGCAGGGTTTGCTGGAACCTTTCCACCAAAGAGTAAAGCTGAGGAAAGGTGGGTTAAAAAAAAAGAACGGAAATGAGCTATCAGAGGACAGCAGGGCCTGTGCCACGGCTGCACGATTATATGGTGCAATGCACAAGCAGACACCAGCTTTTTGCTACTATATGGACATTTATCTGTTCCCACAATTTGGTAAGCAGATTAATAGTGTGCCTAAAATGTTAATAAAACGTGCATTGTGACACCAAACAGTAATATATATAAATTCCGCATATCCTAATATTTAATAAATGAGTTGGACTTTGCCAGAAGTACCACCACCCCACTGAAAGCCTTTTTACCTCGTTCATCCACAATATCTCCTTAAAATGGTGTGTTTGCAGATCTGTTCCTTTCTTCACCGCTGCTTCAGTGCTTATTGCTTCCATGATAGCAAAATAGTAGTATGTGGCATGCTCCAGTAACCAAGTTTAACAAACGAAAGGACATGATGATATTATACAGATTACTAATTAAACACACATCTCATAAATATTTTATGCATATTACCAATCTGCTTACGAAATTGTGGGCATAACTAAAGGTGTGTATTGTACTGAAAAGCAGGCATTGAGAAATTTTGACGCCCACTGCTAAAAGTCCTGATGAATATATTGGGATGTGATATCGTGCAGCCCTAGTGTCTGCTAGTTCTGATCCTCACTGTGTTGGTTCAGCAGCATCCGGATGGAGATGCGGCTCATGAAGAAACGGTCCAGGAAGTACTGCACATTCTGGCTGGTCACTGGGTTCATGCCGTGGGCCTCTTTGTACTCCACCACACCCTCGGCCATGGTGGGGATGACATCATTGTGTCTGTTGCGGATCTTAATGACAGCATCTGTGAAACTTGGGATGCCAAAGTGATTTCAATATTTAACATGTAAAAAAGCTAATTAAATTTAAATACAATCAAATGGATAATCTAGGTTACTCACTCGTATATAACTTTTTCATCAGCACCTTTATTCTTAAACTGTAGTATTTCCTCAAGACTCTGCATATACCTTAAAAGGAATAAAGAGTGCACTCACTTCATATACAATTCCAACTAGAAAGTGGGGCTGTCAGAACGACGACATTGCATTAATTTATAGCACATTCCACTTACATGCCAATTTGGTCAATCTTTCCCCACCAATTAAGTGATCACCAGTATTGCTTTGTGTATGTCCTTATGTTTATATCTTGAAATATTCATATAATTAATATTTTGACGTCTATGATGCAGTAACGATATAGACAGATCCCACAGTTTTCTTTCATAAGCACATTGTACTAAATCACTTCACATTCCCACAAAATACTAAATCAAGCCCACAAAATTCTTGAAATCTGCAAACAACTTACTTTTCTTGTGCTCTCAATTTATTTTGAGCTCTCAAATAAAATTCTAATTTAATTGCATTTAACGTGGGATTTAACTATGGGATTCATGCTAATCAATTTATTAACTCAAACTATCTTTATAATAATGCACGATGTGTCTCCCAATCAAAATGTATTCACATGACCAAATCCACCTTAACTACACTTTGTGGTGATTTAGTGACCATTTGCATGTTTAAAAATGTACGTGATTCAGGTTCTTTATGAATTTGCCATTTGCTTTATTGAGTAGGCTCCACAGCTTTACATTACTGTTTTGCTCAACATTGAATTGAATGCAAACACACCAACAAAAGACAGAACATCGTCACAGGGGTACAGCACATCTATAGCTCTTTGCTGTTAGAAAATTCACCCACTCATTTTGTCCCCTAAACGACATTTCCTGCCGACCCAAGAATTAAATTGTATTTATCAGCCTTTCCAGAATGTCATAGGTTTTCCTCACCATGTCATTGAGTTTGGCTAACTGCAGAAACAAGCTTTTGTCAATCAAACTATCAATCCTCACTAGGTTTGCCACTTTCAATAAGGGAGGCCACCCCACCTCCCCAAGTCCACGATGATAACATATAATCTGGGGGGGGGGGGGGGGGGTGTGAAAAATGCGAGACAAATCGCGTCTCATAATGTTTAAAAAGGGATATTCAATATGGGCTAATCATGTAATATGTGAGGAACGGGAACTAGAATCGTTACATTTCATAAAATTGCACAACTGCACTGATGTGTCCCTTTTGCACAATAAAACACTGGAAAAAAACAATAAAATGTGACAAAAATAAAATTCTAAATGTTACATTTCACAGACCGGCTGCCGGTGCTCTGACGAGTTGAGCTACCTATCGAGACGTACTATCAAGCATGCGCATGGGCAGTTCCACCGTTTGGGGGTTAGGGTTAGGGTAAGGGTTTTAGGGGTTTGGATTGGGGTTAGGGTAGGGGTTTTAGGGGGCTAGGGTTAGGGGTATCGATTAGCACTACGGTAGCCTAAGTCGACAGGACACCTGACTACTAGCGACAAAATCTGTCAATTAAGCAGGAGGGCTAACGACAAGTAATAATAATAATAAATTAAATTTAAATAACATCATAAGCCTTATTACAGAACATTTATCAGATGCCTGAAAGTTAGGGTTACCGCAAAACCTACCAACTCTGCACCAGCAAAACAGAAGGCATTTTCAGCAGGTTGTCGGGCAGCAAGTTTATTTCCTTCATGATGTTGGCCAACCTTACTGGCAGCTCCTGTCTCAGGAACATGAAGGATGTTCTTTCGCAGGCGTTTTCCGTCCCTGTGAAAGGAGGCAATGGACACCGCGTCGTGGCGTCTATTTATATGTACAGAACAAAACAATAAATCAGAAAATTACCCACCGCTCCCCAAAACTCACCAAAATCTAAGAACTGTTTCATGGAAAGAGGCGACGGTGAAAACTTGGAGTAGTAATCTATGTGTTTTTCGATTGATGCGGATTTCATAAGAAACCGTAAAAGCCTCATTTTAATCAATGCCAACTTACAGTGACTATAAAAACAAATATCGTTCAATTTAATAATCCGTTGAGCCTCATTAATGTTGGCTGCGCGCTCTCTCTTGATCCTTTTAATCTTCCAATGTACGCCGAACCCATGCAATCGCACACTGAGTTGTCTATTATCGCCTTGTTTTAACACAAGGAGGGCTTCAAAAAACTCACTACTTTCACACGACTGACGTCGGGAAAATATACTTCAACTACCATGAACTTCCTGCCCATGACCTCCCCTTGACTCCTCATTATCTGGCCCGTAGCGTTTGGCGACTGCCGATAAGCGGCGACGTCATCAAAACCCGACAAACAACAGCAACGTCCTTCCATTGGCCCGTCCTGGCACTTTCACGTCAGCGAAAATGTTCTAGGAATCTAGGCGGTGCATGAGAGTAAGAGTTAACCTGAAAAATTGGCTGTAAATTGCTTAATTTAACATTTATGCAGTCCTGAAGTTATTTAGTCAGCACTGATAAACTTACTGTATTGTGACACTTAGCGAAATAATATTTCAAAATAATACCACTACACCACGAAAAAAAGTCCCTTCCGTAGTTTTCTATGTATCATAGCAATAATTAGCAAATTGTACATTTATAACGTGTGAAGTATTAATAAATGAGGGAAGCCATACAAATGCACATTTTATTATTTTATTATCTTTAAATCCACAGGATTAATTTTTTTTTTTTTTGGTGTTCTCCAGTAATGTGTCTAGTTGGAAACAAACAATAGCCAGTGGTAAGACTTTAGATTTGAAATATGTTCACACTGAAAAGTAATTGTGTTACTATTAGCATCTTCATTGTTACAGTGGTTTTACTACATGGTTTTACAGTTGCCTCACACTAATTTGCAGTGATAAACACAGTTTTCTAATATGCTATAGCTCCAATGTAATTGGAATGTAAACATTTTTTAAATCATTGGAATAAATCTACACGTACATTCATTACATGGGTAGAATTTAAAAATCAACGCTGAAAGGAAGCAAAATGGTTAGACAAAAAGCTTTGGTGCTGTAATGTAAATTCATTTACAATTATTTCTGGAAATTTGTTTCCCCAACATTACAATATCTAAAATAAGCTTCTTAGTTCTAACATCCAAGGAATGTTTTGTGAAACCCAGACATTACCATCTTTTGTGCGGTGTGCTTTATCTTCTTTTTTAAATGCAACGTTGTTCAGGGATACTGGCCAGATATAAAGCCTTTAACTCTTCTGACCATGTTAAAATATTGCACTGAGAGTGCACAGACACACTTTAGATTCCTGTAGATTCTCCAGTATAAAAGTAAAGCTAAACAGGTGCTGCAAGATGATCTATTTTTTTTTTGGAAAGACCATGCTGGAACAAAACTTATATCACATAAAGAGAATTAAAATCAAAAAGTAGTCTTCTTTCAAGCACTTATGCATAATAAAATTCACAATAAAAACATTCAGAAGTAACAGTGTCGATCGGAGAATGTATCCGAGACCCAAGGTATTACTGTTCATGATGATGGTGGTTATCATTACCTTGCTCTCTCTTTGTATATAAAATTGCTTCAGAAATCCCTGTTTGAAAAGATCCACCCTCAGTTCATCACACTACATCAATGGAACAGCTAAATGCTCTTTGAAGCTACAAAAAGGGTCATGGTTGAACTAGCCACGCCCTGTTTCTTCCATGAGCTCCTAAATCTTTGGTCAATATATGCATGAAACGTTAACAGTTTATGACAGAAATAAATATAAACTGTACTAAAATATTTAAATATATACAAAACATACAAAATGCTTCCTTCTGTACATTACAAAAACAGTTCTAAGAGGAGCTTGACAAATATGAAAAAGTCACGATTATTTTAAAGCACTGTAACCAGTGAATACATCTGTAAATATACTGCAGCAAAGTCGCGGATGAAACTATCTTTAACTTCTCTATCTTGCTTTAAACCTATTTGATGTTTTATTGCCTCACCCAGTGAATTATGACATTAATCTAACAATATTCAAAATGAAAAACAAACATTTCTTTGATTTCTTGTATATCAATATATACAAATGAAGGTTCAGATGCAGTGCAAAAACAAAAAAGAAACATCTTAGGACCCAGACTGCATACAAAGGTGAATTATTTAATGTTTTTCACGTCACCAATTGTCGACCTTATGAGTAACTCTCATTTTCATTCCATGTTGTCATCCACTGCTTCTTCTCCAGGCTATCAAACTTGGTTTTCCCGTCCTTAATCTGGCGCTCGTCCTTCCGTATCCGGATGGCATGGTATCTTGGAACACTGTCTTCATATGTGGAGCGTTTGAAAAATCCACACTACACAAAATAACGTTGAATAAAAAATAGGCATCTTAAGTATTTTTTCATGAAACAAGATTAATATGATAAAGATGTGAAGTCCAGAAGCAGAGCTACAGAGTAGTGGATATAAATCGGGTTTGAGTCGGCAAGCATGTTTGTGGAAATAAATGGAAATAAACAAAACGTTGCAGAGCAAACACCAAAAGCTGTCAGCTTAGGCACCTAGAGAAACAGATGATCTTTTAAACCAAGTTAGAGAGAAACTGCAGGAATGATACCAGGTTTGATGCAAAGGGAATTATAAAGCAGATAGCTGTAAAGAGCTGTGAAGCTCAAAACATGGTTTCACGGTGACCAGAAATGTACATACACATGTTAAAAGAAGGCAAATAATGAGTGAAAACTTTGAAATGAGTTACTCTCAACTGATAGATTGTGATTAACTGATGGATATGTACATTTACCAGCCTTCACCATAAGCATATTGCAAAAAGCATGTCTTCAGGCATGTCCTCAGCTGCACTCAGCTCACGCATGCAGGTCACAGACCCAGACAGATACACGCATCAGTTTTACCCAGAGGCTGACTGCAGGGGGCACTATGCCTCCATCGTGAGTCTCTCTTTGTCAGACGGCTGAACATGGATCTCAGCTTTGTGACAGGCTGCATCATGCTCATCTTTTTTTGCCCTCTTGAAGAAACCACACTAAAAGGAAGCAAGTCGGGGATGGGCTGCTGTGAACCGGCTCAGTCAAGGAGATGTGTGTATTCAACAAGCTTGGGACACTGCGGACATGCTGTCTCGCAGGCCGATGTCACTTGCACCCCGGTGGCTACAGGAAACCACATCCTCGCCGGAAATTGTAGCTCCGTGACTATGACTTAGAAACCGCACTGACTGCGCAGATTTGCTGCTGCTTACCTTCCAGAGGATAAATACCAGCAGGGCCAGCATGAAGATGCCGGCCAGGATAGCCACCAGCATTATCCACCAAGGAATGCCACCATAGTGGGACGCCATCTTCTCCGGAAATATAGTCAGTCTCACCTAAAATTGAAGCAAACCTGAAATAGCGATTTCAGCACTGCACTTGGTGTTATACTTTTACTAACTAGACTAATAAACTTAAAGGGGGACAAAACAAGACATTTACATTGCAACAATACAACACAGAATACGGTAAATATTTTACAGAGCTATTCTACATGTGGATGGGAACAACAATAATTTTAAGTAATGTGAGGCATATTTTGTCTTACCAGAGTTTCTGCATTTTTAAGGAGCATGTTTGTGGCAGAAGTATCCAGGCTGAGTGAGGCTTTGACAATGAGGTCAAGGTAACTAAGGGATGCATAGTCCTATGAAAAATGAGAGGCTTTTTAAAAGTAAAGTCCCTCATTTTCATCCAGAATATTGGGCTGTACATTCAATTTGGCGGAAAAATGTATTCCCAAAACTTGATTATATCCCGCAATATTACAGTGTGCAAGGCTGGACTGGTGATGGCTCTGTTCTTTGTAGATTAAGAAGCATACCTCAAGAAAAGTGCTGTTCCAGAGACGGGACCGAAACACGATAACTGCATTACTGTCCATGCCCTGAAGGGGGCACCTTATCGCTACACATCTAGCCCCACTGCCACATGTCTGCAAACAAAGTAACCATTTCAAATTAGCGCAACAATTCTATCAACTTCTTGTGAAGTCAAAATAAGCATTAACATCACAAATTTGTTTACCAAAGTCTTTCTTTTATCCATTGATAGTGATGTTTTTCTTTCATCTGAAGTCTTTTCTTCAATGCTGCGTTTTCTGCGGAATATGTTAGATGCCTGGAAAAAAAATTGTTGTAATTAATTGATTAATAACGGTTGAACATACGTCAAAGTAAACAAGGAAACTGAAAACAATGCTTGGTGTTTACTCGTCCACTTTTCCACTTTAAACTTGAACACTCAATGGCCTCGGAGCGATACCTGTATGTGTGGCAGCGGGTTGATTTCACTTTCTGGAGAGCAAGGAATTTCCTGCAATTCATTTGTGCTGATCCGCACCAGATACAGAATCCATTTGCCAACAGCGTTCTCCTTGGGCCACTGTATGTTCAAGGAGGCTGTGCCAAATGACTTTAGCGGCTTCCCCAGGTTGATTATCTAGTCAATAAACATTGGAAAAACTTTGTGTGTAAAGTGTTTGAGGTCTGCAGGCATTATTGTGCAAAGCGCTGATGCATGCATTAATTATTTGTATGGCTCTTAAAAGGAATGCTTTCAGGCATGCTGGTCATCAGGACAGTGATATTAAAATGAGAATTACCCTGAACTCAAAGTCAACTAAACTGCCAATCTCATCCTCAGATCTCATGGCACTTTCTCCTTTCACGACACCACCAAAGTAGACCTGAGAAGGCTTGGCCACTCTGAGAAGTAGCAGGGAAACTATGTTAGCCAAGTCTGGGGTAGAAGAAAACACACTGAAAACTCTAAATTTGGACACACAATAGATTAGTCTGTCTCTGATACTGAAAAGGCGGATGACAAACATTCCTACCCTGTGACTGAAAGAAGCAGCTCAATTATTACTCTGGCCCTGGCCTTCACAATGCCCAAGTTCTTCTGTTCACTAGTCCTGTAAAGTAAGAAAAGAAAAGGCACAATGTCTTACTAAAAATACAATATACTGAATTAAAACTGCAGAAGCCTCATTTAACATACAAAGTAATACTTCTTATCAGAAAGCTCAAAACTCAACAAGGGAAAGCAACTCACGTTTCAAGCTGAAGGTCAATATCAACCTCTGTGGTGTTCAGGGAGATGCCAGCTGTGCTCAGTATAATATAGAACGTAACCTAGAAACATTTTTTGTAGTAAGAATATGTAAGCATTACTCTCAAAAACAGAGCACTAAGTAAAGACTTACCTCTGAATCTCTTTTGAATGGATTTCCCAGCTCACACTCTGTCTGTGACCCATTCTGATTGGCTGCACAGATCACCTTGGGAATAAACAGTCATGTTACTATGCAGCCCCAAAAGCAGAGCAGCAGCCCCCAGCGCACATCATCAGAGATCAGAGAAGTGATCAGTCTCACCCCAGTCTTCTGTGAGCGAAAGGCAGAATACGACAGGGAGCTGGGGAAGATGCCGACCAGTTTGGCTTCATGAGCGTCATCCCCATTACTGTTCTTCACTGTGATTTCCAAAGCGATGTCTTTCTGGTCACTGAGGGATATCACTGGTACCCCATTCTCACTAAAAAACAAGCCACAAAATTTGTATAAAAGGACTCTTTCTATGGATTGCACATCAAAATACCATGTTTGTTATTTATTATTTTAATTGAATCAGTGCTTTTGCAGTGCTAGGAACTAGTGGTTGTATGGTTTGTAAAAGAAATACAGGCTTGGTATTTTATCTGTTTCACTTAAGAGTTAACTCATTGTTCATTCAGTTTCTTTATTGCAGTAATTTCTTCCTGCTATGTTTAAAAGTCTTTATCTGCTCATACACTTGCCTTGGCAGAGCAGGAAACACATCTTGATTGGGCTCTCTGTAGCAAAATTTGTAATCCAACTGCAAATTGCTCTGGCAGATGTTGTCAGTTCCACACCCTTCCTTTAAAAAGCTGACCTAAAAAAAAAAAGTTCACAAGATGATTTTACTTGAAGTTCAACTCAACTGCAATTTCCCAGTAATCCATAGATCTTCCCTAACTTCTTATTCTCTACAGCAAAGGTCACTAACAGGCAGACCGCGTTCTCATACGGACCCAGACCTGCTAAAACAGAAAGTTATTATTTAAAATCTGACAGGGGGCTTCTGTTTTAAACACCGCAGCTTTTACAGTCTTCTCGATAGTGTTTTAGCAGTAGAACTGCCGTTTCTCATGCCAATGAACATCAAAGGCCTTTAACCACCAAGCAAGACAGCGTGGCAAATTGCTGCAGACACACTCACAACAGACCGGAAGAAATATGTGTGATTTTAGGGTTTGCAAATGTTTTTGACAGTTAAACTTTGTTTACTTTACCAGCAAAAAAAAGGTTAACGGATTTACAGTTAGTGGAACTAAATTTAGTGGATGCTAATTAGTCCACTAACGGTTTTCAAAGTTAGCAGAACCGCTAAAAAGTTAGCTTCAATAATTAGAGGTTGGCGGGTTAGCAGAACCCTGCCCACCACTGCTCAAAGCCTTTAAACCTGAAAGATGTCAGGACGGACAAAAGCATCATCTGGAATTAAGTATCAGCCCATTGCTGCAGTTACCTCCTTGATGGCCTTGTCTGGCAGATTCAAGTTGAGGACAGGAACCAGCTCCGGGAGAGAGCTCTGTCTCTCCTTGCGTTTCATACCTTGGATGGACACTGACACCTCAATGGGAATGCTCCGCAGTTTATCCTTGATGTTGTCCTAAGCCACCAAACAAGCAGTGAGTAATGAAAACATCCATGCAGGTTCCCAGGAGAGCAAAAGCAGGTGAAGTTTCAGCAGCACCTGCAGCTGTAGCTTGGCTGAGGTACACTCCTTCCGATTCTTCATTCGAAGGTCCAGCATCCCACTGAACTGGAAGTCTAGGTCCGTGGTGGACTTGTTAAGAAAGGTAACCCTAGAGGTTAGTCCCAGCCTTCTCCGCTCGGATTCCACCTCAAAGGTGTAGGCAATGGCTGTCAGGGGAAGGGGTTCAGAGGCGTCAATCATTCCGCTCATCGAATGAGGAGCTCCATATCCTGATGATAATGAGGATAGTTTACTCACTGATCTTGGGATTGTAAGATTTGGGATTTGCTGTGTAAGTAAAGCATGCTTCCACCATCAAGCTGTATAAATAAAAAATACATTTTATTAATTATAGTGTGATTATACAAATTAACACAACTTTAAAACAATATAAATTTGAAAGTAACTCTAAAATTACATCATCATCATGGTCTTACCATATACTGTTACCGCATGTTTTCTTGGTCAAATCGATTTGCGTAGGGCTGGCTTTTAGCTCCTTCTTAATACTAATCACTGGTCGTGCTCTGTAAGATGAATGGAAGTCATGAAATTGAAGACAGTTCATTATATTTTATTTTGTTTTATTTTAAGTAATACATTACCTATAAATAAACGCTGCATCCGAGAGAGATCCTACAGCAAGGTCCGGATAAGAATTCTTGTCCAGATCCATGTTTCCGGCCAGAGAGTATCCAAATAATTGGATATTGTGATTTTTTCCTTGAAGAACCTGAAATGAGTGGCCAATAATCGTGAGTATGCAATAGACACGCCCCCAGCTTGGAAAACCATACCAAGGACCTCCTCCGCAGGTAGCAAAATCTAACAATCTACAAATTGACTTTCTGTTGAATTACTGAGACCGGAGTTATGACCCTAACTACTGTTTACTCTGCTGCTTTCTGTCACAGTACAGGGGATCAATTTCAGCCATACGAACCATCAGTAAAAAGTTCATGCTCTATAGACAAAGATACTGACCTGTGATGGCTTGGTTTTGATCCCTTCAGGAGCCCCATGATAAATATAGACACTTCCTGCACCAGCATCATCATAAGGGGCTCCAATCGCAATGTCTGTGGGAGAGACGCAGTTTGTGACCAAAATCATTCATTCATCACTTGTTCTCAAATCAGATGATAATTATGTGTTTCAGAACAAAGACAGCCCTACCATTGTACAAGTCCTGGTTCACGTCCCCGATGTTCTCAACTGCCAGCCCAAACATTGAGTCTTTGGTTCCATTGAGCTGGATAGGGACAATAGTGTTCCACTTCCCTTCCTTATTGATGTAGACATATACTGCTCCACCAACTTCTGCATCCTTCATGAAGAACTGTGGGGCTCCCACCACAATATCCTGCCAACTGGAAAAGTTAAACCCAGTGTTCAGTGCTTAAATAAAGCGTTTTGTACTGTATGTTTTTTTTTCTTATATTGTTCCCAACGTGCTATAAATATCATTTCATTTTTTTAATGGAACATTATGTCACATAGTTTTGGCATATGGCACAAAATGTATGTCAACAATCTTGTTTTGTGTTACATCCAAGTGTTTACAGCCGTCGTTCGTGATTTGCTGGTACTAACCCTGTATGGGTGTGACAAATGAATGATGTCATCACAAACCTGTCTTTGTTGAGGTCCACCACGGCCACATCATAACCAAAGGAGGATGCCAATCCTGGCCCTTCCAGAATGTATTCTGGAGACAGCATGTTAGGTGCCTTTGCGTCTTTCCTCAGCAGAACCACCACTCCACTGTGATTGGCTCTTGGAGCCCCAGACACCACGGTCAGACGGCCCTTTTTGGTGACGTTGTGACCAGTGTCCAGAGAGAAGCCTGACAAGTAGAAGCCGATTAATGCCACTATATCTACGAAGTGGCCAGATAGAAATAACTACTAAATGAACAATGAGTGAATGAAAAAAGATTAATTCTGGAACAATGGAAGTAAATACCCAGTAACTGCACAATGAATAATTACATGCTCTACATGCACAGTGCACCTTAAACAGTTCCTACAGTGACATGAAGATAAATAGCTTGATGTTTATGACAAACAATATATTAACCACCTACAAAACATACAACATATAACACTAGCATGGCATGATGTATTATAGCATGCATTACATTCCAATGGGAAACCATACAGAAGACCAACCACAGTGGGATAATGGGTCTGAGGAACAGATTCTATGCATCTGAGATATATCACAAACCTAAATAGCTATTTGCCATGACATCAAGAACTTTCTCCCAGTTAACCTGCGGGGGCAGCGACTTGTACACAAACTGATCAGGGTTGGCATCAGACAAAGTTGTCATAAACAGCACGCCTAGGCACACAAAACACAGTTCTGGACATCAGTACAATACTGGATGAGACTATGGTGAGCGGAGAGGTTTCCAAAACAGGAGAGCAGAGGGTCCCACAGCCCCTCACACCAGCTGCCTCCTCATCTCTTGAGTGCCAACATACCTAAGTAACTGTTAGCTGGCACTGGCACAAGTTCAGTGTTCAACTGGTTCTCATCCCCAACTTCATAGGGCCCGTCATCGTAAATACCCTGTTCCAACAGAGAGTTGTTCTTTTGCTCTACTCGCACAATCCCTGGAGCGATGAAGATGGAAGGTGGAGATGGAGTGGAACATCAATGCAGGAATGTGATGAATTAAAGGTGCAATATCAGGGTTCCCCCATTCCAGTCCTGAAAGGCCAGAATCCAACACCGTCTGCAGATTTCCCTGCTGAAACACACCTACCAAACCTGTGAGCTAGCTGATTAAGGTGTGTTTGAGCACTGCATTGGATTCTGGCCTTCCAGGACTGGAACTGGGATAAACCTGGTCTAGGTATTCAGAATTGCATGTATGGAACAATAACTGGTAATGTTAACTTAGAAAGATATTATAAATATCTAAAATGTTTTACACTAGATACACAAAAATAACCATACATTATAAATGCACCGCACATAAACTTGAATTAGCAAAGCAGTGAAAAATTAGACAAATGTTTTTCTGATTCACACCAAAAAACAGGAAAAGCGATATATTGTTTTTTATGGAAATGGTCACTACAATGGGCTTTACTGTTTAAGCACAAAATAATTCTCAGGATCAAATCAAGCTGTGGAGATGCAAATGGAACATTTTCATGGATATGAAGAATTTCATCTTTATCCTAGATGATTCCTGTACTGAAACTGAGTGACTAATCTTTAAGCAGTTGGTTAAGTCTCAAGAAGGTCATTATCACACTAGTGTACATCTGAATACTGTATTGCTAGAATCTCCTCCAGTAACACCTGGGCACCTGGTACTCATACCTTTCCAGTTGTAAGCACCAGGAGCTCCAAACACCACATAGTGGTAGTCCTTGGTAAAGGTGGCAGACACACCCTGCTGGCAGGACCCAAACCTCTCGTGACCCCTGGATCGGCCCTCGCAGAACTTCCAGTTGCCGCCATCCTCATCGGAGTGCTCGTCAATGCTGAGGTCCTCGCTAAGGACATAGCAGCGGCCCATGATGTCACTAGACTCCTGGGCTGTGTTCACAAACAGCCTCCGCTGGTAGCGGTGGGCACAGGTCTGCAAGGAAAGGTCGGGTGTCACGGATCAGCCGTCAATGCCAAGGGCAGCGAGGATTTGCTGAGAAAGGACGCCCCCCCCAGGGACACTGATCCATCAGTGTCAGCCCCACTTACCACAATCTTCCCCCCAGGTCCCTGACTATGTACTGTGACACCCATCCACTGATCCTCCTTGTACTCCAAATTCAGATTCACTGTGTTCATTGATAATGAAGGAAGATATTGGAAGGTGCTTCAGTAGCATGTAGAATTCTGATATATGGGTTTTGGTTATGTGGAGACAAAAATCTTAAACATGTTCAATATTTAAGATTCAAGAATCAAGCACTGTAAGAGGCCAGGGGGGGGGGGTTAACTTCACATGCCTAGGTGGGGGTCAGTGTGGGTCTGTGGGTCTGTGGAATGCTCACCCTCATTGTCAAACTCAATGCGTTTGCAATCGTTGGACTGGGTGGTGACATCACAGCTGTATAAACCTCCGGTTATGTTGGCTCCCTGATTGGACAAGGCCTTCGCCCGAGGAGCTCCAATGAGCAGCCTGGGGATACAATCACATTTTACAAGCTATCATTGCTTCATTTGGCAGTTCCACTGTAACTCCTCTTTACATCTCAGCTATTTAGCAGAAAGAAAGAGCATTGTAGTATTGTGGATTTAAAAGTATTGCAATGCAGTTACATCACACAGACATACACTGTATTCAAATGCAACAAAATCACATTACTAACAGGAAGCATCTACTTCCATGAAATAAAACACTGGTAGTAGGATGGGTGGTCAGACTGAAGAACTTAGTGATTTGTAACTTGGCATAATCATAGGATTCCATCTCTCCAACTTGGCCATAGGTGCCTTTTGAGAACCAGCCTGCGTTTCCACTGGTTTAAAAAAAAAACAGAACAGAAATATTACGTAAGCAGAAGTGAAAGTAAAGTAAAGGTTAATCGGTATTTCGTCCTTTGGATGTGTTTTGCCAAACCGAAAAGAAGTTTCCGGAGTATGACTCATTGCCCTCTGTCCCTATTGCCTGTATCCACTTTCTCCATACAGGCTCCCTGTCTGTGTGCGAGTTTATTCTCTATCGCTGTTTCACCGCTGTCCTTTTAAGGATCACGCAATAAAAGAATCTGCTAAAAACTCAGCTTTGCAGTCCACCTCAAGATCTCTTCAGCACTCAAACACCACAATATTTATTTATTCATCCTGTAACATATTTTTACTTTACTATTAAATCTGGCCAGCAGGTCGATCTTTCGTTTTTCACAGAATAAAAAAACAAGAAATAATGATTTTTGGAAACGCGTGGAACCAGTGCCGGATAAGGAAAATGTCCGGAAGCAGCACCGGCACCACATTGGTGGAAACGAATCTATAGTGTTGCAAAAATTGAACCACATACTGTGTATAATACCAACTGATTTTGATCCTGCAATGCTATGATTTAAATTAATTCAGCCCCAAAAATGGACAGTGGCTACCCATCTATCCATCCATTTTCTTTAATTGTTTATCCTATTCAGAGTTGAGGCTGGTCTGAAGCCTATAGACGCAAAGCAGGGAACAATTCAGGATGGGGAACCAAGCCATCATTGGGCACATTCACACATACCATTCACTCACACCTATGGGCAACTGGGTAACTAATAAATAAATACTTAATTGTTCTTGTCGTAATGTACTGGAACCCAGTCAAAGGGTCTGTTCCAACTACGGCTGTAAAACCTGGGTTAGTCTTTTCTGAAAGTTACTGTCTCTCACTATGCACAGCAAAAAAGATGAAAAGACAACCATGTCACCACAGCTGACTGATAGCACTGGCCAGCTTGATTTGTCACAGTGAGAGAGGCCCCTTTCTTTGTGTTTGGATTGGCCGCTTCTGCGATAACATTCAGGCCAGTCATACAAATGGGTCGGTCCCACAAGGTCTCTTTGTGAGACTGAACAAGAAGCCCTCTTTCTGCACGCAGTTGCTGCGACTCAGCCCTCATGGGCTGTACTTCACTGAGCTGGGGGGCTGCCAGCAGAAACCCCCCCCGGCCGGGGCAAGACCGGGAGCCAGGGGCCTGCAGAGGATCCGGCCGGGACTCCAGCACACATGATGCAGCAATGGTGCTATATGCCCAACGCCCTCACAATGTCATAAAAACCGGATACTTTTGCCTTGTCGGGTCATTTTTCCAAGTGAGTGTGGCAATAGGGATAGGTTGATTTTGTTTTTTATTGTGTAAAGCACTTTTGTGTTGGATTGAGTTTGCAGGGAAGTGCTATATAAACAGCCTGACTGATTGATAGTTAGCATCAGGACTGGGTAAAGGGGTTAAGGTTGTCATAGTTGGATTAGGGTTTTGAATGGATGGAGAGTCCCCACAAAGACATAGATATGTAATCTCCGTGCATGCGTGTTTGGATGCATTGACAGACAAGCTTTAATCAGAAGCTGACTAATGGAGCGGTGTGCTTTTGGCGTTGCACTTGCTCTGTGTAGTGATTGTAGCTGGAGTGCTGGGCACGCAGCCCCTCTTTTTCTGCCTTGCTGTGGTCATTGTGTATCTGCATTTTAGCTGATTTTAATGTGCATGCTTTTTGTGGAAGTCAAGCAGATGTGTTTTAACCAAGCAGTATAAGGACTGGATATGACATTACACAGCGTAAAATTGCATGACTCTGCAGATCATTACACAAAATGCTAAATAATATCAAGCCTATGTCTGTGTTAGTGTAAATTACGATTTTATGACTGGTGAAGTGTGTTGGCTATGCTATTTCAAACCCTCCCCTACATTCACCCCAGCATTGGCAGTAGCCATTCAAAATACCCATGTATTTGTTGAACTCGACAACTAGCATACCATGTTTAGCTAATCAATACCTCATTTAAGATAATTAACTAATTGAAATTAGTGAAATTTAACAAATAAACAAAAAACGGCTCTGGTGCCCCTGAGGAGAGGTTTAGAAACCATTAAGGTATTGTTCTAATTATTATATAAACTAACATTATATATTCTATTGTTAAACAGTCGTTTGGTTAGTAAATACTTACTGGCCAAGTAGCTATAAACATGAAGTTTTTTGGTGGGTTTTTGCACAGCACTGAATAATTACCTCTTGTTGTTGACTTCTGCCTGGGTTTAAGAAAGTTTGTCTGCCATAGGATGCCAAATAACAGAAGTATCATTAAGCAGAAAACACACATACAGCCGCAGAATTGTTTGCCACTATATATAGTAGCTATTAAAGCTCTAACAGTCTGTATGAATTGCACAGGCCTTTCCCATCTTGCTCTCGTTCTTATCTGCAGATGTGTGACTTCTTACCCACTCCAGTATGGACGGTAAATCGGCCACAGAAGAAGGGATTCCTTTATCAGAGTCTCAGATACAAGGTAAGAGTCACTGCATTTCTTTCAGTGTTGCATGCAGAATTTAGCAGGTAAGCGTGGGCAAACATTGACATGCTCACACCACAGTACAAATATTCCAACGTCCAAAGGCTGACCGACGCTGAGAAACAAAACTTCCATTATGGAGACAGAAGTGGCAGCTTTTAATCTATAACCCATGTGCTATGCCTGTTTTTCCCAGAAGGAATATATTTAGTCACCTTGGCTGAGCTTGGTCGGGCAATTTTTTGGTCCACCTCAGCAAAATTAATGCAATTCATAGAAATCGATTAAACGTTTATTTCTTAAACATAGAATTTAGGTTCTATCAACCACAGTCTACAATGCATTCTTGTGTATTACAATATATATTTACACACACTGTGACCTGGTAGTGAATTTGCAGTTAAGATTGATGGATATAGGATGTTATATTCAAGCAAACACTGTCTGTCCATCTAGGTTGGAATGCCAACTTTGCGAGGGCATCCTGCAAGAATACCAGAGGAATCTGAGCTCATGACACTCCCCAGTTTGTCCAAATGTCAGAATTCTGAAAGATTGCCATTTCCAAATAGCTCTGATAAATGGCAACTGTGTTGACCACACTGGAATAATGATCATGAAATCTGAAGGAATTTTTTAAATGTTTTGCTAGTATGGGGTGGCACAGTGGCATCCAGAATTTGAGGTTTCCTCCAAAAACATGCAGTTGTGCAGAGGGGCTGCCAAAGGGGAAGATACTGTGCCTAGCCTAGCCTAGCCTAGCATCCATTTTTTGCACTGCACTCAACTCACACTCCAAGCGAGAAGCCAAAGCGGTAGTTCAGGGCAATGAGGGACAACAGCAAGGTTTGAGTTACTGAATTATGGCCTCACAGTGGGTTGGGGGGGGGGGGGGGGGGGGGGGCCCCACACCTCACCACAACCCCCCCAGATGTGCTCGTTTCTTCTACAGCTGTCTACTACTCAGACAGCCCTGCAGCTGTTCCCCAGAGCCGCGGGATCTACTCTTAGCTTGTGGTTTGGCTCCTCCTCCTCTGTTGGCTTGACTAGTCAAACATAATACCAATGTATATAAATTAAACAATCAGAGCATAATGGTTTTCACCTCCAACGCATAAGAATAAAATAACACGTGGTAGGTAACACTCAAAAGCCACAGCATTCTTTTGACTAAGAAAAATATGTTAACACGTGTGCTATATAAGTTACGTATTTTTTATAAAGTTAAAGTAAAAATAAAAAGAACTACATGTTTAACAGGGACGTTAACAAGGTCTTTAAGAAGCTAAACCCCCATAAGGGTGCAGGTCCAGACTCCATCTCGCCATTCACCTTAAAACACTGTGCTGTCCAGCTGACTCCTGTGTTCACAGAAATCTTCAACACCTCACTGGAGTCATGCCATGTGTCAGCATGCTTTAAGACCTCCACCATCATCCCTGTGCCAAAAAAAACCTAAGATCACAGGACTAAATGACTACAGCCCCATTGCTTTGACGCCTGTAGTTATGAAGTCCTTTGAGTGCCTCGTACTCCGCTACCTCAAAGCCACCACTGACCACCTGCTGGACCCCATGCAGTTTGCCTACAGAGCCAAGAGATCTGTAGATGATGTTATCAACATGGCCCTTCACTTCATCCTCCAACACCTGGACTCCCCAGAAACATTTGTAAGAATCCTTTTCGTGGATTTTGACTCTGGCTTCAACACTATCATCCCGGCCCTTCTGCACAACAAGCTCTCCTACTTGTGCCTGACTGCACCTGCAGATGGATCACAGACTTCCTGACCAACTGTAAGCAACATGTGAAGATGGGGAAACATATTTCTACCTCCCAGACCATCAGCACCGGATCTCCACGAGGCTACCTCCTTTCTCCTCTCCTTTTCTCCCTCTACACAAACAGCTGCACCTCCACCCACCCATCTGTCAAGCTCCTGAAATTTGCAAATGACACCACACTCATCGGACTCATCTCTGATGGGAACGAGTCTGTCTACAGACAAGAGATTGATCACTTGGTGCCCTGGTGCAAAGGGAACAACCTTGAGCTTAAAGGTTGAAAGTCTGAAAACAGTAGAGATGACAGTGGACTTCAGGAAAAGCTCTGCCCACCTCCACGCATCTTCCTGCTTGGCTCACCAGTCACCACTGTAGAGTACTTCCACTTCCAGGGCATTAGAATCAGCAAGAACTTCAAGTGGGAGATGAACATCTGCTCTCTCACCAAAAAAGCTCAACAGAGAATGTTCTTCTTGAGGTAGCTGAAGAAGTCCAGTCTGCCAAAGACTATGATGGTGCACTTCTACACGGCCATCATTGAGTCCATCCTCACCACCTCCATCACCTCCATCACCGTCTGCTACCTGCTGTCACTGCCATCACTGAGTCCATCCTCACCACCTCCATCACCGTCTGGTACCTGCTGTCACGGCCATCACTGAGTCCATCCTCACCACCTCCATCACCGTCTGGTACCTGCTGTCACTGCCATCACTGAGTCCATCCTCACCACTTCCATCACCGTCTGGTACCTGCTGTCACTGCCATCACTGAGTCCATCCTCACCACCTCCATCACCGTCTGGTACCTG
>JAODUD010000001.1:31618681-31630384 GCA_026784285.1 Stomatorhinus walkeri | reverse complement strand
ATCTACCTCTCCACGTCTCTCCCCTCTCGGGGACCTCGCCCTTGCTAGGGGTTGGAGCCCCCCTTCCCAGCGACTGCCCCTCTGCTATCTGTCTGCCTGCTGCCTCTAAGCAATAAAAGCTCGTCCTGAACCTGCACGACTGGGTTCAAGTGTCTCTGTCAGCCCGATCGCGACAGATTCCATCTGTTTTCAGGTTTTTTCTGTCACGTCAACTTTTTGATTTATGAGTAATGCTAGTTAATACTGCAATTGCAAGTATTGTGTACTAAAACGAAAGCATCAATGTAGCATAGGGTAAAATATCTTTCGAGAAAGATGAAATAAACAGACTGTGGGCATAAAGAAATTGAAAAGTGTTTGTTAACCACCATCGTTTCTACAAAAAAAATGCTTTGAGTTTGATTTTTTTGTGTACACCATGTCTGGATTGTCGCACTACAGCATCCAGCAGTAGTCGGCCATCATGCTTTCACTGTAACCAGCTGCACATTCTCCATACTCCTCATCACCTTCCACAGAATCATGACCATCATGTGGCAATACAGGAACAGGCAATGAATCATCATGAGGAACAGGCCTGATTGCAGAATCTAGGCTGAGATATACAATTCTGCGCTTATTTTTAGCTGAGAATCCATAGCAAATAAATACAAATAGCAGTCATTGAAATGGTCGCGCGGTTCCCTCCACACCATCGGAATTCCAAATGGCATTGCTGCCTTTCGCCGATTTAGCCAGTCAGGCAGACCATTTGAACAACTGGTACAGATGACATGTGGAGCCCAAGATTTATCCTGGTCTCCAGGTGGACAGCCAAAGTATAATTTGTATATCTTCTTAAGATCTGCAGTGATTGGACAACGTTGTGCTTTTGTTGCGAATGAACCACACACATAACAGAAACGGTCTGGATGATTAATACAATTTCTAGGCATGATAATGTCATGACCCGCCTGTCAGAGCCTCCTGTGTGCCACGCCCCCCTCGTTACCTAGTGTTTGCTTCCCAATGGAAACCAGCTGTCGTTGATTGTGTTCATGAGTTTTGGTTTTGTTTCGTCAGTATTTAGTCCGCGTCTCTGTACTACCTGTGAGTTCAGTCATTGTGATGTGTCGTAGCGTTTACCCAGTGTTGCCTGATAGTAAACCCCGTCTTTTGGATCATTCCTGCCTGTCGTCGCCTTGCTTGCCCCGCGCTACCAGCATACAAGGCACGCTCACCCAGCTGATCGTGACAGGTAACAACTGAAAGCCAACACAGTTGATGCTGTCTGTCGCCGCCATTTCCAGGTCGATGACCCAAAATTCAAACTTAAGCGTTGGATTTAGTATTTATTTTGCAACAATTAGAGAAAATAAAAAAAATCTGGAGAAGCTTTCGTCAACAAAACAAAACCTGAGGCACAACTACCTATGTTCCCCGCCAAACTAATTTGTATACACAAGACATGCGCATGTGCACTATGTCAAATTAATCATACTCAAATCACAACTAGACAAATATCAATAAAACATAACTCCATATCTAGTCACCTAGATAACGGTGATGCTGTCCATAAGATAAAAAAACACAGACAACTCTTATAATACACTTAGGCAGACTACATGTACATAATATCATACTACATATAGCTTCATCACAAAAATGTTGACATTAGAGAAAAACACAGATTTGAAATCAGCATGAAAAATACTACAAAACCCACATAAAATTACCTCTGAGGAAAATGACCTGTTAACCTGTCTAAAGAAGATGTTATATGCAAGTATTTTGTTTGAGATTACATTTTGGTTCTACTTTAATGAGAAATAAGCTTGGGGTGGCATGGTGGTGGAATGGTGAGCACTTCCCTCTCACTTGTCACCAGGGTTTGAGTCCACCCCCCGACTTTATAGCTCTGGCATAAATGAAGACATCACAGTTGTCACCACAACGGATGTGCATGTGCACGATACACGTTTTTTGCAAACTGCAGCCTGCTTCTTCCCTGCTTCTCGTTAATGAAGGGCTTCTTCCTCGCTTTATGGGATCTCAGTCCTGCTTCTAGGAGCCTGATATGAACTGTCCTAGCAGCGCACTTCACACCTGCACTTAATGCTTCCCATTGTTTCTGAGGGTCACTTCAGGTCGTCCTCCAATTTATGAGGCACTGCAGGAAAAGTTGATGGTCATCACTGGCATTAGAAGGTCACTTCTGCCCTCTATCTGCCTGGTTTTTGGTTATTCACAGTGTCTCCTGCTTCACCTTGTTCTTGTGTACTGCTGTCTTAATATTTCTGAGTGTGGAAACCTTGTAGACCTGTGTAGACCTTCTGGCAGCAGAACCAGGGTTAGACCAGGATTTAAGAATGCAGATTTTTTTTTTATGTAGAGAGGTCTCTTAATTTTTTCCAGAGCTGTATGTGTGTGGAGTTTGCATGCTGTAAGACCCCTGTGACACTGGGTAGGATATATGAGTACAGATCTTTTTTTAAGAATTACTGCAAAGTTTTACAACCTGTACAACAGTTAAATCTGTGTCCTTACAGATCACCTATTCAAACTTAATATCATTGCATAATAACAGGTTTACAGATATGTGTGTTGGGGGGTCACAGTCAGTACTCAGTAAGTGATCAGCCAGTACTCAGTCAATGCTCGGTCAGTACTCAGTCAGTACTCAGTCAATTCTCAGTCAGTACTCAGTCAAAGGCAACAAACTGTGCATTGAATATGAACTAATCATGGTGTTCTCTCCATGTTAGTGTGGATTTCCTGCTGGCATTTTGGTTTCCTCCCCCAGTCCAAAAACATGGTGAATTTGGATCTCCAAATTGTCTGTTGTGTGTGAATGTGAACAGACGATCCTAAATGGCGAACAGATCAAAAGAGTGCAAAATGAATAACTCATTGGTTTGCCGGACAAGAGCTATGCCGTATGTCAGTATTTACATCAGCAGTAGCCCACTAACTGTGGCAAGAAACAAAACCAGGTTTGAGAGTTTATTATTAGTACAAGGTCAGATTGCTTAGAAATCCTGTAAACACCTACCTCTGGTATGTCTTACATTTAGCTGAGCTTATTATAATGGTATTATGGAAATAATATTACATTGTTGAAGTTCAATCAGTATAACTATCACTGAGGCCTTTAATTTATATACTAAATGCTTGCATAGAATATAAATACTACACACTGAATGACATACTCAGGTTGTGCAGTCTGCGCATTCTGTCATATGCATGTTAAATAAGAACATTTGAAGATGAGGCAGATATATAGGCAAATAAGAACTTCAAAAATAACTTGATGCACCTTCTTCCAATTTTGTTATTTTCACAGCTGTTGCTCAATTACATATCATATATGATGAGGAGAATAAGATAAACGGAGCTATCAGTCGTCAAAAGTCAGGCTCATAAATAAAGGGTAAAGATTATATGAGAGTATTGAAGATTAAGAAAACGCTTTAACTGAATTTGAATTATGTGCCATTGTATGAGCTAAACAAACAAGCAAACAAAAAAAGGTGTACGGGTATCTAGCTGGAAAATGAAGAGAGCCCACACCAGCACACATTTTAATTTACTCACAGTGCTGGAGTGTGTACAAGGTGTACAATGCATCTGCAATAAAGCTTGCTGGTTAATGTTACAAAAACGAAACCTTGCTTCAGATTTATTTTTAGAGGCGTCAGCTTGATGTTGAAACAGCTAGGGCCCAGTGTTAACCAAAGTTGGGGGCGGCATGGTGGTGCAGTGTTTAGCACTGTTGCCTCACACCTCTGGGACCTGGGTTTGAGTCTCTGCCTGGGTTCCATGTGTGTGGAGTCTGCATGTTCTCCCTGTGCCGTCGTGGGGTTTCCTCCGGGTACTCCGGTTTCCCCCCACAGTCCAAAAACATGCTGAGGCTGATTGGAATAATTACATTGCCCGTAGGTGTGCCTGTGTGCCCTGTGATGGGCTGGCCCCCTGTCCAGGGTTGTTCCCTGCCTCGTGCCCATTGCTTCCGGGTAGGCTCCGGACCCCCCGTGACCCAGTAGGATAAGCGGGTATAGATAATGGATGGATGGATGGATAACCAAAGTTCATGGCATGTACATTTCATTCGATTGTGATTTTCCAAAATATTTGTTTTGTTTGCTTAAATACTTTACTCTGAGTTCTGATCAGGTCTAAACAGGTTGTGCAGTCCTGCATCCTAACACAGCTAGGCATAGCTAAATAGAGCTGAAATCGCTTACAAGGTTCCTAACATTTTAACACTGACACAGTGCACCGGGCACATGCATGCAAAGCACTGGCCATTTAATACACACTGCAATGGCCTACAGGCAACTCCCTCAAAACACAGGGCAAGCTTGTGGTTGGCCAGTGACCATGCCTTTCAGCTGTGCCTTTCCATATGCTGTGTGCTTTGAAGACATAGATACTGCCCCCTATTGGGAAGAAAAGAGTACTCCTTATGCCTACATTTTTACAATTGATTTAAATACATAATATCAATACAGCGTAGAAAAAAAGTTGACTTTAATTCACTTGGATGTGCAGAAGTGTCACTGCATACAAAGGCTTACCTTAGTATCATTACCAGTTTAACAGGAAACAAGACGCTGAACTTAATATGACCACAATCAGCAAGAATCACACAGCAGAGAAGATAAGACAAAAGAATACAAGACAAATGAAGATTAAGGGAAGAAATTAAGGAAACATAACTTGCAAAAGGCTCTCGTTAAGAGAGGTGGTTTACAGATGGGTGGATGCAACACAGAAAACAGAAGGCAAACGCTTATCTGACAAGAAAAAGCAACGACACACTAAAGGTTTGCTACAAGTTAAAAAATTCAGTGAATTCATGGTTTCTTATGAGATTAAAAGACTATGTGATAAGATTAAAAGGATCATACGGATCCTCTAATATCTATCGATCAACTGTCAACTGTTTTATCTGCCCAGGGAGTCCTGCCCTGTGCCACAGTTTGCATTCCACCGCAAGTAAACAAACACGGTGCTCTGACCAAATTGTACTGCATAATGTCTAGATGTGAGAATGCTACCCAATGCACTAGTCATTATTCTGGGGGACTTTAACAAAACCAGCTTCAGGAATATTTACCCTAAACAGCAGTAGCACATCTCCTGCTCATCTAGGGGCGCTAGCATCCTCAGTCATTGTTACAAAAAAAACAATATCACTCACTCCTGTATCTGCACCTCAGCCTCTGTGATAATGCTTCCTGGAGCCAGTAATGCGATGGGTGCATTTCTGGACACATGAGGCGGAGGAAAACTGGCTCTGGAGCCTGGGATTCATCGATCTGGACAGCGGTCACAGCGGTCATTAGGTGCTGCATTAGTGATTGCATACCCACAAAAACAGTGCAATCACCAGTTCACTGTGCTGCTGGGCCAGTCGGGACTGAAGAGCAGAGCACGCCTCCTCCCGGCTACGCAGCGCGGCCTCCGGCTCCTGCAGCTCACGGTGCCTTTCCGCCAGCTAGGCCTCAAAGCTACGACACACCTCCGCCTGGCGGAGCAGCACCGTCTCTCGGTCACGCGATGCCACCTCCGCTGCCTCGGCCAGATGCGTCTGCCGGTCGCACTCCTTCTCCCAGCCGCTGCAGCTCCTGACTTTCCTGCTCCGCACACTCCCACCGCCGCTCCCAGCCCTGCTGGTCCTGCTCCCGCTGCTCCTCCAGCTGATGGCACTCCTCAGCCTCTGCCTGCTGTGGGTCTTTCTCGTGCTCGCAGCTGGGGTCACGCTGTGGCTCATCCTGCTTGGCAGGTGGAGTCCCACCATTCTAGTTGTCCCCAGCGAAGGTCCGGCGAGCTTGCAGGAGCAGCTTGAGGTTGTGCTTGGTAAGCATTCTGGTAACAACTAGGGACCAGTGGTGTAGCTGCCAAAACATACTTGATTGATAGTTCATTGATAATTTTGCATATTGATTAAAATACATAATCCCCTTCTGCTCCAGATGGAAATTGTAGTTGTGTGCGTGTGACCGTAATGTGGTCAATATACAGATGCAGGACACAGCAGCCTTGCTGAGGCCAAGTGCATCACTGCAGGAAGCCACTGGTAGAGTAGAAGTGAACACCTGTCAGAAGCTGTATGGTGGGACTGCGGAAAAAATTCTGGTGTGTTGCACTTTTCACTTCATCCTACAGCGGACCAAGGAGGTTCATTATTTCACCGCAGGCCAGCCCGTAATTGTCTATTAATTGTTTATTACTGAGCTTCATGGCTTCATGTCTGTCCACAAAACAGCATTTAGCATGTGCCTCAGCAGGCTAAGCCTCTGTGCCATTGGAAGGCTGCAAAATCAAGCCCAACCTTAGTGTTTCTGCGGGTCCTTCAACAAGGAGCCCTAACCCCAAAAAGGGCGTTAGTGTGTTTTTGTGATCTATTGCCACAATGAATATTTGCAGTAAAATGATAACTGATTGAAAACGTTGAAATAAAGAACGACGTGGAAAACAACGAGTGGGCCGAATCACTCATTAATTTGCGAACGAGATTGCGAAGTACATTAGGTACGAAGGGTTTTGGGGAACACTCGCTAATTAGCGAACAATCATAAGTACGAGATAACAAACTACTCAGTACTGCAAAGCTTTCGGGCAAGTCACTGTTGATTAAAACTGCAATAATTAATTCAGTCAGACGCTTACCCGTATTTATTAGATTTTTTAAATGTGCGTATCAGCAAGTTGTTGATTTGCTGTAATAACGGTTGGCATGATGCTCGTACTTTTAGTTCAGTTTTTGCTCACTCAGCCACTGGAGGGCGCTGTGTGCCGTAGGTAATTTTAAAAGCACCCGAATCCGTATTTTTTTGCATGCAGGTGGCAATTGAACATATAATGCTACTAGAAAACAATCACATAAACCAGTCGTCCGTCTAAAAAAAAAAAAATGCATATTCTTATGAATATACGCTATGAAAAAAATTTAACCATTGAATTGGCCTATTTCTTGTCTAAATAGACTGACGCTTCTTAGACTATTCAGAATATTCAGATAGCATCATCATATTTTTAAAGCACTTGAGACCCAATATATATATATATATGGAGTATATTTTTGTTTTGTTTGTCAGATGTTGTGTGACAAACGTCGGATAAGTTCAGGTTTAGGTATTCAGTCGCTGGCATTTTTGTGGGTTTTAATTACTGTTTTGCTCACCTATGGGACTGGAAGGCCTGGCGCCTTCGGTGATTAGTCTGTGTCTGCCTGGTTATGAGATAAACGCACATTGACGCCGACAGATGGCGCACACATGCAACTACTTCTACTTCCATTATTCTATCCCCAAATTATTTTAAAGGTTTATTTTTGTAAACCTTTCTGTATTTTTTTTAATTAATGGCGACTAAAAAGAACGGCTAAACAAAAGAATTATAGGCCTATAATTTAAAAATCTGTTAAATGTTGGTACCTCTGATACAAAAAACCCGGCTTGACAGAAGAACGCGTACTACAACGAACGAATGATTATTGTTTTTTTTATCTTTATACCTGCACATTGAAATTCCTTCTTGCACGTATCATCAAAATGTTGCCGTGTGGTGTTATAAATAGGGATGATGACAGAAGAAAGTACGAATATAAGGAACACAGACATATTAAAATGTAACCAGCAAAACTGCTACGTAACATTCTTCATTGGCTGCTCCTCGTCGGCCAGGCTCAGCCTCCCACGTGACCTTGGATAAATGCCCGCCTGCCAGCATCTTTGGCAACAGACAATCACGGGTCTTGTTCGAACACATTGTCTCTTCTATTTCATTAATGGGCATAAGGATGCTATTCAAGCGATTTAACGCCTCTTATCGATAAACAATTTGTTGATGTAGATGTTTTCCGGGACACTTAACCATTCGTTCGCACAGTGTTCAAGTTGATTCGTGTTAGACATTATTTGTTTTTTAAAAAAAAAAACTGCTTAGGATGACTGGAGTTTTTGATAGTCTAGGTACAGATATGCATTCGAACCACATTACCTCAAACAGCTATCACAGCTTGCATAAATCGCAGGAATCTCCAACTTTACCAGTGTCTACAGCGACGGACAGCAGCTACTACAACAACCAACAATCCGGACACTGCGGAGCAGCGCCTTATGGACAACTTGGTTCTTATCAGTATCACAACAGTGAGGTCAACAATGTTATATACAACACCAAATCGTACGACGCCGGTTTTAGCGCACCTTACGGCACCTACAGTTCCTTTGGTTCCAATTCTTCGCCTCCACCTACAGATTCAGGTAAATCATATTTCAGTGTCAATAATTACGTGCAATTCGGGTTTGCAAATTCATTTGCTATTGTGGCAGTTGGTTTTGGATTTTAGACTAGGCTACATATTTGATCTTTGCATTTTTGTTCATCAGTTAAAGAAGAACACGAGCCCGAAATCCGGATGGTGAATGGGAAGCCAAAGAAAGTGAGGAAGCCCAGAACCATCTATTCCAGCTTCCAACTTGCTGCGCTTCAGCGAAGGTTCCAAAAGACGCAGTACTTGGCTTTACCTGAACGAGCCGAGCTTGCAGCTTCGCTTGGCCTCACACAGACTCAGGTAGTAACGCCAGAAGCATCCGCCTTCTCCTATTAGAACTTACGAACAACGTAGCGTTGAGGCTTTGGGAACATCACCCCAAGACATGATTTAGGTGGAAAGCTCCGCAGACTTGTCATAATTCAAAAAGCATTTATGTAATGGCCGGGCATCAGTAATTTTGTTATATTCTATGGTTACGCCGACTTATCTGTCATATGACGCGACTTAAAAACTGATCTGGCGCTGATAATCATTGCAATTGTGTTTAAGCGCAATTAGCAGTTTTGAGGCGCTTGGTATTCATATGAATAAAGCATTAATATTTTCCCCGTGTTAGCAGTCTTTGACGCATTCACTGATTTCCAACTTTCTGTGCTCACTTGAGTTTGCATATAACAATACTTTTTTTGCTTCGTATAGGTGAAAATTTGGTTTCAGAACCGCCGTTCGAAATTCAAGAAGTTATGGAAAAATGGAGAAATTCCTCCGGATCAACATGTGGCTTCCAGCGAGTCTCCCCCCAGCAACTCCCCGCCGTCGTCTGTCGCTTGGGACTATTCTCAGGATCAAAGAATGAACAGCGTTAGCTCGACTATGGCTCCGAGCAACCCCAGTACGACACCCCCTTCGTTTTTAGCGAATTATTCCTGGTATTCATCGACGAACTCCACGCAACTGCAGTCGAACTCTGTATTACAGCACCATCATAGCTCCGCGGTCGGCGCGGGGCCGATATTTTAAAACGGGTCAGTGACTGTAACATCGCTGGAGAAATAAGACTTTTCGATGTCGCTAACTACTTCTGCATTTGGATATCAAATTCGTAAACGAATGTTTAAGGACAGAAGAGAAAAAGAAAGAAAGAAGGAAAGAATGAAACGCCAAGCAATGTTTCGGTGTATGTGCCAGTTTCTAAAAATATTGCTGAAAAGAACATGTAACGTATTTTAGAGGAACGGGGGAATTAAATTATATTTTTGTGAGTTTATTTATTGTACTTCTTTCGGGAACGATAATAGTAAAACAGACGCACATTTATGGATCACCAATAGCCAAAGTACTTACGACATGCATTTCACGGGTGGAAATATTTCATTCATTACTCAAATAAAATAGTTTTGCACCACAAATAAATCTAATGTAGCAGACGTCAAAGTGTATAGGTGCCTTTTGAAAATGACCTCAAATATTTGTCAAACATGCATGTTTTTGTATGCCGATGTTGGTTAACGGAGCTGTTTTCCTTATGTATACGTTATATATTTGTATATAAGGTAAGTGGAGAATATTGGAAAATGTTTGTATGGAATGTGTAGAAATTTGGAGTTTTTTCACTTGATTTTTTATATCCGGAATTGCTGGTTTTTTCTAGAATGTCGCGTTTATATGCGTGGAAGTTTTCATTTTGTGTTTAATTAAAGGAGTGATTCCGTTCACAAAGCGTTATTATTGCATATATTGCATGTGTATATTTGAGTGTGCGCTCTTGTGTGTATATATAGGCTAATATGTATTTATAAATACGTTGCGCAAAAATCCGGGTATGAAACATGCTCAATCTTACAGATATAGGCCTACATAATGAAAGTCAGTTTATTGTTCACTCAGTAAAAACTGATCCTACACTTACAGTAGTGGCTGGTTTACTTGAGTCTGTTAATCATTTATAGTGCACTGGAATGAGGTCAGACTACAACCAACCATTTCTTGCCTTATAAACGTACCAAGGAAAACGAAGGATTCTGGCTGAATGCCTTTGTGCAGTGGCGCCAGCCGAGTTTCTCGGATATTTTCCCAGTCCTTATGTGTTTATAATATGGGTTAAATATTTATTACAATATTCCTGTAAAACTGGAATACGAAAGAACTTCAAATATTCTGTTTGCTTTGAAATTCTCGTCATGGGTCTTTTTGCGAATCAGACGGGAGGACTCAACATTTTTAGATTTGTATAGTGTTTTTCTAACATTTGGTAATGTCTACGTAGTGTACGTGTCATTGTCCATAGACGAAATTCGTAGAATGCCGTACTGAGAAGATGATCAACAGACCCAAGCCCGAGTACGTCGAGCGCAGTGTGAGAGAGTGTGGCTGAAAGAACGTAACACGCCTTGGCATGTGAGCAAGGAGATGAGGGCGTTTGGCAGGGCTCAGCCCTTCAGACTCTCTGGAGTCACTACGCCTCTCCTCAGAATTTTTATTAACTATCCGTAGCCAAAGACTATGCCTAAAAGCGCCCCTAGCACACCGAGATGGAAACATTTCTCACAACTCCCAGCTGACTCGCACACAATAAGACCGTCCTGATTCACGTCTTAGAACATAGATAAAGCTTAAATTTTTAATGCGACATAAAAATAACAAAGGAAAGCAAAACATATTGACCTACATTTAAAATGTTCAGAAATGCTAAGGAAACCATTTTACATTAGTCCTAATGAAATTGGTGTGTATGTGTACATTCCAGACATTTAATATCAATTAAAGATAATTTGTTCATCTTGGTACATGGTATCCTAGCTTTTCTGTCCTTGGATGATCATTGCCGACATAAGAATAGCACAATTGTGTGTAGGAGACCTCAACTTTCCCCTTCGTGTCAATGCAGCCTGCACTCCGGAGGCGTGAATTTCTGAATTTAGCCATGGAAACACAAAACGCTTAACATTCACGGATAATGAAAAACTATGTGTACACAATCTAGCAACCCGTTGTCGTAGCAGTTAGAAATACAACGCTTTTGAGCAGTAGATATAGTATTTTGATATACGCCACAGTTTCAATTAAATTGATTAATCTTCTCGTACTTCGCTTACGCTTCAGCATCGGTCACTGGACGGAAAAACTTAGGGCGTCTGAATTAAGCAAGTAGCGTTCACAGAGTTTCCTCTCCCCCCCCCCCCCCCCTCCTCTGAGCGACATGTCCTCGCTGGTTATATATTCACTTGACTTTAAGATATAATTTTATGAGTCAGAATAGCGCAGCTAGGCCTGCTGCTGCTCTTTATTTCGTTGATACATTGTTGCATTTTCCACATATGATTTTTGAAGTTAAAGAATGACTCAGCATTTAATTCGGATTAAAACTAGAATTAAAAAAAACTTTGAAATGCTGACGCTTAATAGTATGATTTTATTATTCTTGGTTGGGGGGGGGG
>JAODUD010000001.1:31600346-31618470 GCA_026784285.1 Stomatorhinus walkeri | reverse complement strand
AAGACAATTTCCAGCTATTTCAAGCATCAACATTGTCAAAGTTGTATGTACATAATAAATGGGAATATCAATGCATACTTTTTAGCATAACATCTTGACTCCTCGATAATTATATCCGTTTGGAGCCTACGCAGAATTATCCTGAATTGCATAGTAACTGCTGCTTTAAATTTTTTAAAAATTACTCATAATTTTCCCAAAGATTACGAAGATCTCGAGTGCACAATGTCATCAACGTAATGAAGAGTAAACATTTATGCTAATAATCTGCAATTTTTTCCATCAGCTATAAAGAGAGGCAATATAGCCGAAATGTTCAGTCATGTTCCGCAGTGTCGTCCTGACACATAGCAAGTGCAAGGGAGATAGTTTATAGGATTCTAGTCCCGTTTTCAAACTATGTTTTAAGATCATCCGTTTCTTTAATTTGCGCACAATACACGGTGTATTTCTGCAAGCTAAGAACCGTCCTTCGTGGTTGATTGTAACTGTAACGGAGACTGAGGTAAGGATGCTGTTCCAGTTTTTTAATGACTGAAGATTTTAAGTGACCTGATTGATATTCAGCTATAGGAAAAGCTGTCGTCACTGTTTTTAATACAAATTATATATACGTAGGCCTAATTTACACTGACTGAGTGTGGCAGTTTCTGTGCGTGTAATTATACTTAGTTTATTGTTTGAAATATATCTTAAGTACATTAATACACTATAGGGTGTGTGACTACAAGTATGCTAAATGAAATGTTCTTATACTCATATACTGACATTTTCATTTTAAGCAAATTCGGACGTTCTGATAAGAAAATATAATTTTATGTCACTACTAACCAATTATCCGGGAGGCTATGTAAGGGTTGTCTTTGATTTTAGATTAAAAGCACTGAAAGGTTTTCTGCAGAATGGAAATGGAAAGGGGTAGAAAATAAGGCTTCTCTCGTTCCGCAATTTTCTCTGCGATGCCTTCATCACTCCAACATTGTGCTTTGCTAATTCTGAACCCTCTTCCTATTGACAATTCCACGGTATACACCTGCAAGCAATTTGCCGGGACTTAAATATAAGAGAACAGCGGAGGGATGGCAGATCACCTATTTCGCTTCTTTTTTTTCAATGCACAGCAAAATTTGCCTTTCAGTGCGCTATCTCTTTTGTTAATGCAAAAAGATTCCCTGTGAGAAGAAAAAATTGCTCATAATTATCCCAGAGATGGGTAACTGCATTAGAATAAATAAAGCCAAAATTACTGTAATTATGTTGCGTTTGATGGGCTCGGCTTGTAATCAAGAGGAGAATACAGTGAAATAACGGTGACCCTCTC
This sequence comes from Stomatorhinus walkeri, assembly GCA_026784285.1. Taxonomy (NCBI): domain Eukaryota; kingdom Metazoa; phylum Chordata; class Actinopteri; order Osteoglossiformes; family Mormyridae; genus Stomatorhinus; species Stomatorhinus walkeri. The sequence continues at coordinate 31,617,149 of JAODUD010000001.1, read as the reverse complement.
GGGTGCGCAGCTGCACGCGCACTTCGGAGCGTGAGCGGGAGAGCCGAGTAATTTGTATTTTTTTCTTTTATTATGACCCGTGTGGTATTTTTTTAAGAGAGGGGGGAAATAGATTTTTTATTTACAGGTAAATCCAAAAAATTAGGCCCATTTTTAAGACCGTTAATGAGTGCCTTTAAACCTTTTGTTTTCTCTTTCAGATAAAACTACCCAGAACTAAGTATACGTAACTGCAAGCTAAATAATGAGCTGATTAAATATCAAGCCGAATTAAATGTACAGCCTTAATTAATATTATGAATTCCTCAGCAATAGTGAGGAAATGACAAAATGCAAACACTAAGTCTATACGACTTTAAAATCTATTAAACCGATTACTGTTAAACGTATATTCTAAAAACAAGATTAAATAGCCTAGGCTGTATAGTTAAAAACCAAACCGAGATATACACCAAAAATTAAAAAATTCCTGGGACTTACTCCTTTGTAACAAAATATTTAAATTTGTTAAACTCATATTGCAAGACTACTGTTAGCACTAAGAAAATGCACATCGTAGCCAAAAAAGCGACCAATTAAATTGTTTTTATTTAAGATTTTGTCGGCATTATTCTTGTATGTTATAATTACATTAAATGATATACATAATATACAGAGGAGAGGAATCTATATTCTTTTCACATTCATAGAATTATTTTGCTAACAAAGTTAGTCGATGTGTATACGGCACATTATTGTTCTGTTTTGATAAGAAAAAAAATATTTTAAGAAGTAGAAAATACAAAATATGTTGTCCAAACATGGTGCCTGAGGGTAATTTGCGGCCACAGTGATTGCTAACAGTTTTTTGGGGAACATGTTTTTCCGGTTCTGATAGAGTGAGCTTCGGAAAATGAAAATGTTCGCTGACCACACAGGATGTGTCAAAACGGGTCAGAGCAACAAAACGCCAGACCTGTATGCATTAACAACAAAAGATATTCCGGAAACATACAGACGAGAAATAAACTACCGCCATTTATGCCTGAGTTTTAATTGACAGTTTTAATCGCGTAGCCACTGCAAATTCGTTATGTAGCCATACAAAATATGTGGATCATTTTGTCTTTTAAACAGATACAACCGACCACACTGAAGGATGCACTTTTTTCAAGAAATTGTTAGCCGCCCACCAGAAGTGCTAGGGTCTTCGTATAATTTGCCTTTGTTTTTTTTTTTTTTTGAAAATCACAGGCCAAAATCTTTCTGCATGTATATAACTGAACCTTGCACAATACTAATTTTCCTAAGATGAAAATGAATAAATATAGGCCTATTCCTTTACATTGTCATATCGTCACATGTAAACATACGCGCATTTAAGTGTTCATGAGACGTGGAATCGTCTGAACTAATTGCTTTTATTAAGCACTAATTGAGTTAACGCGTGCCTCATCTGATTCGGTCCCACAGCATGTTTGGAGGGGAGCACAGTTAACAAGAGCGCCTTTGAACTTTTCACTTTTACTGATCTACATTTTAACTCCCCATCGACAAACCGCTGTCTCTCTTTGCAGCACCTGCTTATCGTCCAATTATTCGCTTAATACACACTAGTGCTCTCCGGCATTCAGCGACAAAACAGAGCTTGTCGAAAGCACAAGAGAAACGAGTCTATAGTTTCTAAATGAAATTGAAAAGAAACCTGCAATTTGACAGTTGTAGGGATTACAGTGTTATACAATTCGATGTAAGCTTAAGTAAAGGCTGACTGAATGTATTTAGAGGTTGCTCATACCACGACAGCGGATAAGGACCATATTACGAAACAGAGATACAAATCATAAACTAACATTTACATTATGTTTTAAAATGTCGATATGTTTCATTGTGTAAAACAAAATAGGGGTGCATGATCAGTATTAACTGTTGTAAACAAAATTCAAGAACACTGGGTTTTATTCTGCTAATTAATTAAACAACGTATAAATTACATTAGTTGTATCTAAGTTTTGGTAGCGCACTTGCAAAATAATTTCACTGTTTTCAAAGTTTACACACTATGCATACAGTAACCAATATTAGAAAACAATAAATTAATCTAATCATTATAAAACTAAACTTTGCAGTATCGGACGCAAAACACGTTTGTTGTAGTCAACATGTCCAGACCCAAAGGTCAAACTCCATTTTACTAAGCGAGAAATATACAGCCACGGGCATTAAAAGTATTAAAAGCGGTTAATGTATGCTATATACACAGCTAGCTCAAAATATGCCCCAGGTCGCAATACTATTACATGTCCACATTACCGATGTGTATGTTGGAAACACCCCGCAAGGCGAACAATACGATCGTTATTTAAAACTATATGATGATTACTGTAAAACGTTATGGTCAGCGGAACGAAACCTGACTGGCACGCGCGTCAGTGCCGTATTAAAAAGAGACGGGTGGAGACGCCCGCGAATGTTTGAATTCAGCGACACATTCACGCTTTATTATAAATAATAAAAACATACAAAGACTCAGGGCATTTAATTTAAAATAATTTAAAATATCTACAGACAAAAACAAAGACATTTTATCAACAACCAATTGATGTATATTCCTGTTAATGTTCGCCTTTGCGTTCAGGAAGGCTGAGAAGTTAAGTCATCGAATTTAACAGAATCCGCAACTGTGAGTAATACCGAAGCGTTGGCTTTGTATTATTCCAGATATTTCCACGTTATTACTAATGACACAGACCAGCTGATCAACATCTAGGTCTATTGTTTTACTTTTGGTTTTCGTTGAAAACCAGGTACCCAAGCGATTATTTTCCCTGGTCAAACTGTGCCTTCACTGTTTTGGTAGGCCTAACATTTAATGTTTATCGAAGATCAGAAAACAATAGCTTTAACTTAAGTGTTTCACTACAATTTATTAATGTTTTTCATGGACAGTTCCATTGTCGAGATTTCTTCAGTCCGTTCTCTGACTTTACTGTCTGCGTTATTAGGCTTAAACAATACTCAGTCACCACTGGAAACAAGCTCAGCATCACATCTGTATTTGGCTTCCGACGGCCCAGGGTGCAGGGCCGCTGTCGGCCCAGGTTCCCCTGATTTGGACAATCCACGGCTCCGCGGGGGGCGGGGCGGTGTTCACGGTTCGTGATCACATCAGCTGCGGCTGCTGCATAGTGTCTTGAGCAGTAGGATACCATGTGTAACCGGGAATGTAAGAACCCGGGGTGGCCGCCGACGTTTTCATAGTAGACGAAGCATTCCATACTGGTGTCATAGATGGAGAACCGGCGGAGAGTCCTCGGCCATTGGATAGGGTGTTTGTGTCAATGGTACCCCCGCCTTGTTTCATTAACTTCTTGAATTTCGATCGTTTGTTTTGAAACCAAATTTTTACCTGCAAAAACAAACCGGTGTCAGTATGCAAACAGGAGTAAAGACTTTCGAATGCAACATATAACATATATGATGTGTAATTTACACCGAAATTTCAGAAAAAAAAAAATCGTTGCAAATTCAAATATTTACATTTGTTAACAGCAAACTCAGTTTTCAATTTAGGCTTATTTATTTATGACAGCGATAAAGACGTGCACTGCTGGTGTTCAAAAATAGCATATTACATTTACACAAAATGAAATTCAAATAAAAGAATGACAATTTATTTTAATTTTTAAATAGAATTTTAAAAATGCAAAGGCCACGATATCCCGACATACATTGCAATAATTAAAACAAACATTATAAAAAGCAAAAGCATTCAAACCCATTTAAAAAACGTTTTTTTTAAACGAAACCGAATTCTCCTTGACAAAAACAAGCTATGCGTAAATAGATAATTAATTAATAGTTAATTTTCAGTGGTTAATAAAAATTGATATGGCCCGCAAATTAATATCTTATTTTGAATTATGAATATTAATCGAAATTTCACTTACCTGCGTTTGCGTGAGTCCCAACGATGCTGCGAGTTCCGCTCTCTCGGGCAATGCCAAGTATTGTGTCTGTTGAAATCGTCTGTTCAGAGCTTGTAGTTGTAAACTGGAATATATAGTTCTGGGTTTGCGGATCTTTTTCCCTTTTCCATTGAACCGTACCTCACCTCCTTCCACCACTGTGTTTTTTTCTGCATCTGGTCCTGGTGTTAAAAGGAAAGCAGAAACATTTCAGGAAACATCGCAGTAGATGTTGCTTCAAAGCGAAGAACATTAGTGTGTAAGTTGTGCACGCTGTATTTTAGGTATAATTACCCCTAATTGCATACATTGTTTGTAGCATTACGCAATAAATAATTACCAGCAGTAATACGCGAGCGTCTGGACAATACAACGCGTGTTGGGTGGGTCGAACAAAACTATATATTTCCATCACCTGAGCTCCGTCAAAAATACCGAAATAACGCTGTTCTTACCTGTGTCGTCTAAACGTGTCTGCGTTAATGCTGTGTTGTGTTGATAGGACTGTACGGTACTGATATATGGGCTTGAAGAATGACTCCCAACTGAATTAACATAAGGATAACCCAGAGATCTAGGGAAAGGTGAGGCTGTGCTGTAGGAGTTTTCGTGTTGAGAATGTCCGGCAGAATGTAAACAGTGCATGGAGTAGTGTCCATGAGATAAGGAGGACGGCGACATTTGTTGACTTGACGGCCCAAATTCCATAAAAACGGTCTTTCCTGAGACAGGGCTATTAAGACCTTCTGGCACTGTGGTCATTGTCATCTCTTCAAGTTGATCCCCTCCTTTCCTTTTTATTTTCCTCTATGATCTCAGTAAAGGATGGGTCCAAATATAAGGTGATCTGATTTTTTCACCATCCATTCATAAGAAAATTCAGTTTGTCTCCGAGAAAAGTCTAAGCATGATGCTGTGAATCTACAGAAACTCGCCTCAAAGGTTTGAACTGGGTACTTATGAATATTCATCAAAAGCTTGCGCTGATTGGCCCACTCACTCCAAGAGTGGCTCCGATTGGTGATACTGGGTTGGGTCCGGAGAACCTGAGAAACTCAAGAAACGCGTCGTAGATGAGAGCCAAGTCTGATATTTCAGTAATGAAATTCACTGGATATGTGTTACAAAGAGATGGCAGCAGGCCAGTAGGAATTATCTTAAATCCTAAGGCATACCTGTGGGAAAACGTTATACATCTGCATACAGCCGTCGTGCTCTCTCGGACATACAGAATATGTTGCGGTTGACATGTAGCGAAATTGACTCCTCAAACTTCTGACATAGAAAATTTGATAATCGCAATTTTAATTAACTATTAATTTTTGAAAAGCATTTTTTAGTTTTTGAAAGCATTGAGAAATCCGATACTAAAAGTCTTCTGTAATTAACGTGATGGGGTTATTATTACTACTGGACAATAACAAACAACTAAACAAACACAGAACAAGAATAATAGCATAGTAGACGGGATACATTGTTTGCTTAAAGAAATGTAGTCAGATACATACCCACACACACATACACACACAGACGTAGATCAAAAAAACAATAATACTTGCAAATGGAGAAAAATTTATAACCTCCATTAACTTGCCGTTTTAAAATGCCCGCAGATTAGATAACAAATGCTAACCGTTTCTTGTTTTGAGAGAGTTAACACGCACAGATGCAGACATTACTTACCAATTCATATGATTAAATGTAGTCTCAAGTGTGCTGATTCACAGCTGAGGCCAGTGATATTAGCATAACACCAATGTTTAATTTTCATACGCATAATTAGCCACGTATTTAACACTCCCAGCAACATGTGGCCATCGTTTACCTTTCAGCAGCCAGTGGGTGCGTGCCTGGGATTAAACCTTCAGTTCTGGCACAGTCATTAGGAGTAAAAAAGGAACAGAGCGCCGATTTAATAATTTAAAGCGCAGTTTAAATTAAAGACGTGGTGTCACGTGCTTTATTTCTTAAGAAGTCTCAGCCACTGGCGACAACAGCGTAGTTGGTTTTCTGAGTTCTAGAAACAGGATAATGTTTTTTACGTACATAGAAGCATGTCATATGTTGCACTAGGTAACGATTGTGCCGTCTTACCTGACAAATGAAAAAAAGGTCTACGTGAAATACGTTCAGTATGAATAAAGAATTGAAGTATACATGTGGAGTAATATGACACCTTTTGAAAAGAACTATTTTGTTTTATATATATATATATATATATATATATATACACACACACATAATATTTAATAGATTGATAAGATGTATATCTATATCATAGGTCTAACAGTATTTGTTGTTAATTAAATAATCTGCTTAATAACATCACGTAATTTGGCAATTATAATTCAATGATTTAAAGAGAAATGTTTTATTGTGAATGGGATGGACCTATGGATGGCTAATCTCGTAGTGTTTCAGTAAATAAATTATGACATAAAACTGAGCCTGCAGAATCGCATCCATTCCATAATGCTGAATAGAAATTCTACGATCCTACCAAGAAGAATAACAGGTTATCCATAATGTGTGTAAACAAAATAAACGCGGCTTTTTGAAGGAGACAATAGTACAAGAAGCTTCAGATCAGTTAGTAATAGAACTACATCAATTTTAACGTGGATAGTCCCCTTAGCGCAGCAGCGGGTGAAACATTTTAATATAATGGATCGGTCATAACATAAAAAGTATAAAATACAATTTGCAATAGATAATAATCAATTCTAAACAATCGTAGAGCGTAATATGTTGAAAGTGTAATTGCATTTAGTTTGGAAAAAGCACAATTAATTAAGTAATTCACAAATAAATATTAATGATAAATATTATTGCTGCCATTGAAAGAAAGAACGATGAACAAACCACTAACTGTTCTCTTAGTCCCTTTGCACCGCCAAGCAGGTCCACGAATTCTCAGTTGATTCCTCGCATCGCTTTCGCATTTCGCCTGGATGAAATAAATACTGAACCACTTGTCCTTTCCACCGGTTGTTCAAACTCTCCACATGAATAACAAATTAAAGGCAGTTAAATTCCGTCACTGTGATTACCAGCCTAATTGCATAATTGAACTCAAAGACGCAGAGCAACTTTTGGACGTGTTTAGAAAATTCTAACCTGACGTATATTCCAGGTTAGAATTTGAACCCCGTGTGTGTGGTGTTTGCATGACGTATAATACCCATTTTCTTTCGTACTGTAAACCAGTAAAAGCGGATGTTGGTGCATTCTGTATTTCACAGATCAAAAGAAAAAATAAATATTACCTCGATCTTTTAAATGTTAAAATTTCAAGAGATTTTAAAGAAAATGTGTAGCTCTATAGTAAGTTGTTGTCCAAATGTTGTCAAAAGCAATAAAAGCAATTTTTGTTACCTGCGATATAATAGACAAACAGTAGGCCTATATTATTCTTTAAAATATTACCGTGACAACGTCAATTTGTCATCTGGAGACGAGAACTACATATTTCAGTTTATGTAAAAATATTTTTACTAATATCTAAGTCCTCCTCCGAAAAAAATTCGTTGTTGATCTTGTAAAGTACAATTTTTTTTCAGTAACGTATTTAGTTTAATAAGCCAGTCGATGAGCCTTTTAAATATTTACAGCTTCACTGCGATTCGAGTATAATGCCCTTACGTCTTAACGTTTGATATTTAAATTCAGCAAGAATAAAGTTTAGTAGTAGGACCGTTGCTGGCCTCTTAAAGACGGCTTTTCCCAAACTGAGAGCATGGCTGTGTAAACATCTAACACAGATAAATTATTCGGGGCTTGTTCGAATCCATTCCGGGTTTAAACTCCAGTGCCTCAGGCTCAGGACGCCACTGAGTATCTGGGTCTTGCTACCTAGTTTTTAAATTAAATTTCAACCAAAAAAACGAGAAAACTGCACAAAATGGTGTTAAATCAACGGTAGTTTATTTATACAACGGCAATTTTTTATGTGAACACCCCCCACCAAGTTCACCGATGCTCCTCCGGTCGACTTTCACTCAGCGCTCATGTGGCAGCATTGACAGAACTTCTGCGCCGTCTGCCGTGATCACAACCGTGTGCTCGAACTGGGCCGACCTGGAAAGTCAAAACCACAGCAAACTGGGCATCAGGTCAGATGCTGGGAGGTCTCAGGATAACAGTGATAGTTGGAAGCCGGTGGCGGTGTGGTTACATTGTACCTCCATTTTAACACCTGCTACGACTTTCCCTGTGCGATAGAGACAGAAGAGGAAGAGAGGGAGAGAACGGTAGTGTGGGGACAGGCGGCCTAGGTGTCACACCACTAATGGAAAATGGTCTGCGGCTGCTAAAGCCGAACTGCGATTCACAGGAAACCAAGAATTACTTTGCAGAGGATCTTGGGGGAAAAATGTGTCAAGAAGTAACCTTCCCAGAAGCTAAACTACAGCAGTATTCTGTACTACAATACAACTGCAGAAGGTTCCAGAATGAAATGTCGGGAAATGTCAGCGACTGAGTGATGTAACCGGTGACACAAGTTAGTCATTTCTAGACTATTTGATCTCAAAAGATTTTTGAATATTATAGCACAAATGACTTAGCAAGCAAGTCTACGCCAAGAACTTCAGAAATGATTTATTCCAGACATCTCCAATAAATAACAATACTACTACTACTACTACTACTACTACTACTACTAATAATAATAATAATAATAATAATAATCTCTCAAGACTCCTGAGAAGCTTTGTGCTAACTTATTAAAGACTCCACCACTTACAAAGCTAACCCTAACTGATACCCACTCCTGTTTCTAACAGCAAGCATTCCTTCCGGTTAAAGAACGAGCACCACTCCATGCCATGCCCCAGCCTCCTTGTTTTGCACCGCTGGAGGACACACCGCCGCCGAAGTCCACTATTCACTGAGACACGCCACAGTTCACACAGCAGGACTCCAAAACAGCCTTGAACATGGCGGCTACTTAGACCAGCGTCTGCAAAAACACAATCTTCAGTTGGGATGAAATGAAACCTTTAATTAGATATTTTAAAAAAATGGAGGACTGTCTGCCAGCTCTGTGGCCAAAGGAAGACTTCATTCTTCATCACATGATGAAAAACCGACGGCGGCTGGAGCAATCAACTGCTGCTCTGGGAGGTAGATGGATTTTAGATGATTTTTGGTTGAAGTTGCTCCAAAAATACATTTTAGGACAAAGGTTTTTCACGGCGGCAACAAGGAATTGGCTTCTCTTGATGTGTTTTTGGTCAATTTGTTTATGTGAGGTAGGTAAGTAATCCAATGGCTAGAGGACAAGCTTCCAAACTGGCCAGTGTTCGCTTGCATGGATCAGGCCCTGTCCCAGATAGATCCATTAAGACAAAACCACCGGTTTTCATGATTAAGAAAGACATTTTGACCCCACAGAAGTTTATGGTTTCCTGAGTCACAATGCAGTTTGGCGCAGCTAACCTCACGCCACATAAATGGGCGCGAAATGTGCCTTCAGCATTATCGAATGCATGTGATTCTCTAGTCAGGACATTTGAAGATTCGCTGACATTGGAGAAAAAAAACTGCCTACCTTTTGTCGTCGACAGAAATTGCAGTCCATTTATCCTTTAGGATTTTAAACTCAGGAAGTCCTTCCATCAGGATGGGCTCTGGGTTATTCCACCCACCCCCCGGAACAATCCAAGACAGAGAAACAGAAAACATCACACGTAAGAGCTGATTGCACAGTAAAGATCCAGGGACACAATAGAAAACGGCAGATAATGCTGCCTGGTCCAGAATCACTCTAAATAAATACAGAGAACCACCACAGATTGATTGGTCTTACAGAAGTATTTGGATTGAACAAATCACCCCTAAGTGTGGCCACTTAAAAACACATTAACTCAGCTCTAGCACCAACAGTCCTAACTTTTTACCGCAGTCAAATTTTTCTGAACCCGGCAAATGTTTTATAATGATCTTAAACAGGTAATTACACTTTATTTCAAATACTACCATATACCCCTGTTGTTTGTAAATGCCCTTTCTACAAATCAGGAAAATACCCTAACCACTGTGCTAAACTACAACAGCAAAGAAAGAACAGAAAGACTATTAGAATTCTTGTAGGCTGCACTCAGAATAATCTTATAAAGCCTACAGCAGTGTCTAAATCTGACAGTTTGATGTTACATCATAAATGGAAATGTAGCCTTTTCTCTGTTCCGATTTTTGTTTTCCCCATTCATTATGGAGTCGTTTCCAATCGCATTCTGGGATGCTCGTCCAAATTGGACAACTCTAATGCTGAGGAGCCAAGCAGAATTTTAAATAAAATCTGATGTGCAATTACAGGCAGATGCAGCAAACTACCACACAATCAGCAGAACAGTCTCACCAACATGAGTGGCCTATACAGAGTTTATAGAGCTCCTCATGGTAAAGCAAATATGTCTGACACAGCAGTGCATTCAGACCATGATTCTGCTTGCTAAAGCTGCCGGACAGGACACACACAAAAAAAGCAGAACAGTCTCACCATGGTGGCGGCCGTCATTGAGTCAGTGACTGTGTCACACCTGTGTCACGCCTATGTCACAGTGAATTAAACTACAGAAGATGGCAGAGTAGCTTTTCATTTTTTAAAGATCTGCTCACTACGCAATTGGATACATCAAAACATGAAGACCTGTTACTAACCTATTGTGAAAGCCATCCCCTCCTCCATAATCATGTTGTTGTCGTTAGCTGTTGAGAAAAGAAAAGAACTTAATATTTAGGAGATTTTTTTACACAAGCATCATTTACACGTGGGGAGGGGGTTATCACTGTTGCCTCGCATCTTCAGGTTGGGATTGGAACCCTGTGTGAGTGGTGTTTGCATGTTCTCCCTGTGATGTGGGGCTTCGCATCTTCAGGTTGGGATTGGAACCCTGTGTGAGTGGTGTTTGCATGTTCTCCCTGTGATGTGGGGCTTCACACCTTCAGGTTGGTATTCGAACCCTGTGTGTGTGGTATTTGCATGTTCTCCCTGTGATGTGGGGCTTTGTACCTCCAGGTCGGGATTCGAACCCCGCGTGTGGTGTTTGCCTGTTCTCCCTGTGATGTGGGGCTTCACACCTTCAGGTTGGGATTTGAACCCCGTGTGTGGTGTTTGCATGTTCTCCCTGTGATGTGGGGGTTCGCTCCAGGCACTCAAGGTTCCTCCCAGGTATCCAAAACCAAACGTTCGGCTAACTTCTCAAAATTGCCCGAAGCAAGTGCGCGTGCCCTGCCTGGTGACGCTGTGCCGCCTGTTGTGGCCCCCCCACGAACACTGACCAGTATAAGAAGTTGGAAGATGGATGGATAGAAAAGTAAAAAAATAAAAACCTGAACAAAAACATTCTGCATTCAGGACATACATTAGAAGTTCTCATGTAGAGAACATTCCTGCACAATTACAGGCTGATCTGGATACTTCCTGGGGTATTTTTTTCCACAGGATAGTCAATGTGGAAATTTCCAGCATAAACAACACCGTCCTCAGTTGATCAACTCTGTCTAAATGGAGCATTTCCTATTCAATGTGGAGGGTAATCTTAATATTAACTGTTAGCGTATAATCTGGTGGCTGGAATTTCCTTCCTTATGGAAATTCAGATCTAGCGGCACATTTTTTCCCCCAGCTGAATGGGGGACCATCTGCGCATGTAAAAAAAGGAATATTGTAGCCAAGATAGGAGAGTTCCACCTAAGCGAGAGGAGCCCCAGATCCAGAGGTAAGGTAGGGGTCTTCTTCAGCAGGCAATCTGTCTCATGCACTTCCATTCAGGGCCCCTGAGTTCCTCACCAATCACACAGGGCTTCCTGTCGTGGGCCCTGAGTTCTATGAAAATCACACAGGAAAGCCCTGAACTGAAAGCTGGCCTTTTTAGTTCCAGGTGGGAGTGCACACTGAAAATACCTCAGTGTTTACCAGGAGGGAAGGCCAGCTTACGGCAACAGGATCGGCAGAAGGCCTTGTTAAGCGGACACAGCAAACTAGCAGCATAACAGCAATGAAGGCAGCGCTGATTGCATAAATGATCAAAAATAATTAATTAATTAATTATTAATCCGCCACATTAATATAAAAACACATCTCGTCCTGCTGACATCTTACCGTGGTGCCATATTTCTGGGTGACCGTGGAAGTAGGAGCCGATTCCGTGGCCAATGAAGTGTGGACAAACCAGGAATCCGTGGGATTCTGCAACCCGGCTGAAATACAGAGAGAAGCCGTACGCAGATGGAGAAATGCTGCAAACAGCGCTCTTCCACATCACGGCTACTCTCACAATTTATCTCAATCTCCATGCTTGAAAATATTACAAGCTTTATTTCAATAAAGATTCCTCCAAAACATTTTTCTTCCAACAGAAAAAACAGAATAGATTTTATTACACAGTTGCGCATCCCAGGTCAGGGTCATTAGGAAACGCCAGACAGATGCCTTCAGGGGTTACCATAATGTGCATGTGCAGGCCAGCTCCCGCACCCCAGTGTTTCAGGGTGGATGGGGCAGACCACTCTGAGAGCAGCATGGCAATTCCCATCATTACCCACTGGCTTGGGATAACTGGCTATAACTTAACGATTAAATGCTCTATCGATCATGCTGTATTAAACGTCTTGTTGGTATGATTCCAAAAGCCCACATTTGACATCGACCCCCAAGAACATGAACATAAGCAAAATTACAGTGACTTGTCAAAAGCCGAGGGACGCCTTTTTAGGTGACCGTTTCACTGGAGGGGGAAAAAAAACAGAAAACTTCTGAAACATGGCTTACAAATCTGAGCTTTGAGCTCCTGTCAGAAAAGGCCTTCCCACAAGCATGGAAAAGGCCTGGCTGGAGTAAACAGGGTAAGGCACAGCTGTTACAATCAAGCACGCGTCCCGCAGGCAGCAGCGTGGGGGGGTGTGGGGGGGGGGCAGCTGAGAGCAGACCACCTGCCAGAAATTGGTCCCAAAACGACCCGATTACCTGGGAGAGTAGTGTCGCCAAAAAAGGTGTCACAATAAACTCCCGTCACTTAACGTGTCCATGGCTAATGGGGGAACCAGGTGTAAATCGAGGGTCTCCAGCACTCCCCCCCTTCTGTCTGGCTTGCTGTCTGTGCCAGTCTAACAGTAAATGTGTACCCTCAACAACAAGGGAACTGAGCAAGGCCTTCAAAGCATTATAATGTGTGCATGACTCTTTATTTCAAAACTGAATATCAGTGTAGACAGATTTAATATGTTCTGCTGTCATTAGTCTATCTTGGTCTTGGTGAGCCAGAAGCAGACACTCGGAACAGGGACGTCAGTCCATCAGGGGACACAAGGAGGCGACACCCTGAACAGGGACGTCAGTCCATCAGGGGACACAGGGAGGGGACACCCTGAACTGGAATGCCAGTCCATCAGGGGACACAGGGAGGGGACACCCTGAATGGGGACGCCAGTCCATCACGTGACACAGGGAGGGGACACCCTGAACTGGAATGCCAGTCCATCATGTGACACAGGGAGGGGACACCCTGAACGGGGATGCCAGTCCATCAGGGGACACAGGGAGGGGACACCCTGAACGGGGATGCCAGTCCATCATGTGACACAGGGAGGGGACACCCTGAAGGGGGATGCCAGTCCATCATGTGACACAGGGAGGGGACACCCTGAATGGCGACACCAGTCCATCAGGGGACACAGGGAGGGGACACCCTGAACGGGGATGCCAGTCCATCATGTGACACAGGGAGGGGACACCCTGAAGGGGGATGCCAGTCCATCATGTGACACAGGGAGGGGACACCCTGAATGGCAACACCAGTCCATCAGGGGACACAGGGAGGGGACACCCTGAACGGGGACGCCAGTCCATCATGTGACACAGGTAGGGGACACCCTGAATGGCGACACCAGTCCATCATGTGACACAGGGAGGGGACGCCCTAAACTGGGATGCCAGTCCATTTGGTGTTTGTCTGGAGCTAGGGGACCTTAAAATAAGGAGGGGGTCAGCACTCAGCTGACACCATGCTGCTCTCTCCCACTATTACGTGTCCCCCTCGATCTCCCCCATCCCCCCCAGCTATGTGTCTGTCATTAGTGTTAATGATGGAAAATTGTCATGTTGGTACAACTCCCGCTCCCTCTCTCCTCTCCTCTCCTCTCCTCTCACTCTCCTCTCCTGTCCTCTCCTCTCCTCTCCTCTCCTCTCTCTCTCTACTGTTTGTGGGGCATTGAAGGTTTTTTTTTAGGTTCTTTGTGAGCTAGAGCCGTGCTGGACAGTGCAGTCGGGCTTGGCGATGGGGCAGACAGAATGCCTGGATGCTCTTTCCATAGCTGGGATAATTGTTCCTGCTGTGACCTTAACGATCCACAGTGTGCCGAGCAAAGCCCCTCACTGGAGCCTCGTGGCAGGGAATGTGGGGTTAAAAAAAAAAACACATAATGAAGCCATTTTTCCTGATGGAAAAAGGCTAGTGAGGCTGCCCCCGCAACAAAGACGACTCAATTATACGAGTAATTGTGATAATTTTCCCCCCATTCATGGGTCTTTCCGAGGAGGACGGGGGGAACGGACGCAAAAAGGGGAGGGCAAAGTAGGGGGCGAAGAACAATGGAGAGCAAAAAAAAGACATTTATAACCATGCTAAAATCATTACAAAATGACAAGAAGCAAGTACGTAGAGAGTCACACGGTCATGTGACAGACACAAAAAAGTTGCCACCCAAAAAGTATAAAGACAGGGAAGGGGGGGGTGACAAAAAAGGAAGTGTGAGTATATTGGAAAGTGGCAACACCTGAGCTTCTTGAGAATCAAAAAAAGGGACAGAATGGCCATTAAGAGCCCAGAAGAATATCCGAGGGAGGTAAAACAAAATAAAATAAGAATAATAAAGTGATCCAGTACCTTCCATTTTCTTTACACTGCAGGGCAAATTGTTAGACAGAACAAGAGCAGCGATAGTGTGGAGTGTATTAAACTGCGGGTGTTCACAAATATGAGGCACTCCTGTCTGTCAAGCTTCTCCATTTGCAAAGCACAGCCAGCGCTGAAATTTCAGCTCCATTATGCCGGCGGACAAGGGAGACAGTGAGAGATTCATTACTGCTTTTTGTTTCCCAGTAGGGGTTGGATCCAACACTTCCTTCCCGTAGCCGAGACAGACAAGATTCCCCCGCGCACAGAGCAGCTAGCCTATAATTTCAATCGCTGCAGAAAAGAAATCAATGCGCTTCAGCGGTAATTGCCCCGCATGCACGTACACAAAGGTACATTAAAGTTCGGTCCGCTCGCAATCCGCATTTTCCGCTTTCATGCCAATCGGGTGGGTGGGTTCGATGCCGTCTCGGCTTCTGAGGTAAAAATTGATTCCCACATTTTTATGTTGTCCTTTGTTAAAGGGGAGAGAAGGAAAAAAAAATCTTATCAAAGTCACTTGCAGAGATGCAGTGATCCTTGAATGTAACCCTGACACACAGTGTGGCGAAAAGGGAGAAATTATAGTACGTGGGGCTCCTTCACCAGCTATTATTTCCAGTGCAGTGATTTGCTCCACTCTGTAAAAAAATAAACTAATACCTGTTTTCACACCCAATATCTTACAAGCCCAGCCAACAGTTATGCTACTTCTTTTAAGTGTTGATTAGAGTCTCGTGGAATATCTTCTGATCACTTTGAGAGACGTGGGCAGATGGTGAAAGCAAAGGCTGGAATTTATTTTTCAGACTGCGGACATCTGAACTGTAATCAAGCAGACACTTCCCCCAGGTGGGGTGAGTGACATCTCTGCTGGGAAGCTCCGAACGTGTATATCAGGTTTAAATGTCAACTGGCTGTCACCCCCACCTGATGGTATTGCCTATAACGCAGAGAGGGGCGCCCGGCCTGCAGGTGGCGATGGCCTCATCCCGGCACCGACGGGCTGCCTCGACCAGCCGCCTCCCCCCCTCGTCCACCGCACCCACCAGGAACGTCTCCGAGGTGTCTCCATGGTAACCATGCAGGTACACCTAGCAAAGGCAGTGGGAACATGCAAAGAGGCTGAGGCCATCCCCCCACAACGAGGCTACTCTGAGCAGATGAATAGTAACAACTAAAATATACGTTACGTCAATTTAAATGGAAATTCCAATAAAGTAATGTATATGTTTGTTTTTTGACTTGATAGTTTTCTTCCTGAAATTCTGACCCTTAAGCTTGATATGATGCTTCTCCAGAAAACAATTTACTGGAAACAATATCAGTAAAAAATGATATAAGAAACCTTTTAATGTAGCTCTACATAGCTCTACATGCACGACAGACAATGGCTGACAATCTTAACCAAACACATGAAATTAATGACTGGGTTCAATGACAGCTTCTCCATAAACAGCAGCACTGAGGGGTTTTACATCATGAGCAGAATTAATGAAAAATGCATGACGGAGACATCCATGCGCTACATACATGTTATAACAAAGCAACTTGCTTTCAGCTGAAAATGGCAAGTCAAAGCTTGCATGCAACGTGGGCACACTGTCGGATACCGAAACCTTCTCTGAGGTAACCATTTTTCATAACAGCGTATCCACGGCGACTCGTGAGCCCCTCCTAGGAAGCAAGGCCACGAGTCGGGCTACGCCTGGGACAGGATGCAGTTAAAGGATTAAATTGCTGTGGCTGAATCTTGAGTATGACAGTATATACACGGCACATCCTCAAACCTGCAGGGTGAGCTTCTGTCTGTAAAGGAGGATAACAGAGCACTCAGGATGGTGTGCTGCGCTACAAAGACTACAAACACGTAACAATCTGCACGTCGCCTCTGCACATTACTGTCACGCTGGGAGTGGTGCGGGGGGGGGGGGGGGGGCTTTTTTTTGCATTAATCA
>JAODUD010000001.1:31545964-31564477 GCA_026784285.1 Stomatorhinus walkeri | reverse complement strand
CCGATCTGGTAGATTCAACCTCTTTACATCACTTCAGTCCATTTGCCTATTATTCAGATGAATGGGTGACAAGCTTAAAAAAAACATTGTCAGAGCCTCATTTTACTGTTTTAAGCCTTTATTCAGTCTTTCAAAAGACAACAGTATTGAATACAGCTCTTGCCCTGAAATAGAAAGAGAAGAGGCTGCATCACAAAGGAAACTCTTGCCAGATCTACAATGTGGTTTTATGTAGAGGGGGACAAAATAATTAATGCAGCTCAGTAATTGGTCACAAGTCCCATGAAAGGGATGCACATTAGGTGCAGTAAAACAAGAAGGCACTCGTTTGGCGGAGGGCAGTCGCGCAGGAAGGACAGGCTGCCCCTCGTCTCTGTCGTTCGACTACTCCCCCTTTCCCCCATGGGCAGGTCGTATACAAGCCTAGGAACTTTTGGAAAAAGCAAAGTTCCAGGAACAGCAGGGAGTTGTCATAGAATAGAAGGATGAACACGGCCGGTGGGAAGGAGCCAGTGATGTCCTCGAGGGAAAAGTCTTCGTGGAAGAAGCTTATAATGAAAAAAAGATCATGACTGTTTGCTAGCAGGCACTTGGTGGAGAAGACAGAAGAGAGGGAAATTCGACCTTATATCATGTTATCTTAAAGTCCATGTCTGGAACTTCAGGCCAATGAGCTATTTAGAAATACCTCAGGGTTCTTAGATAGGGCTGCCAATAGATGCATTCTTCCCAATAGCTAACTTCCAAAACTCAAACTGTGGTCAACAACATCACATGCTTCCACTGACTCATCATTGTGAAGCAGAGACGCATGACCTGGTTATGCTGCAGTGGGGTTAAAGGGTTTTAGTCAGATGCTGCTCATAGGTATGTGCTGCCTGCAGATCTGTGGGGTGACTTCAGGGTGTGAGTAATGTACCTGAGGGTGTCAGAAAGGTATCTGAGGAGCTACTACACTCATTCCAGCAAACTATTGTGTTACCTGTAGTGTACATGGTGTTTCTGTGGCCCAGTGCACACGTGCTGCAGACAAGAGAAGTTAATAAAGAAAAATGAGGCTAACACCGGAGGGGTGCAGCGGTTAACACTGTTGCTTGTGGTTTGTCTCCTCTCCCGGAGTTGTCATCGTATTTCC
Source organism: Stomatorhinus walkeri (assembly GCA_026784285.1). NCBI lineage: Eukaryota > Metazoa > Chordata > Actinopteri > Osteoglossiformes > Mormyridae > Stomatorhinus > Stomatorhinus walkeri. The sequence goes on along the minus strand of JAODUD010000001.1, from coordinate 31,563,342 downwards.
TCCAGGCGTTCTGGTTTCTCTCCACAGTCCAAAGACATGCAAAGGTAAATTGGAGCTACCAATCTGTGAATAGTGTATGTGCCAAGGTGATGGGTTGGTGTCCGGTCCTACGTTATTCTCTGCCTTGTGCCAGTCATTTCTGTGACAGGCGCTGGACCCCCCATCACCCTGAATAGGACAAGTGGATACAGAAGATGGATGAAGACCACCCATAAATGAAGATGCAAACAACTGCATTGTGGATCTAATTGTGTATATTTCCCTTTTTGTCATTATTTATGTTGTTTCCATTTGTTGCATAGAAATAATAATCTTCCCACTTCACCAAAGACAAAATGCTGGTGAAAGCAGGAGAATGACCTACAGAGTCTCACGCTGTCGTCAGGCGAAAGGACTAACAAGAGAGTGGACACCGTCATGACCAGGGTTATTATCGTTCACAAATACTAATGAAATAACAAAAACCAAACGTGAAAAAAACATTTTTGTTTACTGAAATATAAATAAAAACGAAGCTTCACAAAACAAACTAAAATAACTAAAATTATACAGAAAATGTCTTCAGTTTTCATTTTTGACAGTTTGTTTTATGTATCGGTGGATGATTTCTTTCATTTTTTTACACATGCAAATGACAGGCAGATGACGTCAAGTCCCCACAACATCAAAATAGGTTTTTATTACTTTGTGGGGGGGGGGGGGTTATTTGGTACCCACAATGTATTATAAAAATAATCCACACACAAACACACACACAAATACAGTGACTGACACACATCTTTTATAGTTTTTTTGTGGATGGTTGTTCATCTGTCCTAATACATTTTTGAAAATAATATTTTTGTTGAGTTTTTATTAAATAATACTTTTTCCAACGTATTTGAATTGTGCCTATGAGAAATACTTTATCCTCCTGAGACCCAAGGAAAAAAAGTGTCCTTCAATTTTAGGTTATTTGTCTTTGGAGGAAATTACATTACATCTTACAATTTAGATTTTTTCAAATTTATTTTTATTTTTAATTTCACAGCATGTCATCTTTAATGCACAACAGGAATAAATATGTTTCCTAACATCAGTAAAAAGATAGAGGCAAAACAAAATGTCGACTACAATGGACATAAATGAATGGGTGGGGTCTCAGGAGGTTACATTACAAAAAACAAAATCTAAAAGTAACACTACAACTAAACTAAAACTAAACATTTTTGAAAAAATTAAACTGAACTAAACTAGCAACCCCACTTTAAAAACTAATAAAAGCTAAACCGAAATTGCAAACAAAAAGTGAAAATGAAATAGAAAAAAAAGTTAATAGAAACTGTAAAACTATTATAACCTTGGTCGTGACATGAGAGATGAAGGACTCAACGGCAGGCATTTGGCAAACAAAAGGGTTTTTACTGCGGTCAAAAGAGGAACAGAGAAGTAAACAGGGCAGCGAGGGGACAAAACAAAGAATGGAAGACACAGGGCAGGGCAGCGACCCTGGGACCTGGACCTTCCCGGGCCCGATCAGCAGTGAGGTGGGGCCCATCAGGATTGCAGGACCTAAGGGTCTTCAAGGGTCGGCAGGGCCGGAGCAGGAGAGAGCAGGGGAGATTGCAGGGCTGCAACAGGAGTGCACCGAATGGACAACATCAGGTGAATGGGAGTCTGGTTGGTTGGCATGGGTAGTGTGCCGCCGTCTCCCCCTTCGAAAAACGGAGATGGCGGAAGACGAGCAGACAAAGTAGGTGCCAGCGGGACACCATGAAATGATGTGAGGGCGGGCAGGATGGCAGGAGACAAGGCAGGATTCGATGGGACACCAGGAGGTGAAGAGGGCACAGCTGGGACACCAGGAGGTGAGCAGGGCACAGCTGGGACACCAGGAGGTGAGCAGGGCAGGGTCTCACCTGGAATGGATGGACTACGTGGAATAGTGTCACTCGGGGAAGGCAGGCTGCTGCAAGACTGGGCGCAGCGGATGTGGCAGTAATCCTTGCTGACCATACTGAGACATGGACAGGACAGGTCTTTCAGTGAGGATCGATATGGATACATCAGCACAGAAAGGAAAGAAGAGTCTGGAATGGGAACCTTCTACAAAACAAAAAATCATCCATCTTATATACCACATGGAGTACCTGGAGGAACCCCCCGACGACACAGGGAGAACATGTAAACTCTAAACACATGAAGACAGGGAGGAGACGTAAACCCTGCTCCCAGAGGCATGAACCAACAGTGCACCACTGTGCTGTCTCACAGTACAAGCAAAAATGTATAAATTATACAGCTATACCACATATATCTCCAAGCCTGTAGCTAGTCCATCTCTCCCTAGCTAAAACCAGACACACTACATGGTCAAAAGTGTTGAGACACCTGGCCATTACACCCACAGGAACTTTTATGGCATCTCATTCTAAATCCATAGGCATCAATATTGAGTTGGTCCCCCCTTTGCAACTATAACAGCTGCCACTCTTGTGGGAAGGTTCTCTACAAGATTTGTCTCTGTAAATTTTTGATCATACATCCAGAAAAATATTTGTAAGGTCAGGCACTGATGTGGTTGTGAAGGCCAGGCTCACAATCTCCATTCTAGTTCATCCCAAAGGTGTTTGATGGGGTTGAGATCACAGCTCTGTGCAGGCCAGTCAAGATCTTCCACACCAACCTAACCTAATCTTGTCTTTATGGACTTCGCTTTGTGCACTGGGGCACAGTTATGTGTAAGACTTTCCACAAACTATTTTCACAAAGTTGGAAGCATAAAATTGTCCAAGATATCTTGGTAATTCTCATAGACACGCTCCAAAATCTTGTGGAAAGCCTTCTCCAAAGATTTAGATTTGGATTTAGAATGGGGTGTCATAAAAGTTCCTGTAGGTGGAATGGCCAGGTGTCCCACTACTTTTGCGTACATAGCGCATTTCAGATCTGCTGTTATACAGTGAAACATCTAAATCAGCACAACACCTAAAAGAGCATTAGGTACACAGGAAAGAAAGACATTTACTGTTAAAAATCTTCATGTGGTCAATGAATAGACAATCTCAATTCTCCCATCAATAAATACTTCAGTCCAGACATACAGTGGACCCAAGACATTAATGGGAAAGAATGCATGTATTTTCCACAAAAGGAAACCTATTAGGTAATTAAGACTGTCAGCTGAGCATAGCTAAAACCCCCCACTTCTACCCCATAATGAATAGGCCCATAAAGCACTTAATTGAATACATTTACTGCTTTTCGTAAGCCATGAATATTTGATGAAGTTCCAACAATTATTTATTCCCAGTCCTCGCCAAGCAATAAAATTTAATGAATTGATTCCGACTTAACGAAACCACCCCCTCCCATTGCCACAGTACGTCGTCCCGCTCTCTTAATTCTTGCCAACAAATTCAATCAAATTAACTTGCCCTCATGTCTCAAAGAGGCTCAACACCCAGCCCCCCCCCAGCAGAATTTAACATGACAGAAAGCAAGAACTCTCCTACTATATACTGTTTGCATTGTATCCATTTCCACGAGGGCTGACACAAGGACACTTTGCATTAACTTGTTAAGCAGCCCTTTGACACCATTGAGCTGCACTGCAGCCATCAGTTCTCTGCCACAAATACACGCCATTCAAATCGCGGCAATGCAAATTGGCCGAGCAGGGCGGCGCCACAAAAGGCTAATGCGGCACACAGCCAGCGCGCCACCAATCACGTGTCACCTAAACGTTCGCCTGCAAGGAATGCACCTGCAGCCTATAACCACTCGGCCATTGTGAGCGTTGAGGCCGTGTCTCTGTGAGACATGGGTAAGGGGGGAGCGGCGGGCGCATTGTCCTGGCGCTTGCCACTTTTAAACAGCCCCCCCCCAACACACACTTTAAAAGAGGATCCATTGCTCAGTTTGGATGAGTTGGCCGCATATTTTCTGGGCCTGTTGTATCTCTTTTGCAAAGACTGTTTATGAGAACAAAGCAGGCTGGGCTACAGTTAACAAGGCAATGAAAACCAAGTACCCATCAAGTATTATTGACTATTTTATTATTAAAATCTCAGCTTAAAAAGAAGCAATATAAGAGCCTGCCTTACATTATTTAAATAATACATTATCTATACATTCATTTTCAAACTGCTATTCTTGGTGAGAGTTGCAATTATTTTTAATGATAATTAATGCATTGATTTTAATTTCATGTTCTTGCCATTATATTTGTGTGGGCCTGTGTGTCATCACCGTGAATCCAATATGAACATTTAAAGGGTTTTTCATGTATATTTCATATATATTACATAATCTGCATTGCACTTATACTCATGGGACAGCACCAGTTCCATATATTTCCTTTTGTAGGTGCTCATACTTTCTGGTCTATCAGTGTACGTTTCGTCACAATGGTGCACGTAATGAACCACAAGGCATGAAATCGCCAAAACACTACATGTATGGGGGATTTGGGAAGCTAAATGAGTTTCATTTGCTTTTTTTTATATTTCACCTGCTGTGGGGGGTGGGGTCATGGGGTTTTGGAAGCACATTCTGAACTAATGTTTAATCCCCCCCAATGACACAATGGGAGAGCGAGGTAGAGACAAATGCATAAACAATTGCACATGTCCTTCAAACGAGGGCCCATTATCAAAACATTTGGGTGATCTCGGCCTGGAACCTCCAGAACCTTCCGTTAGAGCAGCAGCTGTTGAATGAACCCTTGATTGGAAGCCCCCCCCCCCGTCCTGCCTTCCACCTGCTGGACTGTTCCCACTCATTGTACTGACACTGTGTAGTTTAATTGTAGCGACTGTGTAGCCTCTTTGTAAGCATCATGCATACTCATTTTCATTCCAATTTACTGCTTGGTTAAGTTCAGTTAACAAACTCCTCAACTGGGCCGCTCTAAAAAAACATCTCGTCCTTTTATCTTCTATACTATAAAAACAAAGATGATTAAGATGAGCAGACACCTTAACTGGAATTTGTGAAAAGCTCGTGTTTGTTTCCAACAAGGAAAGATTCTTATAATTGCATTACAATGTAGGACACATTTCTTTGTCACAGGGAACATTTGATTATGCTGAACTCTGGCTGGTCATGGGGGCCCCAGCATCCCTTCCTGCTCTGACGTACAAACTAGTCCCCTCCTCAGAAGACACCTCAGTGACATTACAAGGACACTAGAAGGACAGAGTCACCAGTCAGCCATAGAGAACAGAGCCTTTTTTTGAAATATCTGAGTCCTCGATTCCTGCCTAAGTCAAATTAATGTCAGGAAGCAGTTTCTTGCAGAATCATTCAAAGCCTTTCCTCGGCTTTGCAGCAGTCAAATTACATTTAACACACCAGACATTTTTGTCCAAAGCCACATACAAGTGAGGCGAACAGCATGTTGCACATGTCATGGGCTCAACTAGGGCAACGTGCTGCTAGATTGAATCCCCAAGTACAAACTTCCTTGCAAAATCTAAAGAAATTGAAAAGTATTGAAATCTGCAAAGTAGAATGGTAATGCACTATCAAAATGGCACTGTTATGGTATCAAATGAATGTGCAATATTTTCTTAGGCAGAGAAAAACAACAGAATATTGCAGTGGTTACTGCTTAACACCTGGCTCAGCCTGACAGAAACTGTTCCTGGATGAACTAGAATGTAGAAATAGGGTGCAGGCAAGTGGATCATTTTTCATGATTAGGTTCACTTATTTAATCAAGAAAAGTAGGATCATGGCATCATTTCTACCAGGATTTTCCTGAAAGAATTTGCACTGCTAAAACACTGAGGCCAATGGCAGAACAACATGCCATCAGATTCTGTTCATAACTACGAACATCTCTTAGCTCTGGTGCTTGTCATTCTGTTACCTTTACGCAACTCATCGCGACATTCTGCTGTTGAACACAGGAAATGAGCTGTGTAGTTTCCCCATGAGGCTTTCAGGATGCTGGCTCCGTGTAACGCTTCTGCTTCTACAGGGGCTGATACTTTATATGTAAGCTGTTGCTATTTTGGACATTCAGTTGGCACTGATTCATTCATTTATTGTTAAATCCTTTGCAAACATTTATAGGCAAAAAAATAATTACCACACTTTACTTGAGGTCGTACAAATATGTAGTAGTACACTCTTACTTAAAGTATTAATTAACCAGAACCTGAGCTTTAGTTGTGTGCTGATTCCACATTTGTTCATCATTAATCAATCATATCAATTCATGTATTTCATGCAGTTACTCTATTTGTTCATGAGTTGCACCTGAGTAGTCACCGAGTTACTAAGTTACTTGTGCTCCCTCAAGTAAGGTGTTACGCAAAAAGCTTTAATAATGTGGTACCAATATAAACTGTAGTCCAGTCTTTATTTAAAGTATTACATTTATACGAACAATAACCTTAAATGTAATACTATGACATGCACACTAAGAGCTCACCCTTTCCCAAAACACCTGCATCCTGCTGTAATTAATTGATAAGCAATTTCCATCTTTATTTTATGCCAGTGTAATCAAGCGTAATTAACAGCACACACAAGAGTTACCCAAGAATAGGGCTGCCAGCTAAAACGTTGCAGGTAAAATTTCAAAGACAAAAAAATGGCTCAATAAATATTCATCTTCGTATTTGTTGAAAACTTAATTACCTTGCATATCTTGTGGGTTTGCGCTTCATTTAAATATCATACTTTACTGAAGTATATTACACACTTAATACTTGAATAGTATGTTTATAACAGCTTGCTGTGATGTTTCTCATGGTTCATGAATAACAATTAACCCCCTGGAATGCTCCAGGTGCGCCGGATAAATGGCTGACCCTACGCGTGGACCCCAGACTTCATTCTTGATTGTATATGTATGTGTGAATCTCTGAAAGGAGAGCAGACGGGATATGCTGAAAGAACCATTCCAATGTACTTTTACAAATGGCAAGTGAAATGCATTCTCTTCACAGAGAAGAGCCTGCTGAGGTCTTTTAAAAAATTGTATGCTTGTTTCCAAATGGGCAATAATATGGTTTTGGGACCAGCCCACCGATACTGCTGAAGAGACTTTTTCGATAAGGTGGCAACTCATTGCCTCTTTGCAACGTGAAGTATGACCTTTTTCAAAGCTTCATATGGGTCACAAACTGAAACTGACTAAATTTAGTTATATTGGCCCAAAACTGAAGCAGCACCACTTAGTGAAAGCAAAAGGAAGAGTCCAAGCAGATCACATTTGGCCTTGTGAAGTATTTGATCAATTTTATAACGGTTTCAAAAAAAAAACATTGTACAGATGAAGATCTGCACCTGATTTCATTTCCTAATAATTTGCCCCCAAAATTAAGCAGAAGCAATGTATGGCTTCAGAGGAAGGAAATTGCAGTTGCACACTTGGTCTTGTTAACACATTGTCAAAGTATTTAACAGATCTTTTTCAAATTTTTCAGGTACATCGAATGGGTAAGAAATTGGAACTGCTCAAATTTTGAGACAGATTGCCTCAAATTGAAGCACTGGTAGCAAAAAGGGGGCAGTTTCAGACACTTGATCCATTTATCGTAAAAACTCAAAAAGTATTTGACACATCTTTTTCAACCTTTATAGACATGTTAGAAGGGTGATTATCTGGGCCAGATCTGTTCAAGTTTTGTAGTGATAACAAAGGGAAGGGTAGCCTCAGACACTTGATGTTGTCAGCATGATAACTGATAATATTATTTGGATCTTTTCCAAAAAACTGTATGGGTGAAGATCTAGACCAGATTAAATTTTGAGAAAAATCGTACCCAAATGGAAACAACAGAGAGCAAACTGGAGGGTGACTTAGATAAGATACTTGACCTTCTAAACAGGATAACTCTGTTTGATATTATTACTCCATTCACTTGATTTGACTTTTGAAATATCTTATTACCATTAATTAACATCATATGGATGAAAATCTACACTTGAAAATCTCCACCTGATAGCCCTGAGACAAATCACCCCAAAACTAAAACCCTAGAGAAAGAGAGAAGCAGTGGAGGGAAACAGGAGCGAGAGAGGGGAGGCAGAGGACGGAAAACAAGAGCGAAAGGGGGGCTGCAGAGGACAGAAGCAGGAGCGAGAGGGGGGCGGCAGAGGACAGAAGCGGGAGCGAGAGGGAGGCGGCAGAGGACAGAAGCGGGAGCGAGAGGGGCGGCCGAGGACAGAAGCGGGATCGAGAGGTGGGCGGCAGAGAACAGAAGCGGGAGCGAGAGGTGGGCGGCAGAGGACAGAAGTGGGAGTGAGAGGGAGGCGGCAGAGGACAGAAGCGGGAGCGAGAAGGGGGGAGGCAGAGGACAGAAGCAGGAGCGAGAGGGAAGTGACAGAGGACAGACAGAAGCGGGAGCGAGAGGGAGGTGGCAGAGGATGGAAACAATTTATTGTGGAGGAATTTAATTAAAGTTGGACATTTAATAAAGATGAGTGTATAGAGTAGGCTTGGGTGGTACAGTCAGTCCTGCTACAATATGTGATATCATACTGCAAATCTGTTCTAATGCAACTGATATATTAGTATCCATTTGTACTTGTTGTAGTCACATATGTATTAGTGTATTTTAGTATGTGATTTTAGTGAAAGCAAGGTTTTTCAGGAAAGAATTGGTCACATTGTAGCAGGACTGACTATTACAGTAAGTTATACTGCTGTATTTTCATTAATTTTATCCTAGATGAGCCTCCCCCAACTCCGTATGGACAGCTTGCACACTCATCTTAGCTAGTCTAGTGCTGAAATACAAGTAACCGACACTTAAAACAAAAAATTATTAATTTGAGAGCTCAAAGCAGAAATTTGAAAGCATGAAAAAAGAAAACTATGCATGAGTGACAGACAGTAACAGAAGCGGAAGATCTGTTGGAGGGCTGCTGTCATTATACGGTGTGCAGCACTATACATGCACCACTTGCCACATTTGACTCCTCTGCTCAAATCAGAGGCCCACTGCTGCGATGCCGGTGGACTCAATGGGTAGTGGGGTGGCTGATAATCTAGGTCACACTAAAAGGGTGTCAGATGCATGGAGGTGTGCAACATTCAGTGATTGGCATATTTGGCCCACAGGAGGTACTGGTACCAGTCTGATTGGTCCTGGATGCAGTACAAGTGGGGAAAACGAGTAACGTCCTGGTTAAACCACTCATCCTGACCGTTAACCTGCGGGTGGTATTCAGAAGACACACTCAAGGTTATTCCCATTCTGCCACAGAATGCCCTCCAGAACCCCTCCGTAAATTGTGGTCCCAAACACTCACAGTATCCACTGGGGCACTGGAAGAGAGCTGCACCAGAAACCCGTTGATCTCATCATCTAGCTACCTCATACCTTAGTGTTTCTAACCACCCCGGTCAGCATGTCAGTGGGCTCTTTCACACCACAGGAACTTTTCTCTATAACTAGAACCTTTTTCCAAAACCAGGAACTTTTGTTGTATTCACACCACAGGAACCTGACCCGATTGTAGTTACTCGGAGGCAGTTCCGGAACCCTTTTTTAGTTCCTACCCCAAACTAAGTACTTTTTGATTGAAAACGAACCACTGGGGAGGCTCTTACAGCGATAGCTTGTTGATTGGTTGACCACAAGCACAGGCGCTGACATGGAAGTTATGCGGACGTGCCAATGCCAATTTAATGGCTGGTAGATCACAGTTATCCACATCATAATTATGCTCAGGACCTGACAGCTTGTGTGAGTAAAATACTCACGGATGCAATTTCAGAGGAGTACCACTTCGCTGTGACAGAACTGCACCTACCCCAACACTGGACGTGTCCTCCTGTACTACAAATGGTCGGTGAGAAGATGAATGGGTGTCTGGGTGAAGACCTGCTTGAGCCAGTCAAATGTTACCTGGGCCTCCCTATTGCAGAACTAAATGCATGTGTCGAACATGATCACTCAGGGATGGAGAATTTATGTACAAAGGAGATGGATGGTGAGGTGCCTTTAAGGCTTTCCACAGGCTGATCACAGGACTCATGATTTCTCAGCCAATCAGAGTGCATCTGCACAGGATCTGGGAATTCAGAGCCGCAAACGAGCCACAAACTAACCCAGTGCTGGTCACCGAATATACTTTAGTTTATTCAGTCATTAAGTATTCCTCAATTCAATTCAAACATCGCTTGCTACAGAGCAGTAATTTGTGTATAAATCTCTGCACTGCTGTGTTACAGTATATTAAATTATGTAGATTGTACAATATTAATCATAACTTAGTTGCAGTAAAGTTTGTTTATGTTATGATAGGTGTGGTATTTACTGGTGATTTGTGATCCTGCTGTTGTATTTATAATCTCCACATTTAAAAGCACTGCATATTTCTCATTTCAAAAGTACTGTAGTATGAATGTTGTGTTTAATTTGCCAATATTATTACTCAGACTGTGCTTTACTGAGAAATTTATTTAACGTAAATGTTGTTTCTTTTCAGACCACATACAAACAACCATATACCCACCAGTATACAGACAGGTACAGACTCAAGTTGTACTGAAGTTAAAATATCCTCATTAAAGAGTAAACATTGGACGTGCCCTGTCCTAAGAGTATTCTTAACAACTCCCCAATGTGACAAAGCCTCACCTACAGTAAATGAGCAGGTCATCATTATAAATGATTATGCATCAGTAATGGAAGATAGAATTCATAAACGACCAAAAGACAGATGGAGTGTTAGCAAACCTGAAAGGCAACACTAAATGCTCATAGTGACTGCATGTGATGACAAACACGGTTTTCCATTCATCCTCCTTACAGATGCGGATTAGGTTACACGTTCTCTGTAAGTCTAACGGTATGAACTTACTGTAAAGTGGCCATGATCAGGGGTTCGGGATAACTGAACTTCGTGGTAACCTCCCTCAAGGCACAACACTCTGTACATAGATGAAATCCCACCACCATTCTATTCCACAAAGACAAACCCAGAGGCTACAGGAGAGGTGGGCAGTTGGATAAACCCAGATAATGAGGCTTCCTCAATGTCCAACCTCAACCTGCATTCTGGGGAAGGTACGAGGTTATAGTTCGCTTATATGAAAGAGGGACCAGGCAACAAGTCAATCACGCAGTCCCAACAATGATGGGGAGGTAACTGAGTTGCTCTGGTTTCCAGAGGTCAGAAAAATGGAAACCTGTAGTCATGAAGTACAACATGAATCCCCCATTTGGGGATCTTGCCCATCTATTAGGAGAAGTGGGGGTCATGCCACCATAATTATTCGTGGCCAAGTACTATAGGATCAGGTGGAATTGGTAACCAAGAGTTTTATCTGTTTCTGATGGAACAGACCAATCCTGTACATTGAGGGATGAGCCCCTCTCCCATTGGGGACCCGTCTAAGGCCCAGAGCTTGAGTGGGGGCTTGACTGACTGGAGGGGTTTGTTCAGATGCTGTGAACAAGGGTCAATATATTCTGAACGTATTGTCAATAAAATTGGGTTCAACCCAGGAGGTATAAATGAATTCTGCCTCAGATGTCTGTGGAAGGAAACTGGAGAACTGAGAAACTGTGGGATGAGCTGACTATTGGGTCATAAAGCAGGTTATTGAGGAGGACAGAGAGCTGAATGTAAGGTTCCAAACCAAGCGCCTCCCCTTGACAAGCCAATTCAATCTGCAGATTGAGGTTCAAGCCTCTTGTATGTGGACAGAAGCCCCAGCTCTCTCTAAGCACTGGCCACTGCAGGGGTCCAGAACTGCACAGCATATTTGGAGGCAGGACAGCATCACTGATGGAATTTCACCAGCTGATTTGCAATGGAATGCCTCAATCAGGTAAAGCAGAAGTACGAGTGGAGAGCTGGTCTGTGCTAATAAAATAAGGCGGCCACCCATTGTCAGGCTCTACTGAAGCGGAGGGCGATGATGTGGGCCGGTTCAGAAGGCATCAGGGTGGTGCTGTGCCAGATGGACAATACACACCTCACAAGGAACCATACCACTCAGGCATAGGGCAGAGCCAGGTAGGAGCGGCAACAGGTGGAGAGGCAGCTGCAATGGGAGGTGGAGAAGGAAGGGTCACTGATGATAGCTGGAAGATATGTCCTACAAGTACCACTCCAATCGAGCCAGGGTACCATGTAGCTCCGCTGGATCCATGTCGGGGCAGGGTATTCTGTAACACCTCACAGGAACCAGGAATTCAAGCTAGAGGCAGATTGAGAACCAGAATGCTAAACTGAAGTCACAGTCAGTGACAGAAGCAAGGATCAGACAGCCAAAAGATCAATCCAGAAGGTGCAGGGTGGGTAAGGCAGGCACACATGTGGACGTGGGGGCAGCTGGACACACATTCTCCAAGATAAGGGAGGGGGACTCACACTTATGGAACTCGGTTTTGGGGAGATCTAGAAGACCACCCACGAGGAGATGCAAGCACGTGGGAGAACCCAGGGTAGTAGGATGTTTGGAACTAGCATATAGTCAATAATTTCTCACACTAAGGAAACTGGTTAGACTGGTTAAATAAGACCAGCAATTAACACAGATGAGCAACAAGCTACAATTCGGCTGAGGGAGACCATGTGCGGGGGCGTGGCAATGGTGTGGTGACAGAGACCGGCATCATATTTACTACATTATGCACACAAAATTTAAAAAAACAAACTCTCCATGCCCCCCCCCAGGGCTCCATATATATAACACTTATGTATCTATTACATCTCTTACTGTTATGTCAGAGAAAAATCCATCCAGTAATTCTAGAAATTGTAGAGGTTGGGGGTGCAGGAGGAGTAAGGATTAGATGTGGTGGTCCTGTCCGGGGAATACATTGCTGTCATTCCAACAGCATCTTTTCTAGTTAGCTCATGCAAAACCTATTAAATATCTGATTAATTCTCTTCTAAGCTACAATGGGTTACTGCATCCTAAAATAGCATTTAAATAGCTTATCTTATTTGGGAATATCCCCATTCTTATCTTGGAATGGTGCTAACATTGCCATGGTGACAATATAATACTCATAGGGGGAATCTCTCTTGAGATAATCAAATATATGAATGACCCCACCCCATTGCTTGTTCATAGTACTACAAGAAAGCCAAAGATAAATGAAAAAAAGAGTTATGGGGGATACTGTGCCTGATCCAGAAGGGCCATGTCTGTGTAACCTACGCATTAATTCTAAACTTTGGACCAACAACCCTCTACCATGGAAACAGGACTAGGTTCCGCTTTATCTGAGGGTGCTGGCTTCTGGCTTTTAGTGTACGCTGGAACGTTGACAGTGTGTTATCGCCAAAATAAATATACTTATGATTGTAATTGTATTTGATAACTGATACTTTCCCCAGTGCATTTTTCGTCTTGATTATTGAACACAGATATAAATGTCTGTGGCAATCAAAGCTGCAAGCTTGCTAAGAAAAACATTTCATTTTAAGTGACACGGTTGAAGTCACATGTCAAAATGCCACAGCTGTTTGCTGTAAATCCATGCGTCAGCGTCCGCCAGCGTTTGATTTTATACACTTATCTATGGTGAATTTGGGAGCAAATTTCGGTCGGTGTGACCCGACCTGATTCTTGTGTTCAGAATCAGTATAACCTATCCTGTTAGGATGGAGAAAATCACCGATAAGTTCTTGACATATTGAGAAAACTCCTAAATTTGTTGCTGGAGCTGGGGACTTACTCCAGCAGCAAATGAAATGCTGCGCGCGCAGCCTGCGCCACCGCAGATTCCTTGGCAGTTACTTGGTATCCATAGTACTGCTGCCCATTGCTAAGAATAAAATCCAATTAAAGCAGAGAACAGGCTAACAAATTACCTAAACATCTCAAAGAAACTGCCGAAAAAACAATCAACTGTTAAATCGTTCTAAACTGTGTTAAATGCGATTACAAGCTACCTTTAATCTTAGCACCCGTCGTTTATTATGCTCGTTATTAGTTATGCAAAATTTTTAATAGTTTGTAATTCAGCTTTTACTAATTTAATTCGGCTGTATTAGAAACCGGATTTGGTTTGCCGACATGGGAGCATATTATATGCATAAATGCTATGCTTTTAAGTAATATTTATATTAATTAAAATAATAGCAGGTATCCCTGGTTGCAGGGTTAATGACTGCATTCAATCTGTTTGCACCATTTGCATCAGCGCATCGCTGGCCGGGACATCATGCACACGCCCTGGTATGCCGCACGGCAACATTTCTCTATTTTTTGGTCATTGGCAGAGAACAGAATAATTTCATGCGATGTCTTTTAACAACCAGCCCTGCCTGCACAGAGTCTCGGAGGTAGTTAATAAACAGTGTTTCATACAGTTTTAAGCATGCTCGCTCCACACACTCACTGACACCCCCGCTTGGGTTCCCCTCAACACCCCACAAGCGAGCGCGTGCGCCAGCCACTCCGCGTGACGTCACATCCAGCATGGCGGTCAAGGTGACTCTGGCTATAATACATTGATCAAAAGCTACTGTTACTTTATTTTTTTCCTAATGATATTTTCAGCATTCTTATATACGCGCAGTCAGTATGTTGGGGTTTACGTGTTCACCTAGTATGGTGTTTGTTCCAGTTTAATGCACGTATTGTTCTTAGCATCTCCCAATAGCCCGGCCTCTTGTTTGGCATCACACTGGACACTTATGTGCATTTCCTTGTGCAATGTTGTGTTGGTGTGTCCTCGATTACCTTAATTGACCAGCGTGTAAGGCGTTTTCCGCATACCTGTTGTCTAAATGAGCGTCAGCGTGTTGTAAAGCTGCGGGATTTGTTTAGTATAACGGTTAAAGGAAGCTGGTGCTGCCCTGCTACAGCTAGTTGCTCTGTGAGCTGTTCTGCTTAGGTGTTCCTGGTATTTAAGATAAATGATTAATAAATATAATGCTGCTTTCTGTATAAAAGCTGTCAGATTCTCAGAAATGAAGCCGATCGATTCAGATTTCACCGCTGTCTGCGGATGTGATCATTCATCCACTGCTAGTTCAGGGTGTTTCTATATGCATTACACTATATTCACTTTGTTATTATTGTCGTTACTGATATGTACGTTACCCTAGCTGGAAACTATATTGTGGTGTGCCTTATAGGTGCAATCTACAAAGAGAGCCGATCCGAATGAGTTGAAGACTATCTTCTTGAAGGTGAGTGTAGTACCCTTTTATGCGTTTTAGTGGTAGTTGCTATCCGTTGTTATTCGTTACACTTGGTTCGTGAGACATTCTTCAGCAGCTTCGTGTATATTTGCCTACTTGTAAGGTTTGCAGTCTCCTCCTCCCACCCCCCGGTTCACCCTCACTTGATCCATTACAGTGTAACCCTGTTCCCTACATCTCCACCCATGTGTTTATTTGATAATGAAGTAATGCGTAAAATAATTTCAAACTGTTACTGCTTGTGTATATTAAAAGAGGTGGATGATCGTATGTATATACTTCCTTATATAGTCAGTCTGACACATGATATACATTCAATACTAAATTAGCCCCGCCCACCCCGGCCACCTGCCTGGAATATGCATAAGGATACTGCCCACAGCCTCACAAGAAAGCTAACTGGTTTCGCTGGGTGTTTTCCTGGCCCTATTCATCCTTGTTTAGTTATTTTATTTTATTTTATTTTAACATTTACGTGAATCCTTTGCTGTCTGAGTGTGGTGGTGCTCACCCTGTTTGCTGTACGGGCGTTTGACAGGAAAGTGATATTGCTTAAAACGAAATGTGGGGCCATAGTCAACGAAGACATCTCAGAATAATTAGCGTATGCCATTGGCAGCATTTGTTCCTGTGGTTATGAATCGACATGTACACGTTGATGTGTAGTGCGCCATGATTGGCTCCTGGCCCGCCACCGCAGGGGATAATACTAATGAAAACAGTAACTATTGGTAGACTGTTTCTTATTTGACTTAGTTATATTTATAGACCTCTCCTGACCCTACATGCCATTAAGTGTACAATTACCCAGAATCAAAAGTCCTGTCAATTTTTTAAACATGTTTTTAGCAAAATAAATAATTGAAGCGGTCTTGTTGTTCCAGAGTGGAATTAGTAGGTAAATAAGTGAACTGCGGCTGCCAGGTTAATCTGGTTTTAAAAATGCTATTTATAATTTGGCTCATCTTGTGTGATTGTATGATACAGTGAAGCTTTGAAGTTGCCTGAGGTTACAGAGTGTTTAGTGTGGCTGTTTGGCCGGACATCTGCTTGCTCACGATTTTGCTTTCTTTGTCTTATCTTTCAGGCAGGGTGTGTTTTCTTGGTTGCACCTCTTGTCCCTGTTGGAGCACGAAATTTGTTGTCCTATGTTACTTAAAGTTATGTTTAAAGGGTTTTTACCATAGACAACGTGTCGAAACTCTGTTCAGAGGGGTTGACAGAAATTACTGTACAAATTAGCTGTTGCCCCACCTTAATCAAACCAGTGAAAACATGAAGAGCGCTGGAACGCGCAGGTAAA
The DNA here is from genome assembly GCA_026784285.1 of Stomatorhinus walkeri. NCBI lineage: Eukaryota > Metazoa > Chordata > Actinopteri > Osteoglossiformes > Mormyridae > Stomatorhinus > Stomatorhinus walkeri. The sequence goes on along the minus strand of JAODUD010000001.1, from coordinate 31,546,922 downwards.
TCTTATTTCATGAAACTGCTGCTTTATCGTTCAAAAGGAGGAAAACGTTGCTGTTGAGCACCATGGCCGGTGGCGCATTGAGCTGTCGTGTCCCAGTTAGCATTCCGGCACAGGGCTGCACCAGCGGGTTCCTCTGCTCCATGCACACCTGTCACCTTTCGGTCTGGCCAACATTTATTTACAGTCCTCGCACTTTCACCTGGCTCTGTGGTCAAGTGAAAGGGATGACAGGCATGACGAGAAACGCGGCTGCCGGGAACAGGCCTGGAGATGCGTAAAATGAGAAGCAAAATCGCTGTGGCCTGGAAACAGATTAAACAGTGCGTACCGTTTAACGTGGGCGAGGATGACTTATGGGGACCTTTTCATTGTTGCCACCTAGTGTGGCAATTAACAAGGAAAGGAAAATATGAACAACTATTCAATATGGCTTCCAGTTCGGCATCATGGCAGAATGAAATGAATGTTTATAGCTGTAGAATAAAAGCTTGTCTCACACAGTTTGACAATGTCCCTCTTGTCCTTGTATTCAGACTCCCTAAAGGTACCTGTTCAGACAGCGACAGAAATTGAACGGCATGTCATTTGGTTGATGTGAGTTCGAGCAAGATCCCTGTGTGTCAGTCTTACGCAGGGCAGCGATTTCCACGCCCGCCTGGGCTCTGACTCCTTGCGGGACGTGTCTAAGTGGGCATGGGTGTCTCCCCTTTGCAGCATGCCAGCGTCGTGGACAAGGATGGCGAGCATTACATGACCCCGATTGACTTTGTGCAGAGGTTCCTGGGCCTACATACGCAGCCCCACCACAACCCCAAGACGGTCCAGCTCATTGCTGGGGTGGCCGATACCACTAAAGATGGGTGGGTGTGTGCGCCTGAGAGTCCTGCATGGAGCAGCCTTGTCTGCTTCACACCTGCACTGGGCTAACACTATTGGGGGGGGGGGGGGGGCAGGCCGG
>JAODUD010000001.1:31525301-31536669 GCA_026784285.1 Stomatorhinus walkeri | reverse complement strand
GTACGGGTGGGGCTGGGGGGGGGGGGACCGGTCATGTGACTCTGCCCTGGACTTCAACGAAGGGTGCCCCCATTCTGTAACACAACAATGAGGAAAAAATGAGGGAAAGATCCTCTACACCAGTAGGAGGCGCTCCACATCTTCAGAATCAGGAGATGACCAAAATGGTTCTTTTTGGTCCACACATAATACTTAATAAGTGCATAGGGAGAGTTTAGAGCTGTGCAAGTAAGCAGACTTTGAATTAGCTTTAATTTCACTTGGATGCGTGCAGAGGAACATTGAGGGTGTAATGAAAGGCTAAGGGCAGCTCTGCAGGCGTCTGCTCACACGTGAGATGATGACATAGCCTGGCCTGGTAGCTGCAGGAGGCTAGGAGCAAGGCCAAGACTGCCCCCTACTGCTGCCCTAGCTACTGGCAGCTCTAGCTGCATCTCTCTGCTTTTCTCTTTCCCTTCATCCACCGCTTCCCCCTTATCTTCTACATTTACTCGTCTCTGTTTATGAACAGTAAAATTGTTGAAATGTTAATGAATTTTATGTTTGTTACTTATCCAAGTACCTTTATGATAAACCGACATTAAGGCTTTAAAAAAATAACTAGCTTTCTGGATGATTTTTTTTTTGCTCCCTTCAAATAAAAATCTGGTAAAAAAGTTGTTTTTTTCCCACAATTTGATGATTATATGGTTGATCATCCTGATATCTGCATTTCAGGTTTGGTACCGCAACTTTTAGGTGTTGCTCCTGAGAAGGCCATCAAACTCACAGTAAGTCATCCACCGGAATCGTTATTGAATAATGATGATGCTGAGTTAGCCGTAGCCGACCTGCCGCCTCTCAGGCCCGGGGGGGGGGGGTTTCCCAGGTGTCTTGCATCGCCCATCTCTTCAATCCCTGTGACTGCGTTTGATCCCCACAGGTGAACGACTTTGTCAGGGACAAGTTTACCACGAAGGACGACACCATCCCTCTGTTCGCCGAGGTGCTAGCTGGTGGCTGTGTGAGTATGGCGGGAGGGAGGGCGATCCGGCTGCCTGTCACTGAGAGCCTGAGAGACCCCCCCCCCCAGCACGTGGGTTGGATTCCCTCTCTCATGTTTGTCTGGGCCACTCCAGTTTCGTCCCACAGTTCCCAAAGATGTGGACTGGTGTCTCCAACTTGCTCTCAGTGTGTGGTTGTGTGTGAGTCTGTACCTGTCTGGGGTACATCTGCCTCATGGAGGCCTTCCACACTTTCCACAGTGTGGGACTGGAGCAGCGGTTAGGAATGATGGATTAATTGAGTGCTGTTTCAAGTTATCTGTTCTAGGAACTAGGTAACATAAAATAATCCAGTTTGGCAGGATACTGTGATTGTGGCGCTTTCCATCCTCTAATTCTATATGACTTTTATTCTATATTCATCTGGAACAGAAGAACCTCTGGTTATTTAAAAAAATGCCCGATTGGTTAACTAGTTGGTTATTTTCACATCGATAGTTTTAAATTCCAGTTTATTCCCGGAGCTTTAGCATCCCACACGCCCATGGGTCACTGGAATCATGGGAGGTCTCTCTGCAGTTTTGGGGTGTTTGAGCCCTGTAATCATCAGCAGTGAAAAAAATAAGACATCTGTGGACAGTCCATTTTTAGCCCAGCTAATTTAGTATCTGGGCTTCTGGCAGTATGGCTGAACTGGGCAGCTGTGATGCCAGCACACTGTTGGTGGGGATCCCCAGAACCAAAGCGCCCTGTGGATGAGGCCACAGAAGAGGTTTGCTAAACTGTGCCGTCCTGCTCGTCGCTCTGTAGCCGTGACAGGAGCCTGTCGAGCTGCGCTTGCTGTTGCAGTGAGAGGTTATGTGGTGCCCCAGTGCTCCTCTCGGTGCCCCGGTGTATCTGCCTGGCAAGACCTCATCCTTTGCAGATGTGGGGGCTTTAATGGGTCCTAAGGCCCCGCGGAGCTGCACTCGAGCTGTTTTTAGCCGCTCCCCCCGGGGTGTTTACTAAGGACCCCTGCCCTGCGTGTTACTGCAGTCATTTTTGGGGGTTGAGTGATGAATGGGGTTGGAGTCAGGGGAGACGTAGGCCCGGGGGGGGGGGGGGGGGGGCTATGTCTGGCGCTCTGTCCACCTTCAGCACAGACAACAGAGGTGGGGCAAGGGATGATGAAGAGGTGCTCCTATCTTTGGGAGTGCAAGGAGGGAGAGGGAGATGGGGTGGGGTGAGGAAAGGGCAGAGGCCGGGCACGGGGGTCAGGGGGGCGTGACTTCAGGGGCAGCCCTTCTGGCTATGACGCTCACAGCTTCCCCTCCTCAGGCCTGTCTGTTAAGGCAGTGTCCCCTGTCCCCTGTCCCCTGTCCCCGTCACACTGGTCACTGCGCAGGAATACTGCTGCGGTTCACACTTGGGTTTTTATATCCACTGCTCCGGACCATAGTGCCCCTTGACAGGCCAGTGTGGCCGTTTACATGAAGTAGGGCTGTCGGGTGGCTCCTCCGCCGCTGTAGGAGGGTTACTACCTGGCGGGGGGGGGGGCACGTGTTATTTCCAGTAGTGTTGCAGAAATAATTTCTTCTCAGCGTATTCTGGCTGACCCTGTCAGTTACCTGATTAAGGTGTGCAGAACACTCTGACATTCAGTCCATAAGTCTCTGCAGACCCACTTGGGTCTAACGGCGCCTCTCTTGGGTTGTACCTGCTAGGCTGGGGGCTCCCAGGTCATCTTCACCAACCCTCTGGAAATCGTGAAGATCCGTCTTCAGGTGGCCGGGGAGATCACCACGGGGCCGCGGGTGAGCGCGCTCAGTGTGGTCAAGGACCTGGGTTTCTTCGGCCTCTACAAGGTAAGGACCCAGAGCATTTGCTGGGATGCTCACTCCTAAACGCCCCCCGACAGAAACAGAAGGTTCGTCACTCTGCCACTTCCTGGCTGAAGCCTACAGTCTTGAGTTGACGTTTAGCCTTGAAGTAGGTCTTTACTTAGCCATAAATCTCCTGTGGCACTTTAATGATATGATGTATCCTAAAATGGGGGGGGGATCTTTGGAGCGTAACAGTCCTTGGCAGAGGAGATCTCCCCTTCTGATGTTTGAGGAATGCCAGTCCAGCGGTGTGCTTTTGTGGGCGGGGGGATTAAGCGGCCCATCCATCGTGGCAACTGTCTGGTCCTTTCCATAATGGCTCGGGGGGGGGGGGGATTATTATTCATGACTAGCTACTGCTCCTGTCCAAGTTCTTGCAGCTTTGCTTAAGTCTTGTGTAATGTGTCCTTGGCCCATATTTTAATGGGAAGCAGACAGTGAGGGGCTTGTTAAAAATTCACCCCCCTGCCCCCTGGCTGAGGGAAAACAATAGACAAGGAGCTTGTGGTATGGCGTATGTGTGTGACTGACGTGGCGGGGGAGGTCTCCAACACTAGATCCAGCTCTCTTAGCCCTTCGGGGGCAGATCCTTGCAGTAGTTTGCTCAGATGTAGTGAACTGAATGAACGAGCATTATTTCCTGAGCATTATATGCCGAGACAGCTGTGGGAGTCTGCTAGCACTTAGCGCGGCTCCGCCGAGACACATTTTAAATGCGGCAGAACCGCCCCAGCAGGCCAGATCACCGGGAGAATTAGATCGGCGGCGTCTCAGTGGGTGAATCTCATTCCCAGGGAGCCAAGGCCTGCTTCCTGCGAGACATCCCCTTCTCGGCCATCTACTTTCCGGTGTACGCCCACACCAAGGCGGAGCTGGCGGACGAGCAGGGCCGGGTGGGCGCCGTGCAGCTGCTGACTGCGGGAGCCATTGCAGGTGACTTGGCCCAAAGCAGTAGAACGATTGGCTGCATTCACAAGGTCCTGTTCCAGGCAGCTCCCAAAAAGTCATTTTGAGCTTCACCTGTTAGATTGTACTGATTTAAATTTCAAAGAAATGAATTCTTCATTGGCTCCATCTTCTCATTGGTTTCAATGATTTCCTTTATGGAAATGGTGACCTGCTGGTGGCACTGAGCGGGCCTGAACCTGGCTGTATTGCGCAGACCTGGAGCCGACCAGCAGGGTGTCGCTTGCTCGTCAGATTGCTGAACTCTTACACACTCAAGCACATATTGTTACTATGAGAAAAGTCCCCGGACATGTGCCTTTGGGGGGTCAATTTGACCCCAGGGTATGCGTGAGCGCTAAAGTCTGTCGACGCACATGCTGTCAGGTGTCCCTGCCGCCTCCCTGGTGACCCCTGCCGATGTCATCAAGACGAGACTGCAGGTGGCAGCGCGTGCGGGGCAGACCACATACAACGGCGTCGTCGACTGCTTCCGGAAGATCCTGCGTGAGGAAGGCTTCAGGGCCCTGTGGAAGGGTGCTGGAGGTAGGTGTCGTACATGGTGGGGGGGGGGCGGGACAGGAAGCGAGCCCCCACCCCCAGAGGCTCAAATTGGGCTGATTCACCCCTCCGTTCCCTCAGCTCGTGTCTGCAGGTCCTCTCCGCAGTTCGCCGTCACCCTGCTGACCTATGAGCTCCTGCAGCGATGGTTCTACATCGATTTCGGAGGACAGTAAGTGTCTGTGTCCTGGCTGCGAATATGACACCTCCAGCCACACGCATCCCTTTCACTGCCTGCAAGCTAATGCTGTTGAGCTGGCCCTCGTGTATCTTTGGCTTGGGTTTGAATTGAACGGCTCAATACTTTTGGGATCAATAAGACACGCAGATTACATTAGAGATCAAAGATGGACCTTTTTACATATTCTGAGTGCAGCGACACATGGGTGGCGGTCTGTTCTGCCTATCACTGCATTTAGCCACTGTGCGCTTTTAAAAAGTAAAAAGTTCATTACCTTGGTACATACACTTATGAAATGACCACGCGATATGAAAATGTATTATTTTTGTTTGAAATTTTGTGAATGGCACTTTTTACCCTAGTAATGAATTAGCATACACTTACTGGCCAAACCTGCATGTCATCTATAAATTGAGGCACGGAGCATTTCAGCCAAGCAGCATCACATTAACTCACTCAGCTTATTTGTTTCACTTAATAGGACAGAAAATTAGAGGTCAAACATCCAGTTTACAATTGATTGTAGTACCTGAATGTTAAACACATGCCCAAAAGAATAAACACCCCCCCCATCTCCTGGATTTCCCGCAGCCGTCCTACTGGGTCAGAACCGACCCCCAAGTCGCGGATCTCGGAGTTGCCCCCCGTGAGCCCGGACCACGTGGGGGGCTACAGGCTGGCCTCTGCCACCTTCGCGGGCGTGGAGAACAAGTTCGGCCTGCACTTGCCTAAATTCAAGTCATCAGGCGTGGTGTCAATCCAGCCCCCCACACGCAGGGAGGTGCGAGACTCTTAGAGACTGATTCCCGCCCCCCCCAGCCCCAAGTCTTCCGCCGGTTTGCATGATCTCTGAGCCAGATGTTACAAAACATTTCTATGAATCCTTTGTACAGGCAGATCGGTGAGCTCATCCTTGTGGCTTCATTCTGAACTGTATTACTCTCTTAATTTTAAACTTTGCATGAAAACAGCTTTCCTGGTTTTGCATTGCGTAGGTTGCACATGCTGTCCTGTACATATTGTACATTCCCCCCTCTAATCCTGGATAATAGCTTACGTACAGGTGTTTGGGGTTTTATTCAGGAGAAAAAGTTGGACTATTAGTAAATAATTTAATGCATTTTATTGAAATAATCATCAGTACAGTTTAACTTGCTGGAAGAAGCAGGTTTTGATCATTACACAGTGGGATGTGCAGAAGAAAGTCTTACAGGGAGGAAAACCATTGTTTACATCATTAGCAGTTTAAGTGTATAATGTCTTATTTTATTCTATCCACCTCAAATAAAAAAAAGGTCCTAACATGTCTGTACAACATCCTTCTCGTTTATTAAGGCCCCTTGGTCCTGGATGAATTTACACTACTGGGAATATATATGGCAGGGTAATAACTTAATGACAAGAACACTTCAGTGTCACACAAAATGAAGGAATTATTACATCTTTTCACACTTATGGTACAGTGAACGAATGCAGTTACAGGTGTGGGATGTCAATAGGGTGACTGGCAAACAGGGGGCGCTCCTCAGAGCATGGTGTGATGTGATGACCGCAACCTTACACTAAATACAACAGACGCGCAGTTTTAAGGCGTAGGGTCTGTTCTTTTGAAGGTCTTAAAAATTTGAGTAAAAAAAGACATTTGAGGTAAATGGCTGTATTCCAGATCGGATTGACTCGCAAACAAGATATGTAGGTTTGCATACCACTTCTGCCATTTGATTTCTGAAGACGTTCTTCCCTGAAGCCCCCCCTGATGTCAGCCCCCTCCAGTGGATCAGGTCACCAGCCTCTGGGCCGCCAGCTCCTCAGCATCCTCGCGGTTGTCGTTGATCTCTGCCAGCGTGCGGGCAAAGCGGCTCCATTCGTCGTTGCGAGGAACGGCGATTTGCTAGGTGGAGAGATATGAGCTGGTAAAGACACCAAAGCCATTTCCCCCAAAAACTGACGAGTGGCCCACAGCAAGGGCGTTATGGCCTAACGGTCACAGGACCATAGGCAGTCCTCCTTCAGGTCCTCCTCAATATCCCTCAGATTGCCCCCTTCTTCCCCCAGCCCCCAGCTCACCTCCCCAACATCATAGATGAGGATCTGCCCCTCTGAGTCGCCCACGGCGATCTCCCGCCCAGACTGGGTCCACCGGACTCTGTTCAGAGCTGGGCTTCCCTCCACGGAGATACTTGCAGTTGGAACCTGCAACACACACGTGTCTAAATTAGAATGTGTCTCTCTACTGCTAACCAGCTTCACCCAGTGACTAATAACACAGCAGCTGCTTCAGGTAATAATGACATCTTCGCTGTGCCGGCCGGTGTATCGGAAAGTTCCGGATGGACGCGCGCGATTCACCAGCAGAGGCACGCAATGGCTGTTTTTACCTCAGTGTCATTGTTGAGGTTCCACAGGTCGAGGTGGCCCACCCCATCGACGCAGGCGAACAGTGCAGGATTGGTGGGGGACCACATCACGTCATACACGTAGTCTGAACTGTCCTCGAAGGAGTACAGCGGCTTGTTGTTCTGACGGGGGGGGGGGTGGAGTTGTAAACAAGAGTTGCACATGGGTTACATCATTTGCGCCATGCCACACCGCTCCCCCACCTCATCAATAAACAAACATGCCAGCGGTATACTGGATGGTTTACACAATGACCTCAAGTTATGATTGGGGGGGGGGCTTGAAGATTAAATAAAGCAGTTACACCAAAACATTTACTGATGGGAGGTGGGCTGCGGTGGACAGGGGGATGTATGCTGACAGTGGGCCAAGTCCATCCTGCCTGTGAGTAGTCACCACGAACTGCTGTGCTGAATAAGGCAGCTTCATCTATGCCCCATCAGCTACCTAACTGAATGTAAGCCCCCTACCTTAGTGCTCCACAACTTGACGGTCCAGTCGAAGGATGAGGTAATGAAGAGGTGCGAGTAGTCGATGGGCCCGGCCGCCGTGTGGCAGTGGATCCCTGTGATGGGCCCATGGTGGCCCTCAAACATCTCGCTGATGCCCGCTTTGCTGTGTGACAGAGGCGACACTGTGACAACGGACAGTGCCCCATGCCTCCTCCACCCGGGGAAGCAGCAGATGCACATGGGCACCCCTACTGGGGCGTGCCAGAGTCCATCGGATCCCACCAAGGGAGCGAGCGCTGCCGCTCACAGGCAAGGATCGGTCGGCATAAAAAAAAAAAAAAAACTGAGGGACCTCACAGACAGATGAGGCTGACGCCACGTCGATATGCCGGACTGACCATTAAGCTGAATCGACAGTAACGCTTAACATTAGTCAGGAGGAGAATATTACATTCGTCGGTTTTCCTGGTTGCTTATCCTGTATGGGGCAGTGGGCCTGCAGCCTGTCCCAGGAAGCACAGAGCATTACATGGGACACCCAGGACAGGAGATGGACAAAATGCCACTATGTGGCTAATCTAGTTACAGAAAATCATTTTGCAGCAGGTTTTGAAGCCACTGCACCAGTCCTTTACCATTAAAAAGTCCCTCTACATTGTTCAAGGGCAATGAGGCCTCTGACTGGGGGCCACATACCTGCCATGACGGCAAGCCATGTAGACGGACCCGTCCTCGCTCCCCACCACGAAGTTATTGACGTCTCCAAGGGGGAAGGACATGCCGGTGACAGCCACTGCTTTGGACTGCTTGAACACCAGCTCCAGGCTGTCCTGCAGTGGAACACACTGGGATTTTACCTCTAACAAAAAACACAAACAAAACCAACAAGAACTCAAGGAGCAGGTTAAAAAATATCAACAATAGGTATGGCACGCCTAAAATCCTAGACGTGCCTAAAATCATCAGTGGGGCAGTGAGAGAGCTGTTTGAATGGAACCATGTGCCTCCTTGGTTCAGGACGATGAGCACTTGGAAAATCTCTCTGGCTGGATCAAAACCACTCGACAGGCCGGCTCGTGCGTCTCTGCACACGGACATGCATATGACAGCTGACAAAATGAACTTCACCTGCAGACAAACACTTGCAGCACCAAGTGACCATGAAGCCACTAACCTTGCTAGTCCTCACCTATGACTCCATTTTGGAATACTGTCCTTTCCTCCTCCCTGATACATTCTGCACAATCATCACTCATCACTCGATTAAAACGAGAAATGCTTTTGCATGCAGTGGGTAAAAATGAATATCCCTTGCAGAATGAAGACAGAGTATGAGCTGGTGATAGATAGATATAGATGGATAGATATAGACAGATATATATATAGATGGATCTTAAAAATAATAATGGCTCCCATCTTAAAAGTAAAAAAGGATAAATTAACAAAGAGAATTTAACAAAAAACCCACACAGTAATTTCAAAAGTACCAACCATATGCTGTAAACATAAATGATTGTCATAACAAAAGGATTCATAAATAACTGTCATTCCCAAATCATTGTTTGAGTGACTTCATAGCAGCATTCAGGGTGGTGATAGCCTTTATTTAAAGGGCGGGTTTGTGCATGTTACTGAGGGGGGAGAGGAGAACCAAAGCCAATGAGGTGCTGGTGCTGAGCCAGTTCTACGCTTTTCCACTGCCAATCATCTGGTGCCGTGCCTGAAAAACTGGCTTTGGCCTGGCTCCAGAGAATTGGTCTGAAACTGCCAACCCATGATGTCTGCATGTGGGAGGGTCTACAATGTGTTCAACTTCAGCAGAGCCGCATTTTTTATTTCCAGCATTTGATGTTTTGTCTGATTCTAGTCTTTGCTGAAAACACAAGAACCAGAATTTTATTTAGCATTAGCCTAAACAAAACATATTTAACAAACTGCAAAATGGCACATGCCATATGTACATACTCACCATCAGTTATAAATGTTATTAACCAACAGAAATGCAGGCTGGTTCTCAGGATCTGCCACTTGAGCACCACCTGAGAACCAGCTCCCAGTCAGCACCGGCACGACACTATTGCAAAAGAGGTATCAGGTTAGTTGAGGCACCCCTGAAGGCCCTGGCTCTCACCTGAGGTTGGGAGAGCATGTCCAGGCTCCAGGAGCACATCTTTCCGTCCGTTGAGATGCTGATCAGGTTGTGGGCGTTCTGCGTGCCCACCACATTGACGCAGTAGACGGGATGCTAGCTCACACGCAGAAGAGAAAGCTAGGGTTCACTACACGCTAGGCTTACTAGGGTTCACTACACGCTAGGCTTACTAGGGTTCACTACAAGTTAGGCTTACAGTCTACTCTACTAGCTTCCCGTTCATTAAACACATTTCAGAAACTTCTCATTGGCATCTACATTATACATGTATACAAGAAAAATACAGGATACAACACAATAAAACTGAAGTAAACCTCTCACCGAGGAAGTATGGATTCATATATTATACATCCACCTTCCATCACCACATATTCAGTACAGGGCAGTGAGCAGCTTATCCAAAGAAGCACAGGATATAAGAGAGGAAACACCCTTGAAAGGATGCATGTACGCACGCACGGCATACCACGTCCCCCCCAGAGTGTACCCTTTGACCCTGACCATGTGACTATGCCATGTGACCATTACCGTGTGTGCCGCGGCTGACAGAGGGGTCCTCTGCACAGGCGTCCTTTTGTTGCTACGGTTGTCCCACAGGACAATCTGGCCCGAGTAGGTGCCCCCCACAACCAGGTTGGGGTGGAACTTGGCGAAGGTGGTGGACATGACGGCAGACTGTTCGGAGGGGATGAGAGAGAGACAGAGAGGGTGAAGAGCTCACAGCGCCACACACTGGCTATTAGAGATGCAACCCGTGTCGCTGGACTTCACCATGCATGGCATGCAGATGCCGCTGTGAAGCGATGAGGCCGTTTACTGGATTCCTGGGGGGCCTGGATCAGGTTTTAAAGATATATAAACTACTATCATTTCTATTCACCCTACAAACGCACGCGTGAATTGCGGTTGAAAACGGGATATAGGATTGGAACTCAAGTTTGAATTTAAGGATGCAGAATTAAAAAATGGAACTTAATTCAAACAAATTCATATCCATAGTGTAGGTGCAGCATTTAATAATACAGACTATTTCAATATTATCCAGAAAGGATGCTGTCAGAATGACAGTTATGTATTCACCAGACAGCTCTGCCCCCCCAATCTAGGGATGAATCAACAGGAAATGTGAAAGCCAATGAATTTGTTTACCTGAATGCTGACTTCCAAGTCATGACACATAACTGAAACTACATCTATTCATTTATTGCACAATTGGACATACATATACTTTCTCCAACAGTTATGTGGTTCACTATTTCAATATCTAAATGTTGTATTTCTCATTCACTTTTTTTGTTGGACCGACAAGTCTGATTGATAGCTACACAGCACCACATGCTCGATGCCCTGGGTGTTGTGACACATTACTCCCATAAGAATCATCAAAATTATATGCCATTTGTGCCACAGTAGTCATTCTGTTGGTTTGTATCAGACATGAAACCCTTGTTCACATCCTACATCAACGAGTCCTGCCTACCCAGCACCCTGTCTCTGGTTCATGGTTTTTCCTCCACGGACCACTCTCTGTAGTCATTCACCATGGCTGACCACGAGCATGAGATCTTTATTCCTGTCCCTTCTGCATTAAACATGTCGACTACAAGTACTGAATGTTAGATTAGCATCTAATGTATCCCAGACCTTGATCCACACCAGTTTTGCTATATAGAGCCAACACTTCTGTGCTGTCATATTTGTTGGGGGAAGTCTGCTGTACCCCTGGCTCGGCACCACACGTGTCTCCACTTAGCTGATGCTGTCCTGGGAAACCTGTGCTAACACTGAGCAGGCTGGGGGGGGGGGGGGGGGGCGGGATGGGGTGCAGGGCCCCA
>JAODUD010000001.1:31467582-31509302 GCA_026784285.1 Stomatorhinus walkeri | reverse complement strand
CCGGCGTGGGGCGTGAGGCAACCATGCTAACCATGGCATCTTGCCACACGGAAAAGGGTATATGTAAAAAAAAAAAATATATATATATATATTGTCAACAGTCCAGTCTGAGACTAGGGAAAGAATACAGAAGTACAAAATACTGTTAGGGAGGACAGCGGTGGCTCCATTGACAGTATTTGGCTTGAACCATCACATCATTCAGCTAAACAGAACTGGTTGCAGATGGGTCTTTTCCTTCATTCAGGTTTGTCGCATTACATGGCTGATCACTGCCCAGGCTCATCCGGTTCACAGTGCCTTTTCTGTGTATCACAGCACGCTTCTTTGTCAGTGCTGCCAAGGGTAGACAGGGTGGAGCCTACTGTGAGATCGCCGGACGCCTCTTGTGCACTGAGGCAGGCCTGCTGCTGATGCTCGCTGGGGCGCTTCCAGGATGGGTGAGTGGCAACCCAGAGGATGAGCGCCCCAAACAGCGTAAGCAGCACTCCCAGCACATTCATGAATGTGGCCTCCGCTGGAGAATCGGAGTATTTAGGGTCTTTCCTGAGGAAGAGAGAGCGAGAGCGAGATAGTCAGACAGCAGAATATGAAACACTGTGGCTTTGCACACAATGACTGCTAGTAGATAGATATAAACAGTAACAAAATCAAGAGAGAATTAGTGGAACTATGGAACAAAATACAAGCAAGTAGTGCAGGCTCAAAAGTGAAAAAGGTAAATACAGTAAACGTATGAGGCTGTATTACCTGATTATACTACAGAGTAGGGCTAGGAAATATGCCGAAATATTTTAACATGATAAAAACATTTTCATATCAGTCAATATCAATAGTTATCACAATATGATTCAGGTAATCATTTCTTTAATTAAAGGCTCCAGTTTTGCTTAAATTCTATTAGGATTCCCTTTAAACAGATTTATAACACGAAAATGATGAGACTGAATGGACAGCAATGGCTCCGTGGACATCGTTTGGCTAGAACCATCATGTCGATGAGCTAAGCAGGACTAGCCGCTACGGTGTTTCATTGAACTGTATGTATAATGACAACAAAATTTCATTCATTCATACAAACTGAAATCTAATTTTAATAAATAAATCATACAGAACTCGAAAGGGGGGCTGCTACAATGACAGCATTGTGTTGGGCTTTAAACCGCCAAAGTATATCAATACTGATGTCCTTTTACCTTGATTATCCATAATATCTCATTTTTAAAAGATGTCACTGCTGCACTGTCACTTTCCTCACTGACACCAAGTTTCCTGGCTTCTCTACTATGACTAAGATGCATAATTCCTCAACCAACTCGGCCAACCTTATAGGTTATCTTCTTAAAAGTCTATCATATGCTTAGTTGGAATTGCGTTCCTTTCTGTAATGTGATGCGTCTTATCAAGCGATGCTCATTATCGAAAGTTTATGCAAATTTTTCGAATTGTTTAAGTTTTATATCGTAAGTTGATATATTGCTTATATTTCCCAGCTCTACTACTGAATGTGAACAGAACATGAGATAAATAAATATGGATGGTAAATATAAAATACAAATTCATCTATAAACAACAAAAACAACGTAAAATCTGACACTGCCATTTATGAGTTCAAAGAGAGCAATTTTAATCTCAGAGACACTTTCTACAGTTTGGAAAGGAATGCATCACTGGCATGAAATACTCACAGTCCAAAAATGAGCTTTTCTGTGATGCCCATGAGGGAGGTGGCGATGGCACTGCTGAAGATGAACAGGCCACTATAGGTGTGCAGAGGCATAAAGGCAGCCCTCAGGTACAGCGGGGTGACGGGGATGAGGTACACGCACAGTCCCAGAACCAGCTGCTCAACCGAACATGGAAGAGAAGCATACTGGTTTGTTATGGAGCAATGTCAACCCAGCGGATCCCCAGAGCGGGGCTGTTAGCCCTTCAGGGCTTAATTAAGCTGGCAATCGCTTCTCACCACATAGCTGCCAGTATTTCTGAAGGTACATTGTGTTAATAGTAAAACAAAATAAGTTTTCTGCAATACAGTGCTTAAAATGAAAAAGTCTAAATCAAGTGGTGGAAAAAGTATCCCCAGCGTCATAGGTGAGAATCTGCTCCATCATGTACTTAGATATTAACCGTTCATCCTTTTTCTATTATGTGACACCACAATATATAGGTAGGTTCATTCCATTTAAAATCAACAAATTTCCAAAAAAGTTTTTATATCATCTCTTTTGATTATGTGGCATGTGAATTACAAGTAACATAACATTTTTGTTTTTTCTTTCATTTTCCCTTTGACATACTGTGCCTTTTCTACATCAAGTTTCAAGGTCAAAGTTCATCTTGTGGACTGAATTTTTACTACTTTTGATTAAAAAGGTGAAGGGCTTGAAGTAACATTTTTTTTGTAAAGAAATACACATGTATGATTACTAATTATATACAAAACACTGACCTGTTACTTATGATATGTGCACCCCAAAAATGTACAGGTTACACAAAGAAATGCTTTTTATGAGCCTCAAAATGGAATGGGGGGGAGGGGTATTTTTTTTTACTTAATTTGGAGGAAAGTATTATTTGCCCTTTTTAAACAAAAAAAAATGTTATTCAAAGGGGTGTAGGAGTTATACGGCTCTAAATTCACACAAAAAAGACTTACTGAAACAACATTTACATTTATAGCATTTGGCAGACGCTCTTAGCCAGAGCGACTTACATAAGTGCTTTAAGACTTCACAATGAATTTCCTCCCAATACTAGCTCAATAAAACCAAGACTATGTATACCATCGACAATACTCTGTTGGGAGTTTTTTTTTTTTACACAACATGTGCTTCTTAAATTAAAACCTTAAAGTGAACCTGAACTGTAGACTAAAATGTCAAATGTGTTTCTGGGGACTTTTCAGAGAATTTCTCCTTTATCTTGCAAGATAAAGTCCAGGTGTACCACTGGTCATGTTGAACAAAGGCCATTTGTTGATTTAAACAGAAAGACCCAGACCACTCACCTGCACTGCGTACAGAACGACGGCGGCCAATCCCACCCAGCTGTGCAGGCTGTACATGTTGGGGATGCGCTTCTCATTGTGGAAGTCAAACACGGCCAGCAGCGCGATGACCGCAAGGATGAAGGCTAGGCTGTGCAGGCCAGCATGGATGAACTTCATCATCAGCTTGCTGCACCTCCATGTCCAGGGTAATCTGTACACCACTATAGCTGAAACAGCGTGTCTGAGGTTACTGTTAAAATTGCTGTTTCTTTCCCCTATTTATTTCCAGGCAGCAGACATATGAGTATTCTTATATAATATTACATATTATATAATACATGATGTTAATAATGATAATATGTATATATTTATATGAACATATTTTATATGCTTCCATTTTTAAAAACCTGCTCCTACACCTGAAAATAAGTATTTTAAAATAATAATAAAAGAATTATAAGAATGCATTAAGAAAGAATTCACGAGTCATACAGGATTACATTACTAAAAGATGGTTGAAAATTACATAAAAGGTTGCGTTTTCAGGTTACGTGTAAGCTCGGGCATTTACTGTTAGTCAATACAATCCTTCCTCAAGGCATTAGACACTGATCGTGCATATTTTTTTAACCAGCACTTGCACATTTAAACGTAGGCCTTGGGATTCTTACTTCTCCTGCACTCGTGACTGGTTTTAAACGTTTAACTTAACATGACGCGTGTATGAGAGCTCCATGTATTTATTTTTGCAGTTTTGCTCGGACTTTGCTTTCTTACACTGACATCAATGTAGGTTGTCCTGTTTGTAACGAACTGTAGCGTAAACAGTTCAATTTACAAGTTAATCTGACCAGTTTTAACTCCCTAGCTAATTCAGGCAAGGGTGCAAATTATTTTCCTTGAACATGCAAAAAATTCAAACTTACAGTTTCTCCAAACTCTTAAAACTTTCCAAACAAACGACTTTAAATCGAATGCAGGAGAAAACAATGCAAAATAAACTTTGTTTTCAAGCAAAATCATGCCCATAAAGTACGCAATAGGTGTTCATCTTCATCGTGGAATGTGATACTACGGAGCACCGTGGATTGTCTAGAAACCCCAAAATAACGTCATTCAGTTAACTTTTCATTCATTTAAGGGTTAAATAAAGAATCTCTCCGTATCCTATCTATAATTATCCCATGTGCAGTGCAACAGAAAAAAACAACATATAAGCCAAAACGCTTACCGATTCCCTGAATATAAATAAACCCCGTTAAAATCAACACTGGATGCCAGTTAAACTCTGCCAGTCCTCCATCCCACGCCAGCCCCTCTTTGAAGTAAAAGACCCATCTGAGGACAAAAACCACAGAGGTGAAGCCCACGGCCAGGGCTGCTATCAAGAAAAGCAAGAATAATCGGTAACTCTCCATTACGCTATTGCCTTAAAACAACGAGGCTGACGTTGACTCCTTATTCGCAGCTCCTTGTTCGGATTTTCCGGTCCACCTTAAATGCTGCGCAGCCGAATGCAATGACGCCATTGCGTCTGTAGGGGGACTTGCCTTCAGAACTTCATTTGGCTTTTGTTTGGTATTAGTGTTATTGAACACGGTTCTACTGACTTGTCATCACTTTGAGGAAAGTACATATCTGGGCGGCTTCGGTAACACTATGCGTATACTTTATTAGAAAAAGAAACAAACGCAAACACTTTCCCACTCCCAATTCTGAATTATCCCTATTCGTCTTTATAGCTTATTAAATCTGCAGATTAACAAAATATTCTTTAACCTTAGATACCATAGACCAATATACAGAAATGTTTTATTATATTGACTTTATTATGTTCATTTCGGTTTTACATGTAAAACGGATGCCATTTCCTTTGATGTATGACCCAAAATCCATGGAACAAAGGACTTAAATGCTCCAACGTAAACTCATCCAGGTATAAGCTAGCACGAACAAAATACTGTAATCAAATGGAAATTCACTTAAGCATGATACAAAATTACATCCGAAAATAATGTTAACTTGTCTATTTATTTTTAACCATTAAAAGGTATTTATGTTAATATTGGCTTTCATTACTTGACCATACATATCCAAGCAAAACACATTTTTGCTTACATTGGTTAGCAATTAACCATTTTCATGGCAGAATATTACATCTAAACAAAGCATCACTTATTATAAGGTTATCTGATGATTTCCAAGTAGAAGCCAAGGAATTTAAAGGGTCTGGGCCACTAAAAATTCACTTCAGTATGATGTTTGAAAGTTATTTTCCTTGTGAACGGACTGGTCCAAAGTTGTTTTCACCTTTGCGTCATTACTCAGGTTTACATTTGGTGACATTTTCTGACAAATTTCAAACAGGAACTAACGAGATTTTCACCTTCAAACCCAGCTGGGGAAACTGCTAACATACACATCAGTTATCACGCGATGACTTCCAGGCAGGACTCAGCGGAAGAAGTGTAGGCACTTCCTTAGGGGTGAAAAGAGGGGAAACTGGAGGATTTCAAGAGGCCTGCACTGGGGGGATGGGTCATTAATTGTAAGTCCCTTGCGATAAACCAAATTTGTGCCTGAAGATGTTAAGGAATAGATAAAAAACACTTGTAATAGTTTGACACATTACGATCCGGTAAAAAATTATTTTAAAACGACTCTCATTTAAATAAACGAATAGAAACTCTGCAAGCAGTTTACGTAGCGGAAAAGGCGAGGTACAGCTTCGTGTTTTCGTCATAAAAAGGTTTACAACAACACGGAAATGTAATTTACGGCAGACTTTTTAACGATGTTTACGCAGCGCTTCAACTTAGAATTAAACAGAAAATGAATAGTGAATTGTTTAGTTATAAGTAGTCTACATATAAAGTGAAACATAAATCTACATAATGTGTTGCTGTGGGCGCTGTAAGTACATGTAAGCTACAATTAAGTTGCCTTACCTTTACCAATTAAAGTGTACATGAACATGAATAAATGACAGAAAACACTCACACCCCACTCCATTAGTCTCTGCAGGGATGACTTTTGCATTTATTCAGTGCTTTTAAAAACTATACTGATCTAGCTTGGCTTATTGCCACAGCACATCAAAAAAATCCACATATCTATACAAAACAAAACCATCAAAAATTGAAAAACGTCTTTATAGTGGCATACTTTCCAGATACAAGCATGCATTTTATTATAATTCATATTTAAAGTATAACCATGTCACTTTAGTTTGAACGTATAAAATAGCATTTCAGTATTTTGTGTGAGTAATGACATCTTGGTCACGTGTGTCATTTCATTGATGATTCCTCTAACTGCTCTTCAATATCTTGTCTGTGGGTAATTTTGTAGACATGACAGGAGAAATGACTCTTCTCCTGTGCAATGTGAATCATTGTGTCTCGGTCAAAGAAAAACTCGTGACTGTAAGTCTGTAAAAAGGGAAACAAAACCTTGTCATTTCACAGAATTCAGTTATGAGCTACTGTGTAGAATGAACCAAGATTCACAACACTCTAATCACAAATCCAATTTCAGATCACATTAAATCTAGAATAAAATTTTAAAACATTTTACTCTGCTGAACATTCCAGCTATTTGCTTAATTAAAAATAACAGATATGAGCAAAATAGAATTATATTACCAGCCATATAAAACCATAAATACAATTATATATGATTAAATAAATATTGAAAACAAAGTATTGAGTGAGACAAGAGATTTGTTGTCATGCACATATTTGAACGTTTTAGAACTAACCACATCCCAAGCTTCAAGCAACTGATTCTTCTTCCATAATGTTCCATTCTGGTTGTCATATAAACCAACATAAGCCCTTCCGATCTCGTCCCTCACGGTCACCTCCACGGCTGCCAACAGGTCCAACTCATCCTCATACTCCACCACTTTGAAGGTCTATTCCAAAAAAAAAACTAACCTTAAAAAAACACATACACATTTCACACACTTCCATCCAACAAGCAAAAATAATAACTACCTAATATCATACCTGGTATTCGGTCATTACCCATGAAAATTCCATAACCCTGTCTTACCAAAATAGGTATGGAAGATGGATAAATGAATTACCCATCACAATACATACAATTTTTCAAAGAAATATTGGAATTATTAAAAAAAAAAAACAAAAGATGAGGCCATATGACCATTCCTCTGATGGAGTATTTTGTTTTGGCATTTGTCAAGAATTATTCAAATCACAGCCAGACCTTCAAGTTCGAATCCCATTATTTCATGATTATTTCCAGATACTTTCTCCTCTGGGTAGCTTAGCTTTCTGTTTTTGTAATGCAAGCACTGTAAATTATTGCCACATTATTTAATATGAATACCATGAGGGGGCATCTCCCATCTCCCCTCTTAGGTGGTAACATTCAGATACCTCTTTCTCAGGATCATCATCCAGTTCTTGAAGCCTTCTCTTCACCGTTCGACCTGAAAAGGTCACACTGGGTTGGGCGATAGCCTGTGTTAACAGCAAATGAGCAACTCCATTATTTCTATACAAATTTCTAAGGGCAAATCTGCATAGGTGAAAGACACTATATTTTCTAATCAAAGGAGAACAAGTCTCCAAATTGCAATCCCAAACAGGAGGGTGGATCCCTAATAGATTCTCATTGCATTAATAAAAATATTCTTCAATCATTTAAACAAATTTATCATGTCACGAGTTTCCCACAGTTATGAAGTGGACGTATACCAGCAGCAAAGCAGGATCATTATGGCAAAACACTAAATTCAGGGCCATACAGGGAATGCTTACGCTATTGATCCGATGGGCTGTGATGGAAAATTCTTCAACAACCTCAAATTGTGAGAAGGATCCATGACCTTTTAGGATCTTCAACACGCTGGATAAGCAGTTAGAAGATGCAAGTAAATGTACATTTATGATTACATATTTGCTTTTAACAACACGGCACATAAGAAATTTTGTAGCTGTAAAGTCTATAGATACTATTGCATGAGAGAAGAGCACCAAATACTCAAATTACAAATCTGAAAAATACTACAAATTAATATTTCAGACCAAAGGCCATTTCTTACCGTCAGAATTTTTTGCACGAAACATCATTCTAAAACTAACAAACGTATTTCTATGAAGGCTTTCTTATCAAATCTGACAAATTCGTAGTTATTTTGCACCATATTTTTTTATTCCAAAGGGGTCAATTTTTGCAGTTTTCTGATGTCAAAAAAACAAACAACCAATAGGATGTTAATTCTTACATGTGATCAGTTTTTTTAATAGAAAGCCAACCTTTCATTCAGTTTACAACAATACCCTCCTTGTTTCATGAAAACGGGCATTTTAAGCTGCTTGCCGCTGCTCTGGTTGCTTGTGTTTGTGTTGATTTTACCATAATTTTTAAGTTATATTAAACTGTGGCTATTCATTAATATTTTCATTAGATCTATTTATATACAATCCATACCCAACAAAAATCCAGTTAAAATAATATACTTTGTATTCCCTATTCCTGTAGTTAGCTAATTGATGATACATGTTGCTGCCATGTTTTAAATATTCATTTTAGTTATCCTGAAATATTGTCTGAAAGGGTTGTGATAAATTTTAAGTTCTAGATGCTGTTTCAGTATAGGAGGTATACAGAATCTTCACCTTCTTTTCGTTAGCTTTCTCAAAAGAAACAATAAAAACTCACACTCACTGCTGTTAGTGTTTGTCACCAGTTTGACATTTTCTTTCAGCATGCAAACCAGATGTGAATGTTCTGCATCATGTTTGGTGTGAATGTTTCACAAACTCATATCTAAATATTTCTCAAATTCGTGCCTTTTTCTGTGCTTATGTTTGGTGTGAAATGGCCTTAAATCAAAGGTTTCCGGTTTAGACTGGCCTTAACTCACTCATACTCACTTTATTCTGCTGGGACCCACATGGATGATTCTACCAGAATCATCTGGATGGAAGTAGATCCAGTCAGATTCCAGGGAACAACACTGCATGTCCTGTATCCCATTATGAGCCTTTTAAGTGACAAACCGAAAACTTACAATAATGTTATTTTCATGTCATACACCAAAATTAACTTAATTTACAGCAACGTTAAACATGATTTTCATTTTTCCACTGTGACCACTAGTGATCAACTCTTGTGTTGTGAGAATATTTACAACACAAGTCTTAGTTTCACAGTTGCTCGTTCTTCCTAAAAGGTGAGTTCAGTGTCTGCCAAAAACACATTCTATGTGCTATAAGCGACATCTACAAAAAGGCCAGGAGGGAGAAAAAACCTGTGCCAAACAGCGTGAAGCACTACAAGTGCAAGTTACCAGGGAGCCGTCCTCCAGGGAGCATATGTGGTGGGTTCCTTGGTGCTTCCTGAGCTTTGGTGTGTAGATGACATGCCATGGATGACCGCCGATCTGTATGTTGTTGTCCAAGCAAGCCAGTTCGAACAATACCGGAGGGTGGTCTGAGGGGCAGCAGAGAGCGGTCCGTTCAAGCCCCCAATCCCGTGATATATGGCGTCTTGCCCACACTGCCAAAGGCAACACTCGCTTACCGTTAATGTGGAGGTTGACTGGAATGCCGAAAGGTGATTCGCCCACGGTTCCGGTGACTCTGCCCCACTCACAGCGCTGTCCAAGTTTCAGCCTCTTTGTCATATACTGAGAAATTTCATCAACTTCATCATCGGAAAAAGTTCCAAGAATTGATTTGAAAAAAATAACTTAAGTAAAATCACAGTTTTCTGCGATTACATATTGGTTGTTTATTGTGGGTTTTAACTACTTTTGTGTTCTTTGATTTTTGGCTACCTATTTGTGGAAAATGGTTAGAAAATCATTAAATCAGAGAAACAAATTATACAATTTTAATATTCCTAAAAAGTGTAAGTAGCATCAATTGGTCTGCAGAAAAAAACGGATAATTATTTCCTTGTAACTATTTTTGGAAAATTCTCAAGGTTGTGAGAATGACCCATATTTTAATATGTTTAATGATTTAACTTAACTTGCGAAGTAAGGCTGGGCAATTAATTGAAAATGAATCACAACTGACATTCAGAACCTCTAATCGACATAATCTTGCAGATGTTGGTTACTTTGGGTTGTTTTTGTTAATTCTGTTAATACTTACAATTGTTAATACTTTCTTCATTGTGCTTTCATGTACTGTCCCCTTAAAAACATACTACTACCAATATTTAAAATACAGTGGAAATCGCTTATAGTGATCACGGGTATAGTGATCAACTGCTTATGTGGATCAAAAAGCTTTGGACACAAATACTACTTAAATAATATGCTTATAGTAATCAAGTAGTCTGCTTAAAGTATTCATTTTGGGTCTTTTCATACATATGGAAAAAAATATTTGGTAATTATTATATTTACTATTTAACTTTCTTACTTTGCCTTGCCATAACCCATCTGCTTCTGGCTAGCTACCACAGGCTAATGCTGCATGCAAAGAAACGAGGGGAAGAGAGGGGAAACTGAAAAAACAAGCCAATGAGATGCAGTAGTGAAACTACACTAAGCTACATTTTATGTACAGTACTGTATTATAGCATATTTGAATTACAAACAGTTCCGTAATTAATTTATGCAGTACTGTAATTTGAAAAACAGCTGTACTGTATTTTGAGTCAATAAGATTCAGTAGTGACGCTGTCCATTTTATTACCTTATATACATGTAATAAATATTCAAATGTCAATTAGATGGCAATCTGCCATAGACATAAAGAAGAAAAATTGGTAACAATACCATCTGTTTATAGTGATCAATTTCACCTAGACAGACGTGATCACTATTAAGAGTTTCCACTGTAATTTATTTTGTCTGCATGTTATGCAAACAATTTTCTACTTTTTAGGGAACTTGCTTATTAAATTAAAACTAAAATGTGACCTTTTTCATAAGAGGTTTTCATTCAGTCATTAAATGAATGTTTTAATTTTTGCTTTGAATTATCTGATTGTTTACAATGAAGATGGAATATTATAGGTCTCTATTAAAATTTCCACTCATACTATTCTCCCATTCGGGTTTCGAAATACTGCATAGATTAATGTGAGAAATAACATGTTCTGACTAAAAATTCACAGCCCTAATATATACACTATTTATAGATATTAAGGACTATGACATTTGCAGCGTACATTTTCATTTTTAGTTTTGTGGACAACCTAACACTGACCATGCATGAAAAATTGTTGAAAATAGGGCAAATCGTCATGTGTATTAATGGTACTGGGGATGTTAAGATTATTACCTTATCGACAATGTTCTCAAAACTGTAGAGTTTCACAACCTTAGTGCTGTGAGAAACCACCAAAAGACCTTGAGACAGTAACACATCCACGACAGTGGCTCCAAATGCCTAGGAAACACAACAGCACCAGGCAGGAGTTTACACTTATGACAGATAAACTGTGGATAATTTTACATACACCAGGAAGCATCTGTACTTTTTTGTTGATCTCTAGAACAGCCAACACCTCCAGGGGAAAAACACTGAGTACAGCCAGGTATATTATGGTGTTGTTATCAAGACCAGCCTATGAAAGAACAGAAAGCAATAAATATATATGAAAGCATAAACTGCTTTTTGCTCAGTAGTAATGTCACATACATAGAATTTAACAAAAATACTTACCTGCCTTGCCATAATGGACGGTTTATTCTGAACAGACTTAATGTAGAACGTTTCCTGGGGAACATCCCAACCGAGGTACCTAACAAAGATGCAAAGAATAGCAAGTGCTGTTAGAACAACTGATATACAGGACTGTGCAAAGGTTTTAGGCAGCCAAAGAAAATGATGTTTAAATGATCTTTGTGTTGGTGCAAAATGACACTGTTATGCCCGTCAGAGTGTGTTAGCTTAGCCATTTTAAAACCTCTGCTGAAATAACTACAGTATCTGCAGCAGCCATCCATACACCCTTGTGTTTTTGACTTGACCACTAGCCCACCTCGTATAGCTAATCAATATCTCACCCACTTTTTAAAACTAATTAGGTTAGTCAATTAAGTGAGCTGGTGGTGAAATTTAATAAATACATGGATTGGCTGAGGTGCCCCCAATGGGGGGTTTGGGAACTGAAGAGGTGTTCATCTAGCCATCCATCAAGATGTCAGTAACTTTTGGAGAACAGAAGAAATTCTTACAAATTTTTACTGCATTACTCTAAATCTGCATATGTTCTAATTGTGTTTTTTGTTTTGTGCAAATGTGCATTTACTACCCAGATAAACAGCTTTAAACATTTTATTTGAACTTTTGCACAGTACTGTATAAGAAGTACTTTGACACAAATGCTTTAAATACAAGCATTACTTTATAAAATGTTTTCACCATAGCTCTTTAAATGAAAAAATGTGGATGCAATATGTCATCACAGTATAGCTGAACCTTTGACTGCGAAAATACTGCAATACAGTACGGATTTTTAAAAAGTGACAATTAATAACAAATGACAATCAGAATTTATAAGTTGGCATTAACGGTATTCAGTTATAATATAAAATGAAATTTGAAAATTTAAAATTTGGTATAGCAGACTATCACATTTCAAACTTTTCAGCTCAAAATTTGGTGGTATTAAACATGCAACAACTTGTAAATGGATTGCATTATATATAGTGCTTTTCTACTCCTATGAGTACTCAAAGCCCTTTATAATACATGCCTCATATTCACCCATCCACACACCAGTGGAGGAGGCTGCCATGCAAGGCACCAGCCTGCACACCGGAAGCAATTTGGGGTTCAGTGTCTTGCTCAAGGACACTTTGATGGGTTCAGAAGGAAACAGGGCTCGAACCTGCAACCCTCTGGTTGCCAAATGATAGCACTACCACCTGCACCATCATCTTCCCTGTGGTATAATATTTGCTATCATACTAAATCTATCATACTTTGATTTTGTTATAAAAAAAATCTAAGAGGTATTAGATGCCATATGGTTAAGAAACTCATCATTTGTGCCAGAAGTACAACACTACAGGGACAAAAGTATTGGGACACTCCTCTGAATCACTGAATTGAGGTGTTACATTCACATCCATTGCCACAGGTCACAGGTGTATAAAATCAATCACCCAGCCATGTAGTCAGGTTTACAAACATTTGTGAAAGAATGGGTCATTCTGAGAAGTTCAGTGATTTCAAGCATGGTACTGTCATTGGATACCATCTTTGCAATTTGAAATTTCTTCCCTACTGGATATTCCACGGTCAACTGTATGTGGTATTACTGCAAACTGGAAGCAGTTAGAAACAACAGCAACTCAGCCACATAGTAGCAGACCACACACAAGTAATAACAGGATCAACAAGTGCTGAGACATAATGTGTAAGTCACCAATGTTCTGTTGCCTCAATAATTGCAGAGTTCCAAACTTCCTCTGGCATTAACTCCAGCACAAAAACTGTGCGCCAGGAGCTTCATGAAATAGACTTCCATGGTTGAGCAGCTGCATGCAGGCCTCACATCAACAATTGGCAATGCCAAACATTGAATGGAGTAATGTAACGCACGCTGCCACTGGGCTCTGGAGCAGTGCAAATGTGTTCTGCAAAGTGAGGAACCATGCTTCTCTGTCTGGCAGTCTGATGGATGAGTCTGGGTTTGGCGGATGCCAGGAGAACGTTACCTGTCTGACTGCATTATGCCAACTGTAAAGTTTGGTGGAGGAGGGATAATGGTATGGGGCTGTTTTTCAGGAGTTGGGCTAGGCCCCTTAGTTCCAATGAAGGGAACACAATGTTTCAGCATACCAAGACATATTGAACAATTTTATGCTTCCATAGAACGAGAAAAAATACTTTTTTCTGTTCCGGTATGACTGTACCCCAGTGCACAAAAAAGGTCCATAAAAACAGTTGGGTGCATTTGGCATGGAAGAGTTTGGTGTCCAAGGTCATTGCCTGACCTCACAAATTTAGATGAATGGGTAAAGAATCCCACAGACACACACACAAATCTTATGGAAAACCTTCCCAGAAGAGTGACAGCTGCAAAGGAGGGACCAACTCCATATTGATGCCTGTGGATTTAGAATGGGGTGTCATAAAGGTTCCTGTGGATGTAATGGCCTGGTGCCCCAATACTGTTGTCCATATAGTAAATGTAAAAGAGGAGACAGCAAGGGTCTTGGCAATTTGGCAATATTTGAGACTGTAAGTTCATTACCTGAACTTATAGCGTGGTGAGAGATAAACTTTCTGCAGCTGTTCTCCTGTCTTGGTTGAGTAGCGATACAGCCAGTTATTTGCTGTCAGTGCCAGGAGACAGGGCTTTTGGTCTGATGATTGTGGCAGTGCTCTCTCCTATATATGCAAAAAGACATGATGACAAAGAGTAAAAAAAGGCTTAAAGACAATGGTTGCGGCTCCATGAAACACAGTGTACCAGAAAGGAGACATCTTGAATCGGATGTCATTTCATCACAAAGCACACAGTCATACATCAATTACACACTACAGACAATTTATATACACCAATTCATTTAACTACATGATTTTAAACTACTCAGCAGTATGGTGGACTAGTTATAGAACAGAATTTTTTAGTTATAGACAGGGGGGAACATTTCAGGTCCAGAAAGTAAAAATCCAAACCAGGATTTTGATTCAACCAACCAGTTGAATATAAAGAGTCACAGAGTACTCAACTCTGAAACATTGGTTGGAACAAAATCCTGGTTTGGATTTTTACTTTCTGGATCTGAAAGGTTTCACTGGTTATAATTTTTTCCTGTAAAATCCAGTAAAAAGACACCCGAAACATTAAATGTAGTCAATTATAATTTTTTAAATATCTCAAGTTAATAAATAAGAAGTTGTTCACTTACAAGAGGACACTGGCACAGTAGAGCATCTTCAATCTTCTCTGCATTAGATACTTTGGGTAATTTGTACAGGAATTGTGGATTTGGAGGAATACTACAAAAAACACAACGCTGGTACTGCCTTAATGTAGTGATCCAGATGCATCTAAATCATGAACTGAACATTTATTAAATAAACAGCTACACATTTAAGTTGTACATGTTAATTTTCGACATATAATTAGCCCAGTAAAAAGCAGGATACACGAGTCCATTTAGCATTACCTACTGAAGCAGCACCGGTAATTTTCAAAATAAATCCTCCCACTTTCATAGGCAATTGGGGATTTTGAATGTCTTGTCCAAACTTTTTTAAACTCAGTTGAGTCCTACGGAAAACATACATAAAATTTAATGCAATAAATGCATTAAATGCAACATATACTGATTCCAGGTATATGAAAAAGGACTGTAATTACCTTAAGAATAAGTTGTCGAAGCAACCTCATATTTTTCCTAAGCAACATCCCAGCATCAGTGGAAAATGCACCTATAGACCTCAGTGACATGTGCACGCTGGCGTTTGCGTTCACCAACACCTGGGGTCGCGCGAGATTCAAACATATGGGTGTTGTAGAGTATTTTGAGCACCGTGTGGAAAGTGTGGCCATGTTGGACTGGCCTTCAACTTCAGCAGGCCGCAAATACGGTGAGTAACTAGCCGCCTAATACTATTAATGTACTTGAGCCCCGTCCTACACAGCTATAGTAATTAATCGTATTGTTCTCTGCCTAGGTTTGGTACGCCTATATATACACAGGCAAGCACGGCTGCCGGAGAGCGGTAACTAAGAAGCTTGCTAACTAGTTCTTTGCATCGGTCTACAACGAGCAATATGCTGTACAATCCAAAAGTACGTAGCGTTCAGAAGGTAGCTAATCTCTAATGATACACTTAGATTCAGCAGCTTCTCTGAGGTACTTTTGAGTCATACTGGAAACCGCTTTTAGATGCAGCCCGCAAACCTCATTCCATATTCCTTTCTGGCTATATGTCCGATTTACGTCATGGTATGACAATTACGTTGATATATGTTTTGGGGAAAAAAAGATTTGAAAAATGAAAACCGATATATAACTCGAAGCTTCCTGCTTTACATGCACATCTCCAACCTTTCTTCTTTTTAGAGCATCGCCGCGCGGTTGTAATGACATCACGTCGCCTGTGGCATTCTGGGAATTGTAGTTATGCATTGTCTTGCCGAGTCTTTTCAGTGTGAGTTCTATGGATCGTAAAAGAGACATTCTCTAAGTATCTTAACCAGGTCCCGGGGCCCTGGGTCAGGGTGGGCCCAAAAGTGCTCTCTAAACTTTAAGCAACCTGCTAAAATAATTTTCCAAAAATACACATTTAACTTAATATAGTATTTGTGAATCACATACAAGCTTGTTATTTTTTCACCTTACTCATTTTCGTCGACGTGGTACTAAATAAATTTACTTTCTCTCCCTATAATGCAAACATTGGTTTGGTCTGCTTTTTTAGTGCCGGTCAAGCAAACTCGAAGTAGTTGCACAAACAACGCCTTGCAATGCAGAAATATTGAGGGTGTTTTTTTGTGATAATATTAATAAATAATAAATAAATGTCATTTAAATGGTTATTTAAATTGTAATTTAAAATTCAATTTGAATGATTATTGACAAATATGCCATTAAATGATCATTTATATTAAAATTTAAGCTGTCATTTAAATGATTATTGAAAGAGTAATTTAAACAACTATTTAAATGATAATTTAAATTACACTGTAAATGAAACATCAGCTATTAAAAATATCTGTCAAAGGAGCGGGCTCTAAACAAAACCGTCCTAACCCTAAGTCACACCGCATCGATTCGGTCAATTGAATTTTCATTTATAACCACATTTTGTCTGTTCCGTTTTGGTGCTGTATTGCATTATTTATCCATCAATGAACGAAGGAACTATCAAAGAACATACTGTTACACGTTTAACATTCTTTCCGACCGAAGTACTCAATACAACATTAATAACAACAGTCAGACGACATGCATAACGGCTCAGTCAAACGTCAAGGAAAACGATACATCATGTGCTAAGACAAAAGTAGAGTTTAAAGTTGAACTGACAGACAAATGTTTTGTCAGGTGTGCAATCAGCATAGATAACTCATTCTCAAAATGGTGGTGACACGGCTTAAGTTCAGTTCAAAGTCGAATAGACACACAGAGGTTTTGTTACATGTCACGGACAGTGCGCATATCGGTATATTTTTGGCGATTATGGAACCCCATGCAAGCGAATTGTAATTTTAGTGACGTTACTTAACTATACATTAATGTCATATTTTATTAAATGCAACACTCTTTGCAGTGCTGTATAGTTTTGTATAAAAGTAGTTGATTTAAGTTAAAATACACTCAGAGAAGCAAATGATAATGGTAATCTGTACAGTATTGAAATAATTTTCTGCACAATGAAAGTATACGCTAATACGGCTGAAGATCTCATTTTTGTAAGATCAAATTATTTCTAATTTAGTGGAATGACCGCAGATCGGTTTTGTGTGCACCAGGGGTCTGTATCATGAATTTTGTGCTTAGTCGGATATTATTGAGCCTAAGTAGAGTTTAGGGTAGTAACGTATGTAGCAGTGGTTATATGAATTGCGGATGCCCGGCAGAGGCAGGCAGATACAGTTGCCCAGCTGCAACGGAAAAACATCATCAACAGAGGATGCAGTATGAGCCCCAGTATTAGAAGCAAAAAGATGGGATGGACTGGACAAGTGCACCCTGTCTCCAAGAGGTGAGGCAGAGGCGACTGACTCAGCCACCGCAGGTACCCTTTTGAACAGCGAAACTGAGGCCACTTCTGGTAGTCAGGAGGAATGAAATAGAAATCTAGCTTTTCTATATCATGATGCTGAATAACTTCTTACTGGGATACATCGTCATTGGTAATTCATGCTACACACCTAACCTGGAGCCTATATCACTAAGCCGGATTTCTTGCTTAGTCAGATAACTTTGAGGCTACAGATGTGGACCAATTTGGTACCCTTCCATGAAAAAATAATGGGACAATTATCTAAAATAACTTGAAACTAACTAAAGTTAATGGCATCCGTTGTTGTTGATTCCATGTTTAACACAAATAAGACGTTGCTTTTGATTTTTGATTCAACTGAATATTTTACATAATAAAACAAATGAAAATTGCAAGGACAAAAGAGTTGGTATACCCTAAACTTTCTCTGTAGTTCACAATGAGACTTCTGCATCTGCCAGAAACTTTAGCTGTCTCAGGTTTAAAGGGTGTCTGCTTCTCACTGCATTTTCAGATCTTTCCATAGATGTTCAGTGGGATTTAGATCAGTACTCATAGAGGGCCATTTAAGAATAGTCCAGTGTTTTTTTTACCAGTCATTCTTGAGTGCTTTTAGCTGTATGTTTTGGGTCATCATCTTGTTGGAGGACCCATGAGCTGTGACTGAGACTGAGCTTTCTGACACTGGGCAGTATGTTTTACTCCAGGATACTTTGATAGTCTTGAGACATCATTGTGCCCTGCACAGATTCATGGTTCCCTGTGCTAGACACAGCCAAGCAGCCTCGAAACATAACCAAGCCCCCTCCATGTCTCAAAGTAGGTATGGTGTTCTCTTCTTTTAAAGCTTCATTTTTCCATCTGTGAACATAGAGCTGCTACTACTTGCCAAAATGCTCCAGTTTTGTCTCCTCAGTCCAAAGGACATTCTCCCCGAAATTTTACAGCTTGTCAACATGCTTTCTGGCGAATTCCACTCTGGCTTTTCTATGCTTTTCTTTCCGTAGTGGAGTCCTCCTGGATCTTCTTCTATTGTTGTTCAAAGGGTGACGGATGGTGTGATCAGACAGTGACATATCATGACCTTGGAGCTCAGCTTGAATGTTGTTGGATGGTTTCCTTGGCTCTTTGTATACCCTTTGCACTAAGCATCTCATCAACCTGGAGTTGCATTTCCTCTTGTGGCCATGTCCTGGGAGTTTGGCTGCAGTCCAATGGACCATATACTTTAAAATTGCAGCCGTACCCATAGGAACATGCAGCTGCTTGGAGATGGTCTTATAGCCTTTACCTTTAACATGGTTACCTACAGTTTTCTATCTGAGCCCCTCAGACAGCTTTCTCCTCTGCTTCCTCTGGTCCATGTTCATTATGGCACTTATAATAATACCATACTACACAGCGGCAAGTTTTCTCTCTTTAAAAAGGCTGAATGGCTGATAAAAAGGTTAACGACACCTGCAATACTAATTAAAATTAAACCATTAGTTTGAAACATGACTATGATGGTATGATTTATGATCTTTTTTAGGTACAGTACCAACAAATCTGTCCAGGCTATTTTAGCATATCTTTGTAAAACAAACAATAATCAATTTCTTTTCACAATTTTATTGGTTTATTCTGTCACATACTAAAGGCATGCAAGTATACAAGACATTATTACTTTTAATTTAATCACTTTACAGGAGGAATGAAGCATCGTTTCAATGAGCTGTAAGGGTACCAGCATCCATGTATGTAAATAAAGGTAACTCTGGATTTCTGATATCATGACACTGGGATATGTCACCATGGTAACTCATGCTACATGCCTAACCTGCTCTGGAGCACATTATATTTCAGGATCACAGATCTCAAACAGTGCTTGGACCAATCAGAGGAGAATTTGGTGTATTACATGATGTAACAAATGGGCTTTTCCAAACACGCAATATGACTTGAGAGTCCGGTGACTGCAGTAACGTTAGTATATTCGATATTCACTATCCTTGCTGTAATATCTTTCAGTAAACAAGCCAGTCAGTTTTTAATCAGAGACCTTTGATGTCCACAGGCAGAGATGCCCTTTCCCTATGTGTGTTAAATCTTGGTAATATCTACGAAAGAGGGGATCTCTTCTATAATGAAATATTGGTTCAGCTTTTGGAGTTGACAGCAATTCTTGCACACCCCTTGGTTTTCCGGACTACTTTACAGATTAATTTTAATCAACATTTGAATGTTCACTCGTGTACTTCACGTTCAACAGCTGTCACCTTCTTACAGCCAATGATGGTGAATGGAAACAGTGCAATTATTAATAAAGATATGTAGAAAAACATCATCTGAAAGTCAAGTGGTGTGGATTGTACCCTATAGTCCAGGGGTCACCAACCTTTTAGAAACTGAGAGCTACTATATGGTTACTGAGCCATAGGAAGGGTTACCAGTTTGAAACACCCTCCTAAACTTATCTAAACTTCATGTATAATAAACATGCTCATGGGCACCATGTTGGTGACCTCTGCTATAGTCTATTGCTTAGACCACATGATACTGAACATGTCGGTCTCATATAGCTTTATATCTATTAGTCCATTTACTCTACCCTTTGCACTTTGAATGGTGTAATTATAAATGAACATGAATGTCATTCGCCTAGATTAGGTCAGCACCTTTGTTGTCTTATCTTGTAATCCTGACTTTGTTAAACCAGGTTCATGATGCGGCGGGTCCTGGATATTCATTGTTCTAATGCAGCATTTATGTTTTTTCTTATTTATTTGTTTTTGCTGTGTAAGAAGTATAATGCGAGCGCTGTGGCGTTTCCCTCTGGCCCCGGCAATCGAGGCTGCAGGACGGTTCAGCTGCAGACGGGCACAGAGTGAAGGTCGGCCACCAGCTCCACTGGGTGCGAGGATACTCACCAACCCGGAGCACATATTCCGGCACAACATGTGGTACGCTTGCCTCATCTGGCACATGTGGGCCATCCTGTATTTACTTACCACGAGAATTGTTAAAAAGAAGCCTTCATTTTCATTATTTTATGCAAGCAGATCAGTTATGGGGAAGCATGTCTAGCTGTATACAGCCACAGGCATAACTATTAAAGAATATAATGAAATAATAATCGAAGACATAATAAAGCTGTACTGCAGACTTGATTATAGCTTAAAGTGTGGTGGTTTGTGTTTTTAGGGACCATGTTCAGTGGTCAGAGGAAGAGAAAGAATTTGCAAGGCAAAAAGTAACGGAAAATTCCAGAGAAAAAATTCCAGTTGCGGAGCAGGGTAAGATGATCTTAAGCATGAGATTATTGTGAATAATTAATTATGTTTATCAACCAGTTTTTTATATAGCAAGAACCAAGAAAATGGTTTAAAATGTGTCACTAAACTTTACATAATTAAATACACTGACGTCATTCTTTTTTGCCCTCAGCTAAATTTGACATAGATGCCAGTAAATACTGGGATGGGTTTTATAAGATGCACCAGAACAAATTCTTCAAGGACCGCCGCTGGCTGTTCCACGAATTCCCAGAGTTGCTTACCACAGAGACACCAGGCTGTGTTTTGGTCCCTGAACTCCGGGAGGGACGGCAGAATGGGACACCCACCCATCAGCAGGGCTCGGGGAGTGATGGAGAGACTGCTGATTTCCCTGGGATGCAGGCATCTTTCAGGATCTTCGAGGTACAGAGAATGAAATATTTCGATCTGGGTATAACTTATGTTGGTGGGGGAAACAGGAATTATTTGAATAAAAAGTATTGTGATTTTAGCCCAACATTACAACATTGCATGAAGGCCTCCACTCCACTTCCCAGTACCTATTACTGTATTGATATCAGTACAATTGTGATCAAGTTATTCTATAAAGGATTTTAGTAGAAACAGGTTACAGACATAATGATGTAATTTGTCATTGATGAATTTCCGAAGGTGATAATGCAGATATAACAAAATCGTAATTTTGCATGCGTGTGTATATGAGAATATTGTTTTTGCCATGTATGGTAACTTGTGACACTATTATCTAATTTTTAGATTGGGTGTGGAACTGGTAACAGTGTGTTTCCCATCATCAGCTCTATCAGGTGAAGCTGACAAAGAAATATCACACACACTTATTCTGACATTGTTTGATACGGTCTGGTTTCTCTGCCCAATTTGTTCGTTGGCCACAGAGGAATAGAAAATGGACTCTAGTCGGGGAATTCTAATAATAGTTTATCTTCCTGTTTTATATTTTAAAGATTGAGGTTCAATATTAGGTAATATTAGGTTCAATAGATGTTCAATAGATGGAATTAACATTTTGGTTTATATATATATATATATATATATATATATATATATATATGTGTGTGTGTGTATATATATATATATTTTTTTTTTTTTATTTGGTGTGCTAAAATATAACAGTTTAAAGTTATTTCCCATCCATTTATCCATCCAATCTCTAACCGCTTATCCATTACCCTGTCATGGGGGAGAAGGGAAGCTGGAGTCAAATGTTTTATACACAGCCCGGCCAAAACAGTCGCCATTTGAATTTATATCAGCAAATAATTAAGAGCCAATGACTGGACCATTATTACAGCTCAGCAACGTTATGCAGCAATAAAGTGAAGTCAGCTGAGTACCTGAACCAACTGAATGACCAGGTTACACCTCTATCCCTCATCAATAGATTTTTTTCTTCCCTGTTGGCATGGGCATAATCCAGGACCAGGATGCCAAGATCCATTGGGCTTGAATTGTTAAATAGTGGTCCAGAAAGCATGAGGAATCATTTTCACGCATGACTTGGTCACCACAGAGTTGTGACCTTAACCTCACTGAAGGTCTTTGGGATGTGCTGAAGGAGAGTTTATGGAGGTTCAACTCACTTGTCAATTTGAATGCAAATCTGGATGAAAATAAAGGGTGAGATGTTGCATAAGCCTGTGGAAACAATGCCATGACAAATGTGCGCCATAATCAAAGCTAAAGGCATCCAACGAAAAATTCAAATGGCTGGGCTGTGTGTTTCTCCTTAATTCTCTGTATGTAAGTGTCTGCTTCTCTAGCGTATTTGCAGATCTGTATTTACTTACTCTTATGGGATGATACAATGATTTTAACATAGATAACATGCCATACAGTGAGTGATACTATGTCATTTTATTGATTATGTTCAATGCCTTGACATTCCGACATTTTTATATGGGCTGTAAAGTGCCAAGCTGGTGATTTCGTAATGAAATGAGGGATGTACGTAAAGCCATGGCCTCTATCCCTGGCATCTGTTCCATGACAATGTGAATATTTTGGGGTGCGACATAAGGGGAGGAGAAACGCCTGAGCAAAGCCACGGTGGTGGATGGATCACGGGAACGGGCAGGGTGCAGTTTGAGCCAAACAGAAACGGACAAATCAAAGCCAAACAAGTGCTGAAGCTGCACTAAAAGATCGATGGCAGACTAACAGCCTGGCATTGGGAGGATGAGTGTGACGTGGATGCCATGAAGATACCCCCCCCCCCGCCCCCCATCTTGAAATCCAGCCACGAGCAATATAACCTTTATATTACAGCGAGCTTGTGTGGATTCCGTGAGTCACAGTTGCCTAAATGTCACACAGATCTAAATCACTGGGCTCTTCAAGCTGCTTAATGGCCCATGTGATTCTTCGTAGCTGCTTTTGATTGAGTCTTCTGTGTTATTCTCGATCTGCATTACAGAACACAGGATAATAAACTCTGCCAGTCAAATATTAATTTGTGTTAAAGTCCCCATATAATTGAAACAGTGGTCTGGCAAAGGGCCAGTAATCCCCCCCAAAGGCTGTTAGTTTTATTGCACTGTGCTTTCTTCCTGCCTTGCATGGTAGCGCTTTCTTCTGTCTGCGATTATTT
Organism: Stomatorhinus walkeri; assembly: GCA_026784285.1. NCBI lineage: Eukaryota > Metazoa > Chordata > Actinopteri > Osteoglossiformes > Mormyridae > Stomatorhinus > Stomatorhinus walkeri. The sequence goes on along the minus strand of JAODUD010000001.1, from coordinate 31,485,734 downwards.
GGAAAATTGAAAATGTAAGGAAATTCGAAGTGCGGCATTTGATTCACTTGTTGAATGTGGCCGGTGCATCAGTTGGGTGGTGGACGCGATGCTTTTTGAATAACTCTGTAAATAAACGGCTTGTGTGTTTGAATTCCCGGAGAGAAACTGGACTGATCCTGGCAGTTAAGGTTTAGTAGCTGCTTGATTGCTCAACTACGGGACTATTCAGAGATTTGAGCACAGTTTGCAGGTCTATTCTGGATCCTCGTATAGTATCGCAAGGGCACAAGACAGGCAGCACCCTGGATGAGAGGGTTGGCCATTGCAAGGAACACACAATGACACATTCTATGGGCAGGACAGAGGTTCACCTAACCATGAGTGAATTGCAGGACGAAAGCCACTGAGAAGACTCCATAGAGACAGAACTGGGGGTAGGACTGAAGCCCACAATGGTGAGCGTATGAGGCTACAGTGCTTCCCACTGAGCCACCATCACATGGTTTCCACTGAAATCCACAGAAATATAAATTAATAATAATAATAATTAAATGCTAATGACATTAGGTTTGGCCCTCCATTATCTGTTACTGTCTTGGTTGATTTATTGCATATAGTGACTCATCTAATTTGAATGTTGTCCAGCTTAGATACTGATGTAATCATGTGTGCTGTAGTACCTATTAAACAATGTTATTTAATTTAAGGTCCTAATTTAAATCTTCATAGTTTCGTCAAGATGTGCTTCACTGTGTTGATTAAGTTACCTTGTCCTTGGGCGGCTCATTGGCTAGTTCTGCTGCTTCGCACATCTGGCACTGAGGGTTCAAATCCCACCTCATGATTCTTCAGTTTAAATGTTCTGCTTATGTGGGTTTCCTCTAGATCAGGGGTCCCCAACTCTGATCCTGGGGAGCTACTGTCCAGTAGGTTTTCTATCCTTCCTGTTCCTGGTATTTACCTGAGACCTGGTGCGGCTCATCAGAAGCCGGGTAGGATAGAAAACCTGTTGGACAGTAGCTCTCCAGGACTGGAGTTGGTGAGCCCTGCTCTATATACACCTGTCTTTCTCCCCAAAGACAGGCATTTAAGTCAGGTGGGCTTTATTGTCTTACCATTCATATGCAGGTACACAGGACTGTGGTGCACCATACAAACAGCCAGCAAGGAGAGGGTTTTCACAATACTTAAAGTGCAAAACACAGGGCCGTCTGACATAGGGGGACTGGAACAGGTCCATGACCGGGCATCTCTAAAATCACCCATGGTGTTTGAGGGACTGGCCTGTCCAGGATGTGCTCTTATGCTGTCCCAAGCTTTCAGGCTCCCTGTGTTTCTCAGTCCAGTCCTCGGGGACCCACAGTCAGTCCACATTTTTGTTCCCTGTCAGCTCCTGCAAAAAACGCGAACTGTCTGTGGGTCCCTGAGGACTGGATTGGGAAACACTGCTGTAAAGGACAAGCGGTTGGAAAATGGATGGTTAATACATTTCTGTTTCATAGTATTTTCCATTTTGCAGTATTCCCTTGTCGCTGGCTCTTAGCCGCCGTCTTTCTTTGGTAACACATCACCCTAAGCAGGCAGTTAAAAAGACAAAAACAGATCCCCTTGTCAATGACCTGCATGGCTGTGTGTGTCGCAGGGGCACGGGATCCTTTCTGTACTGCTGTGACTTCTCTCCGCACGCGGTGCAGCTGGTGAAGGTAACTGCCCGAGTCACGGACATCCCAGCATTTGTACTTCCTGATAGATGAATGTTTTAACTGTGTATTGAAGGCATTATATATGTAAATACAACCAGCGACAACCTTGGTACCTTTCCAACGAATGTGTGCATTTACAAGCAAATTTCATATGCCTGACAACAAAGCAGACCAGACTTAGAAAAGATCTTTGAAGCAGAAAGTACAAAGTTTTGTTAAAAATATCCAATCCAGGAAGGATAAAAGAAATTGAGTATGGAAGGCTGAAGTAAAGTCATAAGCATAGTTAGATGGGACTGCCGAGATTGAGATTTTCAATTTGAGAAAATCTGCACACACATTTACATGTATATAACAGTTTAATTACCTTGCAAATCTGTAGAGTTTGCAAACTACCCCAACACTTTTGATGTAGCTAATTCTAAGTTTATAATGGAATAATATTGATTTGCCATTAGATTTTTTGTGTGAGTGTGAGAGTCTGAAAGCCTGAGCATCATGCCGGTATCCTTGGTCACAGTCTTGCCTAGGCTACCGTGATTTTCCCTTAGCGATCACTTTGCTTAACAACCTGGATATTGAAATGAATTCTCGCTAAAGACGAATTCAAATACCTTTTTAAAAACAATTTTTGGCATTTAGCATGGTAGAAAGTGCATATTCAGCATGATAGCAGCAGCGGAGCTCAGTTCTGCAGTGCATCCAGCGAGTTTTTTCAGGTCCCACGTTGCTCTTCTTTGGCAGGTAAGCAGAACAGCCAGCTTGCAGTGCCAGGCATCTGCACTGCCTGATGGCATTATCACTGACACTCGACACTCCAGCCCAGGCTAACGGCCGCCCGCTTTGCAGCCCGCTGCACATTTAGTGCTCTCTGAATGCTCCGGCTTTCAGGAAACGGCGGCGACGGCTTTTTGGGGCCGCAGGGAATCCTGCGGCAGCCGCTGGGCGTCTTCCAGATAATTCTGTCAGGACACTGTCAGCTGTATAGCTTGAGCGTCAGAATTATTTCACCCTTATAGATTACTTGGGAAATTTTTGTTTGAAGTGTTTTACCTGCCAAAGCCAAACCTTCAGACTAATGCATATGTGGGATTGTGTAATGATTTATCACAGGTCTAAAATAAATAAAGCAATGTTAGTGTGTGTGTTTCACATATTGGCTGCACTACATTCCGCTCCATGGGTTTCAGTTTTAGCCGTTAATGTAACGCTTAACATGTTTTTTTTAAGGTTTCGCTATATCACTGCCTTTCTGGACACATAACCCAGTTTCCATAGAAACCCACCCTGTACTTTAAAAGCAGGTTATCTGTTTACAGGTGTTGGAGTGCACTGGGTGTTTTTGCTCTTCCTCTAGCCAATCAGAATCAGCCACTGGATGTGATTCGATAGTGGTTGAAACAGGGATCTCAGCCACCCCTCCCCTCTCGCTCAGGACCACCCTGGCTACGATGGCTCTGTCTGTCACGCCTTTGTCCATGACATCCGCCAAGGGAGTGCTGTGCTGCCTTTCCCCCCCCGGAGCCTAGACGTTGTGCTGCTGGTGTTCATGCTGTCGTCTGTTCACCCTGCGCGGTAAGTGAAGGTCGGCGAAGAGACGGCCGGGCCTCCTCTCATTCATCAAGCTTCCACCTCTTTGTCTGTATCTCATTATACCCCCACCCCAGCAGCAGCACCAGCCTCTCTCCAGTCTGGGCATGACAGACTCATCCAAAAGGAGAGGGGGGGGGGGGTGTACTTTAAACCTGCAGCATGCACACAGGGTCACCCAGGAGGAGAATGTTAAGCTGCATAACACTTTATGCCTTGAAGTCATTTAAGGAGCAGGAAGCCAGGTGAGAATGTACAGAGATGAGAAGATGATGACATGCTAGCTGAGGTAGAGGATGCCGTCCTCAGAGGCGTGTCTGCGGCGTGGACAGCTGCCGCCGCACTCTCCAGGGCGTCTGTGGCCATATGGAGGAGCGCCATGAGCATCGCTCAGTCGCTGCGGCTGCACAGGCGACTGCCAGCTCAGGTGCTTCCAGGCCTGAAGTCAATAAATCATGATGGCACTGCGGTCAGGAGTCTGTTCCAGCTCCTGAGGTTCTGGGGTCCAGTCTGCCCCTGGCTGCATGTTTTGCATATTCCCCCGGGGGGGGTTTTGTTTGGTTTTTGTGGGGGTTTGTTCATGATAGTCCAGTGTCCTCCCTTAATCTACAGCTGGCCAGTTCAACAGAATTGGTCATTCTGAATTGCTGTTGCTCTGTGTGTGTGTGTGTGTGTGTCTGCGTGTGTGTACGTGTAAAATGGCGCCGTGTATCTCTTCCACAGTGTACATTGTCCTGCGTTTTCAGGGAAAGGTTTGTATTGAATTTGAATGAATGAGGCTTGTACTCATCCATACATAAAAACACAAGGTGACCAGTCGGGTCGACTGTGCAGGTTTCAGGCTTTTCTGCGTCCTCACCTTCCTTTGGGCCTTTGAATTGTAGATTGAGAGGCCTGGCTCAGAAATTGATGGGATTGAGAGCAGGTCACAAGTATTAAGGCAAAGCAAAATCTGAATATATCAAATACCAGTTTAACTTTGCATGGCTTCCTTAACCACAAGTAAATTTGCAAAAAGTTGATGGTAATCTTCATGACCCTGTGCTGGATTAGAGGGTGGGAACAGAAAAAAATCCATTAATTTTGCAGCCTCAGAACCTCATTCATCTGCAGCTGATATTATTAGACAAAGCAAGTTATGGTACAGGGAAGGGTCACAATTTCTGTGTGTTCTTTGGGATTTAAGCCCACTGCTTTAGCATTAACATAATCCTCAACTTGTTCAGCTACAGGAGCAGTTTAATTTTGAAACCGTTAGATGTACCTTCGTATAAGTGGCACACATCTGTTTTGGTCAGTGCTGTGAAATAAATGCTCCTTTTATGATTCTTCCAACAGAGTACAGGACGTTGTGTCCCGCCTGGCCCACTTTCTGAAACCCGGTGGGGTGGTTCTGTTTCGAGATTATGGCCGATACGACTTGTCTCAGCTTCGATTTAAGAAAGGTGCCTTTTCTGTTTTTTGATGCATAGCACCGTCTAGTTAATGATGTGCGCCCTGAGGTGAAGGCCGATTAGGCCGTGACAACGACATGGCTGCAGGGATCGTGATCCCTCACTAATTTCAGATGCACCCTTAGTGGTTTCCTCTGCACCCGGTACTGGTTACAATCCATTTGACAGACACTTCATCACTGTAGTTCTGGTGGCATAAAATTCCATACTAATGTCTGCATTGGTTTCACCCTGAGTCTTTTTTACCCAAATGGTACTTTCCTAATAGAAGGCAAAGCCATGGATGAATGAAAGAAGAAATGATTTACAGCTCACACTTTTGTGCAAAAGAAGATTAGCATTAGCATGCATGCCAAAATGCACGTCCTGTCCTGTTAAACAGGCATATTGTTTTAGGCATATGTATAGGTGTATGTGTATGTATATGTATGCATGTCTATGTGTGTGTGTATAATTCCCTGGTGGTATGTTGTGCACTGAAATGAGATAATTTTAGAAGTGTGTACAAGTCTCAGCTCTGAAACAATGACCATCTTCTTTTAACAGGTCGCTGCTTGTCAGAGAATTTTTACACTCGAGGAGATGGGACGTGTGTATATTTCTTTACAAAAGGTACCTTGGGGCTGGGTTTTGATATTTAAATGTATGCTGTACTTAATAATAATAATAATAATAATAATAAAACAAAAGTATTTATTATTATTATTATTATTATAAATACTTTATTGATCCCCAAGGGGAAATCCTCTTTACGCATCCCCTAACTTGCTCTCTGTAGGTGAGAGCAGGCTGACCACAAAGAGCAGTCACCTATTACAACACCCAGAGAGCTGAGGGTTAAGGGCCTTACTTAAAGACCCACAGATGTGCTGCGGCTGGGCATGAACCAGCGACCTTCTGTTCAGAGCCACCGAGGCTTATCCAGAGGTGGAGATTTCAGGTCCAGAGAGTACAAATCTCAACTGGTTGGTTGAAACAAAATCTTGGTCTGGATTTGTACTCTCTGGACCTGAAATCTCCACCTCTGGGCTTAGCCTACGTAATCACCCACATGTACTTTTCCAAAACATGAAATTACAATGTACTCATGGGATTGGACTGGGATTTGAACCTATAACCTGTGATTTCACTAGCAACATCTTAGAATGTGAAAGGCTTCTCATGCAAGCTGACATTGAACGACAATGTCTTGACAGATGAAGTTCATGAGCTGTTCAAGAGCGCTGGTTTGGAGGAGATTCAGAACCTGGAGGACAGGAGGCTGCAGGTGAACAGGCAGAAGAAGGTGGTCATGCGACGAGTGTGGATGCAGGGGAAGTTCCGGAAGCCCTCCCCATCGCCTTGAGTGGCTCCAAACTCCAGGGGCATGAAGGTGGTCCAGAGACCGGGGCCGGTCTCTGCATGGTGCTGACAGCATAGGAAGAGTGTGTCACCATCTCTTTAACTCTGTGAAGACATTTCAAAGAATGAAAGAAAATAACTGAATATACAATGTTAGTGAATTTTATTATTTCATATATTATTGTAAAAACAATAAAATGTACTTCAATTTCACTTTTCAACATTGGAAATAAGTACTGGAAATAAAAGGTTTTTGAATTATTAATGTGAGGCAAACTTGTTACTGAGCTCTAAATTTCACAATTTGTGTGGTGCCATGCACTGTACATTATTATTATTAATAATAATAATTAATAATAATAATAGTTTTCAGTATGTTTCAGTACATTGCTGATTAGTATCTATACCCCTTTATTAAATTATTTTAGTTAAATTTGATGTTAAACACAGTCAGGCAGTCTTGTTTTGCACCCCTTTTCAGTCCTATGTATATACCTCTTTTTAAAATAAAGTACATCTCATAATATGTGTTCCTGGTATTATTTAAAAAAAACAGAAGTAGTGATAATCAGCTCCCATGACAAAAACATCTTTGTTGAGTTATTTGTGCTACTTTTACCGGCTCAGTTTTTTCCTGATTGTTTCCAGTTTCCACCAAGTACGACGCTACAGTTAAGGTCTAATTCGCATAATGGACGCCACTCGCATGCATGACTAAGCCGTGTAATTATATACATTCTTCACGACTTGCAGCTTTACCATATTTAGTGGCAGGGTGTCACAACACAAGCATCTTGTGATTTGTTTCAATAAGATCAAGTTGTACACAGTGAATATGTGATCCACCCTTTGTAATGTGTACTTATATGTATAACATACATTTATGGTACATAACCTTATATGGTGTCATATATCCCCCAATTACTGACAGATCTTCGCATTCATATACTTCGTTACTCCAATTTAAGGGAAGCTGCTGGTAGTTGGAGGTTTCCTCTGACACTAACATCTGCAGTTTAGTGGACAACTTAATTTACTAAAAATGCCATCAATGCATTCATGATTAACTTCACTTCTGTTGTATATTTTCAACTTTGTACACCACCTCCAAGGGGTGAGGCCACCTCCAAGGGGTGAGGCCCCTCCAAGGGGTGCGTACGCGTCCTGAATCTAAAAATACTTAGGAACTAAGAATCCCAAGAACTGCTTATTCTCCTGATAAGAGCAACTGCGTTTCTCAAGTCAAGTGGCTACCGCCATCCCGAGGTCTCTCACAAGTTCTTAAACTACAGTAGCTATTTTTAATTATATTTCAAATGTGTTGTATTTGTTTCTAGAATATTTATACTGAACTGTAATGTCTGCATTGATCACCAGACACCAGGATAATGGTGGGTGGCGGAAAAGACATTAAACAGAATGGAATAAACGTGCAGCTCTGAGAAACAAAAGGACACACGTGAACAGACACACGTGAACAGAGACAGGTGACAGCCAGTCCCCTTGTCCTCTTAACAGATAGTCCTCAATGCCAAATCAATGAAATCTCACAGTATATTTTTCGGCCTTCAAAACCACGCCTGCACTTACGTTGCAGCTTTACAGACGTGTTAATGTCTTTAAACCAAAATCTCATTTGTAATATCATATCCATTGAGTTCCTGTGGAATTTTTATATTACCAGAACCATAATACTAATATACAGGTAAAGCCCTTTACGAAGAAAGACTGTCAAGAACCTATTCCAGGAATCTCAGCGCACCAGCCAGGACAGACCCCCCAAAACAGGATGCCAGTCTGTAACAGGGCACACAGACAGAGAGTATGTTTAGAGACACAGATCCAACTGATTCTAGAATGCAGGAGGAAATTTGCAACAAACAGGGGAGCACATCCGTCTAACTTTTATAACTACCTTTCCTTTTCAGGGTCGTGGGGGCAGGCAGAGCCTATGGGTACAAGACAGGCAACAAGCCAGAATGGGGCGCGAACCCATCACAAGCCACATTCACATTCATCCATTCTCACACAATTTGGTAACTCTGGTTAACCTTGTTCTTGGACTGTGGGAGAAAGGGGGTGGTCAGTACCGGAGGAAACCTCATGACAACACGGGGAGGACAAGCAAACCCCCCATCGAGAGCTACAGCAAGACAGAAAGCCTGGTCCCAGACGTATGATGTAACAGTGTTAAACACCACGCCACCCTTGGGGAGAACATACAAACTACAGATACACACAGAACAGGGATGGGACTCGAACTCACAGCTCTGCAACAGAAAGGCCACTGGTGTACCCACTGTGCCATTCAGCAGTTTCAGTTAAAGTAAGAAAAAAACTTGCATTGTTCATAATATTATTTATTTCTTTCAAATAGCATTTTTTATTTCTAAAGACTTTGAATTGAATAGAGCTTATAAGTATATGGTTAATGTTGTCTGCCCGCTGTGGAGCGTGTCTCCCATATCCACTCTGTGTGTACCGTTTGCATTTTCTCCTTGTGTTATTCGGGTTTCTTCTGGGTATCCTGGTGTGCTGCCAGTAGACAGACATGTACTTAGACTAGCTGGCCCCTCTAAATTGCCTGCATGTGTCCTGCCATGAACTGGCTTCCCTGTCCAGGTGTAAGCCAGCCTTGTGTTCCTTGTGCTCCAACGGGCACTTCTGTTAATGGGCTCCAGGTCCCCTCCCCCCGCCCCCACAATGACAAGTGTAAGCATTTAGATGATGGCTTGCTGGATGTGGGTTGTACATTTTGTGCCAGTGTTTTGTGCAACTGCATTGAAATATAGACGTATTTCAATAAAAGAATATGTCAAAAGATTTTTAAGTGACGAATATGCGTTTATGTTACGAAACAAACTTGACAATGAAACTAAAATGCTTTCTCTTGACATGATTTCACATGCAAAAGCTTACTTTAGAAATCATACGTACGCAAGATGTAACTTTTCTTAAAGCAACAAAACTCGCAATTCTAATTCTAGATTAACATCTGTAGCAGTCCGGTTTCCAAAAAATATGCTAAATCTCGCAACCATAGCTTCCGGGACAGACTACGGACCCCCGCGACCCTGCATAGGACTCGCGGGCATAAAAAATGAATGGAAATTATAACGAAGATGCATCTCCCTTATGCGTTTCTTATTCGATAGAAAAAAAAACAGAAGAAGATGTCTCGACTAAAGACTTTTTATAGGATATATTCATCATCGCATGCATAATGCGTAACAAAATCTAAACAAAACACGTATATACTTCAACTATTTTCATGCACTCATCTAATGCGTTTAAAAACCACTTGTAGTTTATCTATTCATCGGGGGAAGAATTACAAAATAGACAGAATTTCCTCCCAAGCTATAACTAATTATTACGTGACTTTGTCAAAAATCATGCAGCCGTAAAATGCTTTCATACATGTCGACGGACTGTAAGTGGTGCAACGTGCGATCTGAAAGGTCTTGATTTAAGGAGTTAAAGGCAGCGTTTGGCAGTCGTGCATCTTCGGGAGTCACTCCGGAACAGCTCGTTAGGATGCGCCTGAGGTGCGGGAGCCTCGCGATAGTGTCTGTGCTTAGGCGATGCGTGACGCCCGATGCTAAGGTTACACTCCCAGGCTACTTCAAGACGCACTGCAGAGGTGCACGGAGGCTTCTGTCCGAACTACGCTCTCGGGCAATTTCCTAAAAACACCGTTTACGCGCCGCTTAATGCCGACGGATCGCATGTTTCGCTGACCGCCCCATCCTCGGGGCTTCGGTGTCACTAACTCTGCGGCGGCTCGCTTGATTCCCCCCCCCCCCAGTCTTGAAAAGTAGCTTGATGAGTGTCCAAAGTAACAGTGGAAGTGGTGGAAGTTTGGAGGGGACGCCATCTTGGTCCCAGCTCTCCACGTCCCCAACACTGGGCTTGCTTTCTCAGCAACATATCACGGTACCGGTGAAGGCAAAGGAAGGTAACGTGAATCCATTGCTCTTCCGTGCTAATTCTTTGGGGATCGCGGAAATGTTTTTTTTGTGTGCATGCAAACGAGCCGTCGGGAAATGAGGAGCCCTAGCAATGCCAAGGCCGTGGCTTAGGTATCGTGCTGTGCATCCAGTCACATAGGTGTCTGCTTGATATGGAGTATCAAGGCAAAAAAAAATCTCAAGAGGCCATTCGGAAAAGCAACTAGCTATATAATTTATTTCTCCATCGATAAGCGTAGATCTGCCGACCGATTTTTTGTCAGTTTCAGTCGATCGGATCAGGAATCGGCAGTTGATCATTTAACTGGATTCCCGTTTTTATTTGTTAAGATGTCTTGATAACAAAAAAGGGTCGGGTCTTTTGACATCATGGAGGACCTTTGGATTTTCTATTTCGAGAGAATGAATTCAGATAACCTTGCCAGGCTTTTTCATTCAATTTTAAAGAAATGTGTATGCAAACACTAGGTACGCTTGACTGTCGAGTTACGAATAACGACGTTATTCTGGTGAAGGCTAACAGCTCCCTTCGCCTTTTTTGGCATCAAGTCGGCAATGACACATTTCTGTTGCAGTAAGTAAACTGTGCCATGCACACAATGCATAGTTGTTTTTTTCTTGCGGATCCGACGTTACGTCGTCTTTTCAAAGCACGCAGATATTGCAATGCACTGGAATGACTCTTAATAACAGTTATAGGAGCATGTTTTTGATTGTTGTTAACATCGGCAGCCCCATAGTACTCCTACCGTGTAATTTCCATAAACTACAGGTTGCCTAATATTACCAGACATTGGTTTTGATCATAAATAACGAATACTTGTGTTGCGGTATTGAAACTATCTTGCTTTCTGGCTGAACAATTGCAACAGTTTGATTGCTAAAATGGTGGATCAGCATTATCCTGGCTAAAAGTGTGTATCAAGTTATTGCGGGGAGTTGTAACAATCCATTGTTTGCTCTTTGGGTGGCAATTCGGTTTTGCCATTCTTATTACTTGACTTCGAAATCAGTTTTTATATACGTTTTAAGTTTATAAGAGTGCAAAGATGACTCCAGACTTCTTGGAAGTGCCATGGAGATGTAGACCTTGGACTTAGAGGATGAACTGATGATGATTTAATGAACCTGCTGCTTTGGCAGCACATGTCACGTTATTTGTTATCCTTTTGTTTTGCAGACACATTTATCCAAAGTCACACACATACATTATTAAACACATTCTAAGCTATCTGTTTGTTCAGCTGGATAATTTACTGAAGGGATTCAGGTTAAGTGCTTTTCTCATGGGTACAACAGAATGGCCCCTTCTGGGACCAGCATTAACCACACTGTTAACCTCTAAGCTCCTTGCCGCCTGCATACAAAAGACAAGATGTGTTTCCATTGTGGGTGAGTCGCCTCAGATCGAAGCTGCATAGATCAAAGTAGTTTGTCGATTTTCCCCTCTTGGTTGCAATATGGCTCCACAGTTCACCTTGGCTCACAGTTAGACGTGTTTGAAAGTGGGACATCTCTGATGCACTCCAGTGAAGTACAAGAGTAGGATGCATTGCATGTTAAACTTATTTTTTACATGTTTTTAACATGCATTATAGTTGTATACAGTTAAATTGTATAGGTGTCAATTTTGTGGTATTATCACAGTCATTGGTGCAAAGTGTTGAATAAATTCATAAGACAGAGAAATTTGAGTTGCACATTATTCATGGATACCTTTTATTGTGCAAAAAAATATTGTGATAATATTATGTCTTATGATGAGAATACATAGAGATTTGGTCGTAAATGACCTGGTTCTGTAGTCATGTGTTTTTAGGGACCACGGAGTTTCCTTTTCAGGATGGAAGGCCACTGCTCTGTATGAATGTCAGGAAAACTCTGACCCTTAAATCGTCCTCAGAGTGTAATGGGGTTTATTTTAGAATTAATCATAATTGCTGTATCCAGTCATTAATTCGAGTAATCGCCTCACTTGATGTTCTGTAAAGGTTTCTACCACTGGCCTATATTATCAATGAGTCAAGTATTGAGTAAATAGACAAATGTTTCAAAGATCACTTTTTTAGCCTTGTGGCTTAATTGTGGCCTTTTGCAAGCTTAACCTTATCTGCCCTTGTGTAACTTTGTGTAAGACACGGCCCGAACTCCCATACTGGATGATTCTATCGTTTCTGGCACTGATGATGTGCCTGCATGTTGTTCTTGCAAGCTGCGGTGCCAGGAGATGTCAAGAAGCTTCTGACTGACACAGAGCGATGAAATGGTATTCCAGTGAGTACGAGGCCAAAAATTGTAGGTTGAGAAATGCACTTTTTCAAGGTTGTAGGCCTCCTAAGGTTATTGACTGTCCATACTGCAGTTAACCCTGAGGCTTAGACTCAATGTTTGCATGTGTTATTGCATACTTTCAGTTTCTCAACATATGTTAACTAAGGTCTGTGTGATGTGGTAGTCTTCGTTGTACATAACTTTAATAAGGAACAGTGTACACTTTGGAAAAACGATGAAAACTGGGAGAAATGGTGGAATATTATTTGAATCTTTGGCTGTCGATTCTGTATTATCCTTTAGAAGGCCAGGTGAAAGCTGTGACCGCCTGTCATCCTGGGGAGACTCATCTGGGGATAATACATTGTAGTCTTGTCCCCCCCCCCCCATACACGCCACAAACATGACTGAAGGTCATAGCTGCTGACGGAATCAGTGAACTAGACACTTTTAATTGTCTCACTGTGCTTTTTTCCGACAGTTGTTCTAGTATCTCTGCACAGACACCTTTGTTGAAGCAGGCAGGATTTTGACAGTCCTCACCTTTTTATCTAATTTTTAATGAAAAATGAAGTGTGCGAGATTGTGTAATCACACGGTGACGTTTATGGTTGAGCCAGACTCGCTTGGAGAGAGAGCTCAGCCTGTACTGTGATGTCAGTCTTAGTAAGGCAAAGTACAAGTGCATTGTTTCAACAGGAAATGGTACAATTTTTGCCATCACCAGTTGCTGATTACTGTGATTTTTCCTTTTATAAATATCAGCCGGTATCAGATGAGTATAATTCATGCATCATGTCGGAAGCGCACTTATTTCTCCATTTTGCTGTCTTTCAGTGAGTGAAATGTGAATTCTTATCGGGGCAAAGGAAAGACCATACTTATCTATTTTACTACTAGTACCCTCCCAATTATTTAGAATAATGGCAATAATTTTTCTTCATAACTTTGTGGGAAATACCAGTCTGCAAATTTACTTCAGTGATTTATTTATTCTGATTACAGTGCATATAATATGCTGCAATCACAATTATCAGTGAGTCAAGTATTGAAGTATAATCGTTGAATCAAGTGTGTGTGTCTGTGTGTGTATATATAATTTTTTAGTGTTCGATGCTGTGCATACAGACCCGTAGCTATCAAGCTGATACTCCCTTCTTTGTGCTACTGTAGCTTTGGGTTTTTATGTGAATCTTATTTTGTCCTCTTGTCCCCATTGGGCTGTGAACAGTTAAGGGAAGGGATCTGGGCATATTGAATCCAGAAATTAAAACAAGATTTAAACATGCAAATCAATAGTCACTGGAAATTATCAGTAATTAAAAAAAAGAATTTGTAAATTGTGTGTGCGTGTAAATACCTCGTTGTGAAATGCCTGGGGTGTCCCTCTCTTGTGCAGCTTCATTGAGCATCGTTACCCATGCAGTCTGCCGTGGTTCCAAACTGTATTTGCCGAAATAGAAAACAAATCCCTTATTAATAAGCCAGCTACCCATCTGCCGCAACCCATAAGCCAAAAAAAGGCAGCCTTTGACTAGTTCAGAACAACTCTGAAATTACTTTAATTAACTAGGTGGCCTGCTATGCAGTGCTGATGCCCAGCTTGCAGTTCACCGGTGTAGGAGATGCGCAAGAACAATTCTTCAACAAATACCAGGGATAAGTAAATGAGGGGAATCTGGAATGCGAGGTGTTGCGCACAGAATATAACTCGGAATATAACAAACTAAGTTGAGAAGTGTCTCTTTCAGTTCTTGGAGAATGTAAAAAAAAAAAAAAAAAAAAAAGACATTTTAAATCGCATTTTATTTTAATTACAATTAAACACAGATTACATTTTGTACATGCAGTACATTTCAACCAAATCTCCATTGTATGGTAAATGTGCTGTGATGCTGTTTTCAGCTGAGGTTAGTTTTGTTGATATTTTAATATAAAACCATGATGGGCATGACCTCCACGCCCCCGTAAATTAATCTGATACATATTTTGGTTCTTTGGAATTCCACTGCTACATTGCGGATTTACACCCTTTTCCACTGAGTTTTAAAACCAAACAATTTCTACTTGTTTCTGTGTGCGTGTGCCATGGCGTCGTTCCTGGCGGCGTATCAGCCACGAGGAAGGGCAGCATGTTTCTGCATATGCAGTTTGTTGGGATGCTCCATATGTGGACGGCACATTCGCGGCCAGTCCCTCTGGATGCTGTGCCCCAGAGCTACAGATGATGATGCATTAGAAGACAGGCTTTCGATGGACATAACAAGGTTAAGTATTAGTCATTCAGATGGAAAACAAAAGGGGAAAATTGAGGTTTTTTTTTCATGAGCATTACAGTCATTTTGACCTTAACTCTTTGCTGGCTGGGATATATAGCAGAAATATGCCTCCCGGCTGTTTCCTTGTTTTTGCCTTTAACTATTTGTGCATTTTAAGCATGGTCACCTGTGACGTCTGGCTCAGATCTGCATTTGGGGACCCCTCCTGTGTACAGGTGACCTTCAGAGCTGACTGTGCTGTGCTGTCCTATCGGTTTACTGAAGTATGGAGTAGTACGCTGTACTTTTCTTAGTGGAGAAAATATATTTTATGAATTTGTGGATTAAATGCTTATGTGAAGGTTTTCATGGGGGGGGGGGAGCAAAAGCTTTTGTTTTATGTATGTGATTATGTATCGAAATGAAAGGACTGCGGTAGCTGGTTTGAGATCAGCCTTTTTTATACCTTTATACTGTCCTGGTATTTTAGCATAGGGGTTTAAGTTCCGCTGAAACATTTTTTTACTCTGTCGTAGAAAACATAACTTGGCATGCTTTGGAATTATGATTTTTTCTCCTCAAGATTATCTAGTATATGTTTAATAATCAGTTTAAAGTTTACCGCTGCTGTTTTTGTATGCATTCTGCGTGCACTGTCCATGCCAATGATTTTCATCCTTGCACACACCTATGGGTTTGTGAGAAATTTACTTTGAACTCCTGTTTTGCTTAATAAATATTGCAATATATTTATTGCAACAAAATCACGTTGTGATATTTGAACATTTTCCATTATTGTGCAGTCCTAGTATATTATAGCAATAGTATATTTTATTTATTTCATCCAGATCTTATTAATTTTCTTCTAACCAGATCGGAATTTGTCCATGCATCCAAATAACTTTTTTTTCTTTTTTTTTTTTTCAAGTTTGTTTGTCATTGTTTTCTAGGTTTATAACTATGCCTTTTCAAGATGCCAGTTGTATTTGGTGTTTGGTTATGCAAACAACTGCCACAATCAGTAATGAAGACATGTACAAGTCTTGCCCCAGAGTACCAAAGGGAGTACCCCTGGTGGTTAGCTGCTACAGTACTAGTACGGGAATGCAATGGAAAAAGCAGAGTAGTGGTGTGGTCTGGTCTGTCCTACATTCCAAAGGTTTGGTACAATGGAAAAGCGCAATTTAGTGTATTGGAGGTGGGTATGGGCTGGCGGGGTAGATATGGTAACTATGCGAAAATGTAGTGGCAGTTCCTTAAACCAGTGTTTCCCAACCCAGTCTTTGAGGAACCCTGAACAATCCACGTTTTTGCTCCCTCCCAGCTCCTAGCCAATCAGGAACACTGAATTCCTGGTACAGGTGCAGTGGGAGCTGAGGAAGCAAAAACATGGACTGTCCGGGGTTCACCCAAGGACTGGGTTGGGAAAGACTGCCTTAATCAGCGCAGTGTAACTCTTCTGGCCCGAGAGTCTCCGTGAAAGGGTGGAATGATGTCCGCAGTACCTGTTGCTAACATGGCTGCGGTTTCTGTGGGTCGGCTCGGTGGCACACGGTCCAGATGGCTCTCTTTCCGGCACAGACTGGAATCACCATGGCAACGCCGCCCCCAACAAACAGTGTTTTTACCCACTGACATGAAAGTGTGCCACTAAGCTAATGAACAGACTGGCTCATTACTTAAGCAGGTGTAATTTTTGTGATGTTTACAGCACAAGCTGTGTTACGTGGCTAAGTCCGGCAAAGTAAGTGGCGTATGGTGAGCACTAACACCCAGGGTGAAGCTTTCTATACTGTGCTGCACCCTGCTGTTATGCTTTGTGTATCACAAATTCTCATTGTACACTGCATCCATGTCTTAAATTGATAAAATCCTTAGACTGTGTGGGATATCTCCTCATTTTTTTTTTTTAGAATTTTATATTAAACAAGAAACCTTGCTCCCAAGTATATGAGAAGGTACCAGGTACCATTTTATATTTGTTTTGGAGATTCTGAGCTCTGTCATGGGTTACTTGAGCATTTCATTGAGCATATTGTCTTCTGTTTCTACTGACTGGCTAATCAGGTGCCTCCATACAGACAGTCATGCCCCCCCCCCCTCCCAAAGGTGTATGGCTCTTTGTTTGGTCTCATTTTCTCATTTAGGTTAAGTGTGTTGTTTGTTCCACACTCTATTGAGCTACCTTAGTTTATAAGTCTCCTAATATTTAACTGGACCCAAAGTGACTGGGATTGTTTGACAGGATATTGGCAGATTCCTCAGTTTAGGTGTGTTTTGGATAATGGATCGAGTTTGCAGAATTTCCACTACCCTCTGAAAACTTGATCTTTGCTCTGATATGGTTTTAAAAAAGTAAGCGTTTTGGTTTCAGTGGTTTTTGTTGTCTGAACATTAAAAAAGTTTAAGGATCAGTAACTGTCCACTTGCCAGACAAGGTTTTAAATATCCATCTTGCATAAAATCCATCTTCTGTAACTACTTAGACAACCAGGAAACAAAGGACATGTTGCAGGAGGCAGCATGGATGTGACGTCGAATAAATATTTCAACGTGAAAGAAACTGTTTTGTATGAATCATTTTAAGACTCCAATATTCCTGGTTTTTTAAGCA
Organism: Stomatorhinus walkeri; assembly: GCA_026784285.1. Taxonomy (NCBI): domain Eukaryota; kingdom Metazoa; phylum Chordata; class Actinopteri; order Osteoglossiformes; family Mormyridae; genus Stomatorhinus; species Stomatorhinus walkeri. The sequence continues at coordinate 31,468,550 of JAODUD010000001.1, read as the reverse complement.
CTAGGCCTAAACTAATCAGTGGTCTTTAATGGGAATCTTGTTGGCTCACGTTTCAGGCCTGGCTTTCTGCTGTGCCTATAAATGTCCAAGGGGAATCCCTGGTGTAGCTGTAAGGTGCTCAATAATTCAGAGACAATAAGAAATCGAAAGGACAGCAGCACGACGCCGCCCTTCATCCTCCTTTCAGGTATATTTAATTCATGCTGGGACGACAATGAAGATGCACCTGAGCTGACACCTCCCAGCCTGGCGCGTCGTTGGAGGCAGCACTGCCATTGTGTAGCGGGGTCCTGCTATAGCGCTACGTCTGTCAGCTTCAGAAGGTGCTCGGCTTGCGTGGAGGTTTGACAGCCTCCTCCGTGGGCTCCTGTTAAAATGAAGCTAAATATTGCAACCAGCAGGGTCTCAAGGCATGTGGGTTCATAATATAATAATTCCATCTTTTGTATTCTGTACTCCGAGGAATGATCACGCCGTGAGTCTTACTTTGAAGTGTCCTGTGTGATTCAGTAAAGATCGTTGAGAGGCCGTGCTCTAGTCTGAGAGATTCTCCTCGCCAGGAAGCGCATGTTCCATCTTGTGTTGGATGATTAAAACACTCGTGTCCTGTAAATCTTCAGCGCGTTCCCTGTCTTGGTGCTGACATTGGCTGTGTGATCTGCTTTTTAGTGCGCTTGTGATATTTGCAAGGGGATTCTCTGGCTTGAGTTGCCGCTCTGGTTTCCGTAAAGCCTTGCAGAAAGTTCTAGATGACGGTGAAGGGCGCACAGGAGATCCTGGCATCAGTCCATATTTAAGGAAATCAAACCAAGAAATTTTTACAAAATCATGACAATGAAAGATGCAGTGCTTTGGATTCCTGTACAGTATCATGGGATTTCAGAAATATTCTTTTTGTTCAGTGTTTTGATTGGCCTTGGGGGTGTGGGGGGGGGGGGGGGGGGGGGGGGGGGGGGGGGGGGGGGGGG